>CM075173.1:151731767-152331767 GCA_037576465.1 Parascaris univalens
GAACGGAAAAAAGTTAATGTTATGCAATACAGATCATTCTTTGCATAGTTGATTTACACAACGACGTAACTATACCGCGCGACTGCAAAATTTCAACTCCGTGAACGACAAAATAACGCCTCTCATTGTTATGATTTTAATGTGAAATTCATTCTAAAGTTAATTTCTATTGATTTTATCAATTTTAGTGAATTATTTTATCATTTCAACGTTCTAAGTGAGCAATAATTTATCGTATATGACATAGACTAAACTTGCGTTAGTTTATTCCTCATTATAGACGAAATTGTAGTCATGGGGTGATTTAAGCGTTTATTGGACTGAGTATTCAAACGTAATGATAGGAGGAAACTCTTGTGTTATAATTAGTGTTTGCGTAGTTGTTTAAGTAAAATATTTAAATGAATAGTGTTCCTATTTTTCCCCTTCTTTTTAATTTCCATTCTTTTCCACTCTTTATTCGAAGCTAACGAAGAATTTCGCTGCCAAATTTCGTCGAATGAGTTGACCATTTGAGCGAATAAATTCTCATTTATTCGAATGGCGAATGTTAATGTTTATGCTCGTATAATCAATCCATTTATGCTCTTTAATCATTGCCATGAAATTTTCGAAACTCCTGCCATAAGTGATGCTATACTTTAGCTCGAACGACGACATTCCATTGTCGATGAGCTGAACACAACTGCTTTGCCAATGTCCTGTTTACACGGTTATGGAAGAAAGCCGGTCGCAACTTGTCGTTATGAGATTTGTACGGTTTTATCTATTGTTTAATGATTGGTTCTTTCTTATACCACATATGCAATTCTATATCTCCCATTCTCCCTCTCACATACTATGTTACAATACTGTTATGAATCCGATGGTTTAATTTCTCGATCCATTGTTGTACACTATTGTCTTCATCATTCTATGAGTTGATGTGGTTTTTATTGATTTCCAGTGCAGTTGAGATGAATAATATTACACGATAAAATATTCTGGTGTTTTTTTATCACTAGCCTTATCAGCCTTATCGTACTGTACCTTGAGCACCTCAACCAGTTCCAAAAAACCAACAAGCCTCGCCATTGAAAAGTCGATTTCCTGAGTCATACTTTGCTAGGTATATTCATGACATTTTCGGTAAGCTGTATCTTCACAGTTATATTGGGCGAAAAGCATTTTTCAATGTGGGGCAGACGACAGATTGCTGCATCGTATGATTCCATCGTCGCTTTCATTGCTTTCCTCCCTTTGTCCACATATTTCCCATCGAATTGCCCCAAGTGTTGGGTTATAGACTCTCAGCCATAGTTCATTGGCCACAGTTGATTCAAGTTCTGTTCGAATATCTGCTCATCGCTTATAGATAAATATCGAATTTCAGGTGAAATTGTTGAGCGATTGTTTGGCTTTGCTCTTATAATTCAAGCGTATCAGATTTGCATATATGATCTCTCCGTTAAATATTTCCAATAAAATGCTTCTCAATTTTCAGCTTTTTCAATGTGTTGAATGATATCTCACTCGACATTAGTGATGCGTTTCGAGGTGTAAGATCTCAGGTACATAAAGGTAGGTAATTTATCAAATTCGCCATATAGATGAAGAATATTACGAAGTAAATCTGCGAGCATACTGTAAGTGCAATAACTTTATGAAGCGGAGAGTTATGTTGATGCTCGATCGTCCCGTCGATATTGCGCATGCAGAATGATTTCTTTTTATCCATCCTTGTATGCAACCCATTGTTTCGATTCTAATATTTGTGAGAGTCTCCTCATCGCGAGACTTTCTGATGCAGCGAGTTGTTCGATTTGTGCAAATTATTGCACTTTTGAGAAATTCAGACAGAGATTTATTCGAAAGCGAACATTGATTTAGGGAGCTTTAATGAAGGAAATAGATTAGACATGAAAACGTTTGGCAACGTTTGTTGTTTTCTAAAAATCGGTTTAAGTCTTCGTTCAGTTAAGGTCATAAATGCGCTTCGTGCTTTTATCTTTCGTCCATCAATATGTATATTTTTGATGCATGAGTTTTTCGCTTAATTGCTGATTCAACGGACGTCATCCGACAGGGCTGGCAAGAGAACAAGGCTAATACTGCAGCATAACTGCGCTTCATCTCTGATGCCATTGATTTCTTGGCTATGGATTACGTCACTGAAGGGGCTCTTCAATGGCGTCAAGGTCTGAATTCACTAATTTACTGGCTAATTGAGTAGGGTAGACCGTGAAAATTGCGAGATCCTCAAACAGTATATATATACATACATATATATATATATATTTATATATATATATCCGAGGCCCTTATTCTGTATGCACAAATGATACCTCATAGTAACTGCATGATAAGGCGGCTGGTGATTTTATCGAATGTTCAGTACTTGCCTCGTCGCTCGTCATGCCTCCTGTCAATCCAACGATCTCGTCCGATTGCGTTACGGGCAATTGGTGTTGATAGTACTCCCTCATATGACATCCTTCTCCGTCCCAGCTTATCTGTAGCTTCCGAGCGAAAAAATTGCTCCCCCAAAATTTGTGAAAATATGATTTGTGCGGAGAAATCTGAATTTTGAAAGGGAAATGCTTGTAATTTCATCAACAGATTTGAGTGGATGAACGGAATACTTGGGAAGAGAGGTAAGCTTCCAGTGTTGTGTCTATGAAAAAATAACTTCCATGCGAGAAGTAGACTAAAAACTTAACAGTTGCACATAAATGGAAATACAGAGCTGCTATGACATAACGAGTGCCTTCTACTTATCCGTCCTTTCACATCTCACCTCTTCGTGGAGATAGACGAATGCATTTAGTTATAACACAGAGATAGTGGTATATTTGTATGTACCGTTTATGGAATTAATTTGTTAATTTTCTATTTTTTTTTTTGTGCACAAGTCTTTCTTGACTAATTTCATAAAAGCTGTTTTCGTCGATGTGATTGATTGTGTTCCTCTGCATCTCTGTTCTCAGCTCGGTGGTGAAATGACGAGCAGCAGCATCTTTCACGAAAGTTGCGCCGGCAATTTCACGTCACTATGGAAAGTCCGCTCTTCCCACCCTCCCCCCCCCCCCCCCCCCCCCCCCCCCGGTTACACGAGGAATTTTGGGTTTTTATGAAACCTTTTAGTTCTGAGAAGGTTATAATTTCAACTTTAATTACATGTCAGTTAGTTTCCGTACTTTCCCATACATCAGTTAATTCTGCTATTAAGCTGCATGTTATCGTACAACGTTGTGCATACCTAGCCCAAGCTTGATCATGCGTTCTTGTGTTTGTATGTGGTTTTGATTCAACGAATAGTCATTGTCACGAATGTTGACAATAATGAAAGCGCTATCAGCGAAGCAATGGCTGTTAGTAAAAACATTCCAACACATTGTTTATGCATTTTCGATAGTCTCTCCATCGAATAAGAATATTATTTTAAGGATTCACGGCAACTTTTAGTGGCTTCTGTGAATGTTATGCTGTCATTTAAATTACATCAGTGCACAACCACCTTTTCTCAGCAATAGCTAATACAGTTCATTTCGAAGTTTTCATAAAAATACAACGGATGACAAGCCGAGATTAATTCTGATCAAATATGTAAACCAATTTGTAGGGGAATCTGTATTTCATTCTTTTTAACCAATAAGCAGCAGCATGGATACTGCATTTTATTGACCTGAAATATAGTAAAATAGAGAATCGACCGGGTAGATGATAGCCAAAATAAAAATGTGCAGCACATTTCCCATTAACCCAAAGATGTGTTATACCTTTTTTTCATTTTCAGTGAAATCGATGACGTCTTCTCTTATATTTCAACAAATAAGCGACGAGAATAATTTACTGGGCGAGACTAATCAAGCAAGTAAATCACGCGTAACTTTTTAAAGTTGGACAATGCAGTAATGCGTCAATCATTTACCATCATTATTTTCTTGTGTTATTGACGAATAGAAAGATGAAAACAACGTAATTTCCTGGAATATGCGTGATGGAGGAGAGAGCTGCCATTAAGTGGAGCTTTCACCAAAGTTTGAGCTTCAGTCCTACGTGGCAGAAAACAGTGAGAGTAGATACGACAGGTGAATCGTGAATGGAGGTCGAATTCGACTGCAGATGCGAAAAATATGTGCACAGCTGTGAGTGTTGTTGGCTGACTGAACAGCATTGAGATAAAGGCTGTCGATCAGCCAACCTCCTCAGTCGCCGCCCTCGTTCTGCTATCGAGCCCATTTTCCTAAATTACTTGGCTGTATTTTGTGCTCTCTCATTTACATGTCTATTTGCTTTGTTTAATAATGCATTATTGCGCCAGTTGCGTTAATACGTACTAGGTGATGTCATAAACATTTATCTATATAATAACTGCATATGTGGATTGCTAATGTTATTTGTGGGTCAAGTTGTAACTGCGTGAATGAGTATAATGTCTTGATAAATGGTCTCTACTAATCGGAAAGTGATATTCGACGCGGGAACGAATCGTCATAACAACATTCCCGCAGCAGCTGTGTGCACCTTGTCCACCTTTGAAGCCCATCGTTGGCGTTGTTTCATTCCGATTGAATAAATCAGGAAAAACGGTTCGTTTTATGAGCCTGATGTTTAGTCAGCTATGTAGTATCTCAGTGTGTAGAAATACGGAAGACACATAGATGATACGGCAGTAAAAAGCCTTTATCGTATCCCCTATAGATTTCATTCAGTCGACATCTCACATCTTTGGTGATACACGATGGTAAAGTTTGATAGGAATCGATAGATGCGGCCATATGAAACAAATAGAGAACGATGGGAATGTATTCGATAAGGCAGACAAAATCCTCATGAGTTGCACACATGTCAAGACGTCTTTACGCTAGTTGAGAGGGTAGATTTAATGAACTGATATAACAGAAGAGGGTTATTTTTATTCACACAAATTTGGTGCATCACATTTACCTTAAATATAGTTTTAGGCATATTAAACGTTTAATTTCTGTAAGCTCTTCAATGTCCGGGTGTTAGTGGCTGCTATTTTGACGGAATTCCGGGTCAGAATGGTTGGAAAGCAGTTGAGAAATATAAACACTTTGGTGGCAGCAATCTCGTAAAGAATTTTGAGACAAACGATTGTTCGACGAGAAACTGTTGGTTTCATATCAATTTTTTTATATAGTTATAATGAATAGACAGAATATTATAAAGAATATTTTTTAGATATGTGTTTATGTGTTTAACGGGTTTGTTAGAGATTGATCAGCTGTTGTTCATTTATCTTTTGAGATACTCTCGAAGAATGACAGTTTTTAAAATAGATCGCTGTTGCTTGCTGGTGAAGTAACTTCACTCAGAACACGCAATTTCCGGAGGCATCGTTCTTTTTTCCTAGCATCGTTATGCCTTTCTGTTTGCGCGTATTTCAGTTTGGTTCATATTTCTCAGCACTCTCATGCCCTCTCTGAGTGCGAACGCTGGCAGTACTCCTAGATATTAGTTTAGGGATAGTCAGTCACTCAGTAAGATTTCGATTGCTTTAGCAAAATTCGATCACTCCTTGGTTTAATGATGAATTGGTACTTTTTTCAGGAAAGGGTTCTTTGTTATATAGAAATACAGGGCTCCGCTAAGGGGAACAAGTAAAACCGCAATATTTGAGTGGGTAAACGGACACGCCGAATGCAAAGAATAGGGGTGAATTAGAGGTAGATCACATCGGCTGCTATGCAAAACGTACATCATCCTCCTCCCTATTACTACGCTCCTTCTTACCCTTTAAGACTATAGCATAAGAAGTCATCTCCTCTGTCCCATTCGTCGCACATACTTGGACAACCGTTCCGTCCGTTTTTTAGCAACTGATGTATAAGTATAAACGTGATAGGTTATTTATGGTGTTGGCATAGTTAAATGAAGGAATTTGCTTCCCATCGCCATCACTGTCAACAAAATTTCATTTTAAATCTTGCGGAAATATTTTGCACTGTTGGATTTCGCTTAGATTATGAGTTTCTTTCTTCTTTAAAACTTTTATTCCACAACAAAATGTATTTCTATGGCATCGTTTCATTATGCATGTGACGCTGAAATCAGTCGTTTAGCATCTGATGTTATGTTTATTATTAGTATGCATTCGATGATTAGTTCTGTATACGATTGCATATTATTCTAATAATTACCTCCCAGGAGGACAGATTATTGTTGAGAATAAGTTTTACAGTCAGCAGTGCTATCTATCAAGAACTAAACAGCAAGGAAAATAGCATTTGAAAGGTTTTTTTAAATTTATTTATTTATCAATTTATCTATTTTTATTTATTTATTTATCTAAACAGCAAGCATTTATTTATCAGCGCTGATAAATAAATTAGTCTTTGTCATCAAAATTGATGGAATTGCAGTGGAACATTCAAAGATTTTATTGGAACACATCCCAGAACTTGATTGACTCAATGTCACTGACTGACTGATCGAAATTTCGACTTGAATCTTCCACTCAGTACTCGTTTGTGGCATGGCGATGAGTGATGGGTTGCAGAAGCTTCAGTCGAATGTGTTTTATGAGTTGCAATTTTGGAAAATCGCTTCATCTGAGTCTCTTTCTCTTCTCTCCGTCTTCACTATCGTTTTCAGCATCTTAAAGAGGCGCAAGAGGGGCATATCAGGACATCGTCCCTTAATTGTGCCGATGAAAAGAACTGGAGGTTCGACATAAAATCAGGTAGAAATTAGCTAGGTATTTTTCCTGATATTTTACTTCTAAAAAATTGCCTTTGCTCTTTTTGGACTCATAAATGGCGTCGAAATTATCGATTTTAGAAAGAGACAATTTCCCGTTGCAGATATTTATGAAACCTTGAGGAATCGAATATTTTCAGAAGAGCGCATCGCATATTGCCAAAATATTGCACATAGTTGGAAGGCAAAGGAGAGCTCTGCGTTAAAACCTTTTGGTAATTCGAGAATTGTGCATTTGTTGGATACAGCTATACTTTAGGAAAACGCTCCTATATTTCAGTACAACCGATATATTTCAGTGGCTTGGCTGTGAAATGCCAACTTTCAACAATGAGTAATCTCCTATACAAAAATACCTTGATCATAATCAACAGTCATGGTACCATAGATGAGGAAATACCTAAAAATGCAGGTATCCTACTTATGAATCTTTAATCTTTTCATCGACCAAATGATATTTACTAAATGAATTTCTGAGCGATGAACTTAGCAGTCATATTGTCGTGTTGTTGTCGATAGTTCTGTACTGATCATTATCGATCATTAAATGTATGTTTGCTCTTGCTTAACCCATCAATACCGATCGGTCAGTAGGATCGCTTCGTTGAAGCGGTCATTAAAGCCAATTTGCAATGAAAGGAGCTATCATTTGCAGCGCTTATTCTTTCCTTTCGCTTGGAAAAGTATAAGAAATGCGAACTTAGAATGTTTTTCCACCAAAAATTTCTTTCTTTCACTGTATTCGATACATATACAATCGAAAAAAAATATTATGAATACACAAAAACTAATTCTACGAATACTTGTATTTTTACACATCAAAGAGCTCGAGAGTTATCCTCGAGAAGAATAGCGATCCTTAAAATGGAGGATGTGGGATGGTTGGTGTACTCTTTCCGCTTAGAGCGACCGTACCGGACCAATGTAGAAGGTAATATGGAGAGGTCGTGACGATATATCGGTAAATTTACAATGACATATAGACTTATTGATAGAGGTTACTTAGAGGTGGTATTCTTACTGAGATTTGACGTTACTTAATTATTTTTACCATTAATGCACTCCATAGGTCAGATATGAAGTTGATTTGTTGCAGGAGCAGAGCTGCCTTAGGGGTGGGAAAAAGATAGAAGAAATAATTCTTAACACTATATTCCTATTGGAAAGCTTTCATTTGCTCATCTGCGTGCGTTCAAACAATCGCCAAATGGTTTATGATTTTTCACAATGCCGTTTTATCCACAGTGTAAGCGAGTTTCTACAGTAAGTCTGCATGTTTGTGCCTTCATTATATAGTTTTATCTGATGTCTCCAAGCTTTATCTTTTTTACTTAAGTATGAATATTTGCGCGTGGTAATAATCTAATATTGGATTCACCGTTGTATAGAAAGGTTTAAAATACTAGAATAGAAGGCATAAGTGAGAGGGCAAAAGCGAGCTGTTGATATACCTCGTTCAAACGTCGTCACCAATATGCGGTTTGTTCGAGTCGCTCACAATAAAAGCATTCATTTTCAACTGAGAATGCGACAATAATTTTACAACACTTATTAAATTCGCTGTTAATTTCGTTTTTTACCTGACCTCAATCACAAATTGACCTCGTTGCTCGGGCAGTCACTAAGTGTTGAAGATCTAACGCTTTTCCATGTATAATCTTCCCTTCCATACGTTTTGTTTTTTAGCATCGAGACGCGTTCTCTGGAATATAGCTCCCATATAGCTCCATACGTCTTCGACTGTTGTTTATGTTCGCATCCGCTAAAACGTTTCCTGTTTTAACTTCTGCTATCTGCGTTCACTTTAATCCCATTAATCAAAAGTCCTCATTTCAGGTCTGGCGTCATAGAAATACACGCCCTGGGGTTATAAGTAAGGGATTATGGTGCCTGAATGCTTCCCGAGAGCATTTTTTGATTCTTTTTTTTTTCGTTTCTAATACACTTTTGCCAGTTCTCAATAAACTCATCACTGATAACGCATTTTTATTGAAAAACAAACGAAATGCATGACGTTGAATAATCATTGTAGAATATCGAAGTGAAGCGAACAATTACAAAGACAAATCATCACATTTATCTTTGTTTCACCGCAGAAAATTCAGTTACAGGTCTATATGCAGCTGCAAATTAGCATTTCTTTGTCTATTACTTTGCTTTGAATGCGTATCATTCAGCGTCGAATATTTCCCCTCTCCTCTATCAATATCCTCACTCATATCTCTATTCATATTTCTACGGTAACATATATCCTGGCGTTCCATAGACCGAACGCTGAGGTAACACTGGATAGAGGAAGAAAACTCTGCAGCTTATATATTTCAACGGTTATGTCCTTTGTCATAGTTGTTGATAAGTTTCTTGCATAAAAAAACCTTTTCTCTTTCAGTAAAAACCTTTAAAAAACCCCCACTTATTTCTTAGTTTTCAAAGGCTTCCTTATAGTTGTAAAATTATTAATTTGAGACACCAGTAAAATAGACTTTTTGATGAATTTGTTCCTTGCTTAAATCAATAATTATCACCCCCGGTTAAGAGCAGTTTGCTCGGAGGACTTTATATTCGAATCACTGATTGATTAACTCATTTTGTGCTCTGATTTAAGTCAGCTGATATTCACGCTTTTATTGTCAGTAACAGTCGATAACACTTTCCAACAAATGTGGGATATAACGGATGCCTATTGCAACAATGAAAAGAGGCGTGAAAGTTCCATAATGCCAACATCACCTACCTTTCAGGTATGAATGCACTTCACTATCTATGCAGTTTTCATTCTTTATAATAGCAATCTCATATGCTGATCGCTTTGCTGTAAAAGTGCATCCAACTAAAGTGTGGTTGATTACATCAACTCGGTACAAATTCATCGCTGAGTTATCCTATGAAACATTTACTGCGCCATCATCCCATCAGCATTGCTATTATGCAAGGTCGCCTTTGGAGTACGCATAATGTCGAGCATATATGAAGCTTTTTTCGATTTTTAATGCCGAAAATCCCACAGAAATCAACAAATCAACTCATAAATTAAGATATAGATATTGTATTCGTCAATATGAAGGAATATAAATAACCGCGCTGTGAGTTTATACCATTCGATTTGTTTATATTGTGGAATTCTTTCAAATTGACTTCATGTAATATGATACGTATCGAATCGCTGCGCCAAATTATGCATTGTGCATCGCCTTCGTTTATTCAATGTCTCCTCAAATTCATGGCACTCTATAAAATTCTATCGATTGAATTGATTGTGCCGTTTCAGTTTTTTTGCAAATTCTTGCTCACAGATGGCTCGATGAATAGATCAGTGATTGATAATATTTCGATCAACGAAAAACTCTATCATCGATCAATTAAGTCAGTTCAGTAGTTGCATTGGGTGAATTCGTCGAAAGGAAGGCAGATGATCGATGCGTTTCAATCAGCTGAATCCCGAAGAACGCCAAAATTTGCTGCCATTCTCGCTTTGTAGCTCAGTTTCCCATTGCACTCCTCTGTGATTCTTGTTATTCCTATCAACGACCTTATAGTGGTTGGTTCTTCCCAACTCTCTTAATGCCAATTTGTTGCAGTAAGCCGGTTTATTATAAGTAACAAAAGACAAGTATCATTGTCACTGATACGTTTTAAAGGACATAATTTATAACAGATAAAGTCATCATATTTACCTCAGCAATCGGAAACCAATGTTTCTTTATCATTTTATAATAGCGGTTATGCTCACTTACTTCGAAGGGTTTCTGTAAGTGTAAAAAAAACTCATCTCTTCATTTTCCAAGTTTATTAAACTCATTGCATCTAATAAAATCGTTTTCTGTTGTTTTTCACCAATTTTTTCATTGTTTTCAAACATTTTTGCTTCCTGATCTATCCAAAAAATATTTTTGGTCCATGTAGGGGCTATGATCACATCATGAATCAAGGATTTAATGCAGTTTTGTGCGCATATAAACTACAAGTGTTTTGCGCCATATTTCCACAGTTTTTAAAAGATAGTTTGCAGTATTACAAAGTCAGTAATTCTTTTTCTTTTTTCTGGAGATTCTCTTGCTTCGACTAGTATAACGGTTCACTATTTTCTAGGTCATTTGGGTATAACCTTTAACGAATTCCTCAACACAGGTTAAAGTACAGTAATTTTCGGAAACAGCGCAGGTTACGTTAATAAAACAGCAATTCTCTTACTGTAAAGTATTACTGCCGTTTTTCGATTGTATATCAGTAAACGATCATTCGCACATTTAATTAATATCGATCCGATTGGTTGCGGTTTCTGCTTTTTGCATGCAAGTGCTACTGCCTAACATAACATGTATAATGCGTGCTAAGTCACTAGCAACACACTTCTTTTTTCACGGATACAAGGTTAACGTCGATGAAACTCACTCCAGACTGCGCCCGGTTATGAGACTTCGTAACAAAAAACTTATTGAGTGAATAAATTCTTTATCAACGGATTTGTTCCTCCTTCATTCAGTTATCTGTGGAAATTTTTATTAAATCTCAAATTTAATGGTGCTCATAATTTCCCCAGAAATGTCTTAGTCGTACTCAAAGATTTTTGACGACTGCTCCCCCAGAACCTGAAAAATTTTGTCACTATAATTCTTATTCGCATACAAAAATTTAGTATCCATAAGAATACTCCTAAGCGTAAAAATACCGATAAATGCAGTATGACGGTGCTTAAAATTTCAATGAGCAAACACACATTTATAGACACAGTGGATTCTAAGTGCAATGAATTCTATAAATTTCCGCATATGCACGTAGAAACGTGAAGTTTGCCATTTTTCGCCCGAAGATTCCTCTCTCGAGCAAACGTTCTGATTAAGGAGGCATTTTGAAATCGGAGGAAGGGAGGTCCAACATACCTTGACCGCCTATATAGGTTGTTCCCAGGTGACCAGCTGAAAAGAAGGCAAATGAGCAATGAAACGATTAAAATGAAGTGTGCGTGTAAATTTGCACAACGCTTAGTGTCCGATGCAAATTCACTTGACAGCAGTGAGGTAAATAAGATGGTCAGTTGGACACCACTTCATTCCAGGAATATTTTTTGGCCCCCAATAGACTCCAAACAAGCAGTTGGTTAATAGATACTATGATGCGTCTAATAATCGTTCCCAAATTTTAGTTCCGCAATTCTTTTTTTGCAACCATTGACCTGTGGATTATAACTGCTGATCATGTCTGTGCATTATTTATTTGTCAGCCATTTTCTCTGATGATTTCATTTCAGGAGCAGTGTAATCTATCGTAGAGAAATTCGATGCATATAATAGGCGGGTTTCGTTTCTTCAGCTTCTTTGGCATTTATGAATTTTTCACCAATTTTTGTTTATTATTACTGGTTCAGCTTGTTTTAGCTAATCTGGTCAACTGATTTTTTTTGCTTAACTGAATTGAAAAGTACATACTGTGCCAATCTGTTCTGCCAGATTTTTTCATTCCTTTGAGAATCCCTAATGATTCATGTATGAGGTTACAATTGTGTTGAATATCAAAAATTTAGCCCTGAAAATTTGTGAGATTAAAAAGATTCGATGGACACCAGTAGTAACTGCATAAACTTTAACATTTGACTTTAACCGCCTTTAACCACCAACAATGAAACATCCACTACTACTCGAGACATAAAATAAGGGGTGGGGCCCTACTGCCATAGCTATAAATGCTTCTACTGTTTACTTTTTCATCAGTCATACCACCTCAAAGCCGGATTCGTCAACGTGGTTACTTCAGCGTTGTGCTGAGGCTAACTCATCGCAGTTGCTCTCTTTTGTTTTCGTTTCTAAGCTCGTTTTATTACAGCTACATTTACTATTATTATTTTTTTGATTGTTGTTTTTAATTGTTACTGTTGCTATACTTATTACTTTTGATTGTAATTGTTAGTGATCATTGTTATTAATTGATATTAAATTCTGTGTTAATTAACCTATACTTAATTGCGACTAATTATTTCAATTTTTTTCTTAAATAATAGAAAAAGAAGAACAAAGAAGAGGTGAATACTGCAGAAGATAAACCAAAAAGAAACGATAAAAGATCATTTATTCTTGATTATAGAAGATATTAAAAGTATATAAAAGGTATTATTTATAAAGATATCACTTACTTACTTATGCAGATCTTACTTATAAAAGGTATTGCAGTAGAAATATATCCACTTCTAAAACACTTCAATGAATTTTTGTAAGCACATATTTTATTGAGCTTATTTACGAGCTGATTGAGCTAGAACTGATAATTCCATCAAACTAAATTTGTGCCATTAATGTTAGTGTGAGGTGATCAGTATGAATAGTTATAAAGAAATCTAATAATTATCCACTTTGTAAGTGGGTCATTCCTTTGAAATATTTCGGCACTTTTTAATGTATGATGGAATATAAACATATTCATAGAATTGATTGAAGTAAACACTGTATTTATAAGCATTAATCATATTTCGGCTACGGGCACTCTTAGCCATAAGATGAGCGTTTTTGACTTAATAACGGTTAAATGAGTCTCTGGAGAGGTTCCCCCGAATGTGGGCAATATTGCTGCAGGAGGGTTGCGGCGGAAGCTTAGGGAGGATGCACCGTCCGACGCTTTATTTCCCACTTATAAATAAAGTTCCCCTTGATGCAACGCGTTATGAAAACAAGTTGATCTTTTAATGTTTGATTTAGATTGTCTAACTAAGTTAGTAATTGCATAATACATAAATCACAAAGTATAAGCTTACTGGTATAAGTACAAAATACAGCGGAAAAGTGAGCAATTCGCTTCAAAAAAGAACGTAGAATGAATTGATGGCAATAAGCATGGCTGTAATTCATATAAGATGAGGAGGGGGTAGCATTTAAGCGATACGGTGTTTGAATTTTGAAATATTAGGGTATTCGTTTACAGTGGATGAATCACGTTTTTCCATGAGAATCTCTCTCATTATTAATCGAGTATAAGCGTCATCATAGGTACCACTTTATGTTCACCAACCATCTTCATCATCCTAGTCTTCATGATCAATGACGTGAAAATATTTGAATAGATGGATTCAGAAAATCATACATCCACCAACAGCAATCATAACTGTAATCTTTAGGAAAAATTTACATATTTGCATAAGATATATTTACACATAACAAATGAATCCTTCTAAGCATCGTTTGCTTTTAGCAGATTATAATTGTCACATTGCCTAATATGTCATATTTGCTCACTATTGTCACATGTATGAATTTCCTGGAAAGTGACTCAGGTAACAAGTGAAAATCCCTATAAGAGCGAGAGAGATCGTGTGGAGAATTGGTGCATTACTGCCGACTCGTTCCGAGTAACGCTCCCATCCGTGCACGTTTGTTGGACGAAGTCGGTGCTTTCATCGGCTACATTTCATTGTGTTGCTGTTTTACTACTGATGTCAGTTGTCTGCCCTAAAATGATGAAGTCTCTATTCTTTATCGGCTCCGGTTTTTTCCAGCATCCTATTGAATCTTTATTGTATGAAAATTTCATCCATATTAAAATCATTGTAAATTTCAAATGATTTTAATAAAGTTACCATTTTCATTCCTCAGCGTGATATTATCATTGCGTAGTACTAAAAAACTGCAATTTTCAAAAATCCACACAATTTCGATTCATTTATCAGCTGGTGACCTTCACTTTACTTTCCTTCTCTGGCTTTAATAAATGATTTTGTCCTAGTCGTAAGGTTTGTTCGCTTGTTGCCGATTCACAGAAATGCAAAGTGCAGTTCACAGTTTTGCGAATTTATGCCTAAAAAGAACGAAATTTGTGAACATAAATTCCTAATCATTGAATGATTTTGCATTGCTTATTTTATTGATCCATCCGATTTGTTGATCCATCTGATTACCATGATCACAAAAAAACACATCGTGCCATCTCTTATTTTTCCTTTCAACTCTCTTAAACATTCTTAGTTACCGCTTTGTTTGTTTTGCGAAATTTGATCACTTCTTTGATATATGATTTCAAGGCATTCCATTCATTTTTATGTCTCTAACAATATCTTTATTCACTTAAGGCTAGAGAATATTGTGGGAATTTATGGTGGTTTATTTTTTAGAAATTGCTCTATTCTTCTACTCAATTCTTAGGTTCGTTAATAATTTTTGCTCTTTTATGAGCTGCTGATTGCATAATTATCCTTAATTCCATCAAAAACGAATTTCAACAACTTGTTTTCTTTCGATAACATACAGAAAATCATATTTGCAACAATCCATCTGTTTGAAATCTAGCTGTCCAGCCTGCATTTCCTTTCTAATATAATCCTCTCATATCCACTCATTAATATCGCTGAACAGATTTTTTGGCTACTAAGAAAGGTGGTGAGGTAAACAAGGCGAACTATGAGATTGTGAGTATGCATCAAATTATGATCTTCAAGTACCAAGCTAAAGACAAATAAATATGAGAAAATATAAACGGATCTCATCCATGGACATTTGCACATTTTAAACTAAGATATCCGTTCAGCTGTAAAATCCGCATTTTTTGCTAGCTATATCCTCTGTTGATGCATTGGTCCTTGCATTAATACGGAGGTAGCTGAGAGAGATGTTACACTTAGTATTTTCCACCTTCAGTGTATTTTCGAATTTCTTCCAGTAGACCATTGATTTGTTTTCGTTTTAAAACTCTTTTGCATATTCGGCTTAAAGTTGAAGAATTTCTTTTCAACGAAACTTCATTCATTAACATGCTCCATATACGTAATTTCATTTGGACATTTCATCCTAGCCTGAAAATTGAATCAAACAGTCTATCAACGGTCAACAAGAAGAGCTCAGTGGGTGGGTGCACGTCTCTGTACGAAGTTTCACCTTACACAGATAAATTATTGTTGTACTCCTATTCAGCTAGCAAGATAAATTTTGGCTAAAATGATTTTAAAAAATTGATTTAATCAGCTAAATTGTGCAAATTCAATAGTTGAGGTTACGAAAATGAGAGTGAAATTTACTTCGTACAACAAAAAAACCTACAGAGGACGGCCAGCAAAAATGCCAATATGACAGCTTTCTTTCGAAATAACTTTTGTTATAGTAACTATTATAAAATTTCGATTATACTACAGAAAACTGCAACTAACTTTGCTTAACGCTCATACTGCTATGGGACATGTGTGATGGGTGGAACTTATTCAGCACAAGTGGATTTTCATGTCTTCAGTCGTGCCTTTTGAACACTGTTGAATTTGATGATCGCCGTTGATTCAAAGGAAATCCGCTAATACGTTTCATCTTTGCGCTGATGTTAATTACAACGTTGAAAATATGAGCTATGAAAGAAGAACTTCAGCACTCTGTAAAAAAATTTATCTTTTAAGCGATATAAATATATTCGAAATGCTATAAAATAAATATACTGAAATGTGAAATTTTCGGCCGCTATTTAACGATATTGTAAATATCATGATTAATTCTTGATGATGAGCATGTCTGCTTAATAGTGAAGAAATATTTCATGATGAATTTTTCATATCAGGCATTTAGGTAAATATTAAATAAAGTGATGGATTATCGTGGGAGAAAAATATTTCAACTTGATAGTTGAATTTTGATCGCTCTAACTCTATCATTAATTTACCAAAGCGCTGTTTAATCATGCTGGACTTCTTTCCGCAGAACTTTGCCGTCGCCTTAACGTAATCAATTTTTTCCCATTCAGATTATGTAATACACTTCGCACAAGGTTTTAAGGAAGAAAGGAAGAGTTCTGAGCAGTCGTGTGAGTGAGGGGAGAGGCTGGTAGGGGAAGATGGCAGCAGGAGAGAGGTTATATTAATGAGGGATCCATAAGATCCCTTATAAGGCACATTTCGTAGCCTTTAAAGATGAACAACTGTAATTAGATCTCTTTTTTTTCACCAATATCTCCGAGGTAATACTGTGAATATGTGAAGACATCTTCTAAAGCAGAATATGTACCCAAACAGCCTTACTTCTAAACACTTGGGTATTATTACCGTTATCTTCAATGTAGTGAAATTATAACTAAAAATCCATGAAACATTAGTGCGGCGATAATGCCACGAGTTTATCAGAAGTCTTCTCTAATACTCTGTCTATTTTATCCTCTTCAGTTGGGGTCCCTTCTGCTTAATAACGTATTTAAACAATGTTTTTCTTAGAAAAGATTTTGGCTGACGTCTAAATCCGATGGTGCTATCTAACTGAGTCGAAAAATATTCATTAGTTCAGCACAATCGCAATAATCCAATCAAACTAATGTTACTTTCTTTTCTCTGCCATATTATCAATGAGAATATGTTAATTTTCCCCACTTCCGCGTTGTTTCTCAGTTGGTTGCTTCGAATTTTTAAATTTCTTCAAGAGTGGTAAAGAAACAACGTGATGAGAGTTTGCTGCTCTATCACGTTTGCGCCGAAAAATGTCGTGATGCTGATGATCGTTGATTTACTTGAAAGAAACGACTGGCAGCAAGAAGATGAGATTGACGTGAAGGTAGGAAAATCATAGAGCGACTCTATTTCTTTATAGGCAACTTGATTGCGGAGAAGCGTGAAATTTATGAACATTCGAAGATGTTCGATAACTTTGATTCGCTAAGGCGATACATGCCATATGCTAGTAGCCATCCTCAATAAGAACGCCCGCCAATCATAACCGTTAACTAAAAAGACCATTGCAGTGGATTAAAAAATCACATGTAAGTATGCTCCATTTCCCGTTCATGCGATAGTTTTTCAATTATTCCTATTTTGATGTACATTTTTGAGGCTTTTCATTTTTATAGAACTTTAATCTCACCTTTAAAATCTCCATTTGGCTCATTCAGTTGCAGGGAAAAGAAAGAATTTCGTGGCTATTCCAAAATTTAACCGCAATATTCTGTTAAATATGCAGCGTAAACGTGAAAATTACAATAGTTTTAGATTTGAAAACAAATAAATTACAGGTGCTTTCGGCTTTCGGAGCTTCTCCTAGTCCAATGGGACCACATCGGTTTCCAGTAAGCCTAGTATGATCATTTGACCAAGTAAAAAGTGACCTTCTGCACTTCTCCAGTTAGCAATTCACACATTTTTGCATTTTCCTTTGAATAGTTATTGAATAGCGGTTTAATTTTCTGAAAATAGTATAAGCAACGTCGACGTATGATTTGAACGGAAAATTGGCAAAGCATTCTATTTTTGCAAGCAGTCGTTGTCAAGGGGCATTTTGAGCTTTACTGCAGTCGATGATGTCATCTCACTGTCATTAAAGTGACATTATTATCGTGAGGAGAGGTTGCCTGTTTTAATGGACTTCATTTGATTATTTATGTACGTATGGATTAAATTCGTTAATGCCGAACTCTTGGTCGCGTTAATTGGAATGGAAAATAACGAAATTCGAAATCCGTCAAAACAGCAAAATCGGAAGAATAGTAGCGCGGTAGCGAAAAGAAACAAGTGGATCTGATTCGTTCCTTAAAAATTTACGTTCGGGAAACCACCGTATGGATGAAGTAAAAATGCCCTATTCAAGCCATGATTCTATGTATAATATCTTTGATGAATCTCTCGCATGTGTTGTTTGAATTTTATTGGTCAGTGCTTAAGTGACCGTCTTCAATGAAATAAATCCTTAAAATTTAGCCTTTGAATGGCCGCTTCAAGGAAATATATTTTCAAAATTCCACCAACTTATGAGCTCTCTCTTCAGTTGCTAGTAAGTGCACGTGAAAGATTAAATTTCCATTGTTTCGCTTCCACATTGCTCCAGTAGAATGATCCTTATTATTGTAATTTATAGCTTTTTATTTCGAATTTCCATTAATGAAAATTTGCTCAGAAATACTTTCGAAACGAAACCTAAAACGGCGTATTTGATGGTGTCACCCTCAACGTTCATACTTAATCGCCTACAGAACATTTTTCGCTGCAAGTTTGTTTTCTTTTCAATTGCGCTCCTCATTTTCGTTTTCTTCCTTTCTTTCTCTCACTATTATCCTGAGAAAAAAAATCATTAAGGCTTCAGAGAAGGAAACAGGAGAAAGCAAGAAAAATAGGGTTGACATTTATCCGTTTTAAATTCAGATAGAAAGATTTTTTATAGCACTCATTAGAGCACCACAATGAAGTGAAAAGTTCACGTTGAATATTCTACCATACTTATTGAATTTCTCAACGAATGGTGGCTGTTGAATTGTCCAGAATTCATATATAATGCACTTAGATATTATAATTCGCTTAAATCGCCTAAAAATAAACCATATCATTGTATGATTTTTGTTTTTACATAATTTAATTTCAATTCGGTTGCATTAAACGATGAGCATCACATATTTACCTCGTTGATTCTTTGATGATTCATCTGAAATATTTTTTGGCCGGTTATGATGAAAATTGCTCCTGTAGCATCACCATTTATCTTTCTGTCAATTTAGCATTCCGGGATAGATGGATTATACTACACGGTAGATACATGGCCAGAAATGGAGATGGAAGAGTTCGCGAGAATAGCATGTAGACCGTCATACCATCAAAATAGCAGAGAGCAGCAAGTGAGAAGAACAATGGGCGACATAGTCAAAGAAAGAGTCTTAAAATCAGTATTAATTATCATTTCCCATGAACTTCGAATTCACTCGAGAATCGAGCGCCAAATATCAGTTAAGCAAAAAATTTTTATCCGCTCCTTACTCTACAACTTCCCGTGAATTGAATAAAAGATGCTATAGGCATAGTTATTCCTTCAAACAGCATACTGACATGCTAACAGTGCAGCTATATGTCACTTTATGACAAGCACTGATCTGTTGATTGCTTTCATAGCTATCGCTGTATGCTAAAGATGGATTATCTCTGAGATTTGGATTAAATGTAGGATTTGGAAGTTGGATTTAATTTTAAAAGGAATCCAAATATAAGAATTTTTTTTTGTGCAAAATTCACCTTTCATAACAAATAGTTCTTATTGGAAAGAATATTTTGCGGAATACTAAGAAAATGAGAGTGATCAATAATAAATGATTTATTATGATTACAAGGTGTTTTAAATAAAGATATATTTACCATTTAGATTAACAAATGATGCAAATCATCGCTTTGTGATTATTTTACAGAATCGATTTGTCTTCCTGTAAATTATTCATTAATTAGCGGATTTTGTGCAATAATTTTTTGCTTTAGTATTTCACCTTTAGTACTTTAACACTAATTAATAGTTTATCGTTGTCATAGAACGAGTTTTAACTTCTTTCTTCTATAATTAATAAAGCGACAAATCAAAATTTAGAAACTTATAATCGGAAAGATTTCAAGTTTTTATTTATATTTTATATCAAATCTATTCATTTTCCTTATCGGCATTCGATAAGATGAGAAATTTGTACTGTAAGCCGTTTAGGGAGGAATTTTGCGGAGTTTCGATGGGGTTTATTTAACGAGAAGAAATCAAAGGTTAATGAAAGAGAAATTCTCGCAATAGGCATTATTTACTTCTACTCACATGATCCAACCCGTTTACAAGAAAAAAATGATAAAGTAGCAACGAAAATTTCACTTTATTGTGTTTCATATAGAAATTTCAACTTTTACTTCATATTTTATAGAATAATTTAATTAAAATATGAAATAATGCAATATTTCATCGTATATTTTGTTACGTTTTACATAATATGACATTGTTTAGTTAAATCATTTGTAGGAATTGCTTTGAGAGTAATTTTGTTTTCTTTCGTACAGCTGAATCGATATGAAATGAAATTCTTATTGATTATGTTTCATTTTTCAAGTTTTTCAATTCGTTTTCAAAGTGGACGAATAATTGTGCAATTTATTTTCGGCTATTATTTTGTGGTTTATTTCCACTAAATTTCTCGAATTCCAACTTCAACTCCAAAATTACTAGCCGGAAGGTTGAAAGTGCACAAGCAGCATCGCATATTTACATAGGAGTATAATAAGAAAAGTCATAAATAGTAAGAGAGTTCAGAAAATTTCTCCGAGATATACAATGGGGTGTTGTTGTGTTTCTCTTGCAAGTTGACGAGGGCGCATGACTTGCCAGAGTGCTAATTGTGCTCATCGCTGAGATCGATTTTGCGCCTCTGTTTTTCAGATTTCAGTTCAACTAAAAACGCTTCATTATCTAAATTATTACAAATACTATTTTAAAAATATGTACATATATACGTTGGCGTGCTAAAAAAAAGCCATGTAGAAGGGACACTACATGGAATGTGTTGGGATTTGCAATGGCTAGTATACGCCAGCAATTACCTAACTATCGTTGTGCCTAAGCACATAAGCAGAAAACTGTAAGTAGTTCATAGGCTATATGAGAATCGCTGTCGAAATTTGAGTGTTATTTTCGAAGAATGCAGACAGACGGATTCGATTTTTATCTTTTATTCGATTTGTCTCTAAAAGTTAAATGAGATCAAACAAACTAATAAATAGTTCTGTTGCGCATTGAATGGAAATAAAACGACAGCGGAAATGTGAATTACTCGAAACTCAACACTTTATATCGCTGAAAAAAGTTTAATTTTTTAATTTAAAGGAAATATTCCCATATATTTTATGCTATTGAATTTCCTCCAGCCGAATAATTGCAGCCGAATAAATGCTTCAAAAATATTCCCTAATAAAATTCTAATAGAGCGTTCGCGAAAATTGCAAATAGACGCTCTATTTTGTGCCATTTTTTCTAGCATGAATTTTTGGAATGCTAAGTGGGCAATGCTGAGAGGACTATTAAGCTCAAATCTTATCGCCTATGCTTTAAATATGCCTTAAAACTCGCTGAGGACAATCATTATTCACTAACAAATGTTGCGATACGCGTTTTTTAGAAAACATTCTGACATCAAATTCTCCTTTCACTTGATAACTAAGGTGAAAATTTTCATAAAATATCGTGGTAGAAGGAAGAAGGCCAAGAAAAGTTTATAAAGCAATATAGTAAAAAGCAAATTAGGACAGAAATATATAGAATAGCAGTAAATTATAGACCCGCAATTATCCTCCCATTAGAAATCAGTTAAAAAACTACGAATTTTTCACTCTATTTGCATATACAATTCAATTTAATTCAATGGCATATTTAATCACATTCGAGATAATGAAATCTGATAAATGCTATTTGCAATCCACTTTAGAAAATAATCGAGAAAAGCGTTCTAATTTGTTTCATTCAGCATCCTCCCATTTTTTCAAATAAACATCCAACTTAGATCGATGCCTTATTTAGGCATTAACAGTTGCATTTCTATCCTAATCTTCATGTTTCGAAATATTCTGCTCATATTATTGATCATTTTGAGAGATATTTGCACGATGATATAAAAATGCAATCATCGCAGTAAAAATTTTTGCAATGAAAATCGTTGAATATTGCTAATATTGCAATTTAAATTGTAATAAATTGAGTTGTTACTTTCATTTTTGTAGGTGATTGCTTTCATGTAATTTTTCTCGAACCTCGACTTTTCGATCACATCTATAAGCCAATTTGATAGCTTAGAGTTAGTGTTACTCTCTTAAAGTTAGCCTGCAAGTCACATCTGGAAATAATATTTTCTCAGATACAGAGGCTTTTAAATTGTATTTTTATTTTTCAGAAACATTCTCTATGGTAGGGAGCGTAAACAAAGTGCAGCAAACAATATGGGAATGCGAGAAATGCGTATTGCGGAAATGAGCAAGTGATAAGAAGCAAAATGGCTGTTTTGATTCATTTAGCCTCTTGTTCCTACTTGCATCCTCTCTCTGTTTTTCATTGTTTTTTTCCGTTCACATTGAAAATCTGCTGATTAATTTCATCTAAAATGTATATTTCCTTTCGAAGCTTCTTTAAGTTGACGAATAATGATATAATATTGCAAATAAGTAATTTTTTCCTTTAGTAGGTGAAATCCGACCACTCCGTTAAAGTTGTCCAATGGATTAATAAGCGAAATGACATCCAGCGACGAATAAGCTTGATTGAGGATTAATTTTTTGTTCAGAGAAGATATTTTCTGTTTCCCCAGTTTGCGTTGGTTGTCGGTGATTGGTTTGGGGAGGGTTGAGGGGAGTGGTGAGGGACGGGAGAGGAAGAGAAAAGATAGATGCCCTTATATAATACCATCTTTTTTTAAATTATAATAACTGAGGAAAGCTGATTCCATATTTGATTTGGAAGAAACTCCGAAATCATCTTCTATGCTTTTATGAGGTTGACATGGATTTCTTTTCAATAATTTATCAGCTTTTTCAACCGCTAATCTACTGTTCATAATTTAACATCTCAAAAATCGTTTGTTTTTTTTATTTTCAGTAAACTGGAACAACGAAGCAACGATGTAATAGTTGCTCGAAATGAAGGAAAATGAAGTTGAATTTCGAGGTGATACTTAGTCAGTACTCATTAATTATGCGTTGCATTCGATGGAATGCCATTCTCGAAGCAGATTCTCGAAGCAACATTACTGAAGAAATAAAAAACTCTTTGTATGGCAAAAAATATGGAAATCGGGAAACGTGAAATGTATGCTAAGAAATTTTGCACCATTCATTAAATTAAACAATAGAAAATAAGGGTGGGGGGGGGGGGGGGGATTGTATGTAATATTACATCAGAAACTATAACGCTTTACTCCAATATCCAAAGAGGAAACTACTGATTTTGCCTTTAGGCGTATAAAAATATATGCGTGTTGTACGTTCTAATAGCTCTATCGTTTTTCTATTATGTGCTAAATTTTGCGAGCTGAACGAAACCAATGAAACAAAGCGATACTTTTGAATAAACGAGGAAGAATATGACGCATATGATCGCCTATTGAATAGCCGCGTTTAGCGCACAACGAAATAGTGAAGAAATCTTTAGAATTAGCTCATTCAACGATTTTTCACTTTGCTAATCGATTTTTTTCATAGAAATTTTCCTCGAATTAATGAGTGGGGGCCAATTTCCGATAGGAAGGTACATAGGTGCTCACTCCTATAGTTTATTTTTGCATTTTTATGTAAAAAGAAAGCAATGAATTTTCTTGAAGAAACATTTTGAGAACTTAAATTGCTCTATTATGAGGGTTTACCCTAAATATTTATTCAAATTACTGAGATGAGAATTTGTATATTTTATATATATACGCATTCATTTGTTGAATTTTTTAAAGGAATAAATAACAATGATGAGAATTGAATTTAATTTTCAATAGAAATGATTTTCTATTTCGATCTATTTAAAGAAAAATTTTTCATATTACTGAAATTCTCAACTATCTTGGGTACATTTTTCATAGATATTTTAATCAAACAAAATGCTCTTGAATTTTTCAAACAGACGCAACGAAATTCCCATTTCCCGATGAGTACTGTATAAAATTTTAGATATACATATTTTGTTTGTTATTTTTTATTCTTGTTCTTGAAATTTCCTACCCAACCAACATAGCGGAGAGTTGATCTTTAATTTAGTATATAGCTTGTCTCGAAACTAAAGTCTAAATCAAGTCATATGCATATCTTCGAATTCAGGTCGTCCAAGTTTCGATGCATTCTGATCCTTACAATGCTTAGCGAAGTTCATTGCAAAATATTTTTTTTGAGAAATGAATGGGTAATGATCTAATTTTATGGTGAAGTTTTAATATACTACGCATTACGGAAACCTTCATTAGTCGCAAGCATTTGTGTAAACGGCTCATTTTTGTTTAAATTCATTATCATAGTTAATCGTAGTCCTACCGCATTATTGAACTCATTTGAAGTTTCTTTCGACAGCGAATAATTCAAGCTGATTTAGGTATGTAAATTAGTTTCTAAAGTAACATAGCTCCGGTTTAGCTTCTAACGTCATCGTTTGCTATATGTTATCAATTTTACAATTTAACGCATGTAATGTGTTTTCTGATGACGTTTTTTACAACATTCACGTATTCAGATTCACGGCAAGCATTTTATTTTTTAAGAATCGTACACGTTGTACTTCCGGTGTGCGTTTGGGATACGACCACTCATTCAAATCTGTCATTAATCTTTCGAAGGTGAGTTAATTTGAATGCTCTCCTCAGATTAAACTTAACAGATTTGCTTTCCCTTGAGTTAAGACGAGGAGGGTTTTCCCTTTCCTAAATTAAGGCTAGATGGATTTCCAATGATCCAGTGAGTTCCAGCTATATGTGATTCTCTATTAAGCTTGTTGATTAGCATGCTACTGAGCAGTAGTAATCGAAATCTTGCGTTATCGATGGATGTGGTTATTCATTTTCGAATTGAATGAATTGCTCATCTAATATTTAAATTTTTGATAACATTCATGATCATAAGGAATTTTAATTAACGACTTTGTAGGAAAACATCAACAATGATGTGTCAAGTAAATTAATACAAATTAATATGGCTAATGAAATTTTAATTTCGAATTTCAAATTTAAAGTTCCCACTTAGCGAAAGTACATCCGAACTTCCATGGATTCTTATGGAGATTTATGAAATGAAAGTTTTTCTTCCTATTTGTTGCAATTTTTTCTTGTTAATGAGATCGTGTTGCTTGCATAGTGACTATAGAAACGGTATAAACTTCAACAGATATTTATAACCTCTATTATTACTGCTATGCATAGTGAGTCACTAATAAATCTTTTTAAAGACTATCATTTCCTAAATTTATCAGTTTCGAATGCGTGGATGGTATTAATCCGATATTGGTATATTCATCAAACGGTATATTGATCCGATATTAGTTTTAACCACGAGGAGTGTTATTAATGGGAATTGTAAGTGGAAATTATGCAGCTGATAAAATGATTAGATAATATAAAAAATGAAAATATACGCCATAAAATTTCGGCGCGATATGTGCTTTTCACAATTTTGTAAGTTAGACTAGCGAAATATATAAACAATAAAATTATAAAAAGATCTATTAATAATATAATTTAAAAAAAAAACAATCTTTGTGATGCATATAATCATCGAAGGATTCATTTTGTCACTTTTCGAATGATCGAAAAATCTTTACGTTCTAAATGACTTCCTTGTCAAGCTTTGAATTTTATGCATTACGTTACTCTCGACTGAAACTTTTTAGCCTTGGTTTTCCTAGCGCGTATCTCCGATCGACACATGTGAGAAAGTATCCTTATACGTACGAGAATACAATAGAATATTGGCACATATATCAGTTTTGAATAATTGGCACATTTACAGAGTGAAGATTCACGTCAGCAACAGAAAAGATGAGTGGAACGTTCCTTTTAAACGAATATCGAACCGAGGGCGACTCAAGCGAGCAAAACCTCAAGCGATCGGCCTCTAATCGTTTTCAGGTAAATCGATTCAGTTCTATCAACAGCCGATTTTAGCAACATTTCATTGTCTGATATTGCCAATAATGATCGAGGTAAATTTCTCTCAGTGTTTTGAATGAAGAGAAGGAAATTGAAAGTGAAAAAGGATAAGAGAAGGAGAAAGAGTAGAGTAGAGGGAGAGGAATGGGATGGAAATCCATTAAACATTCATATGGAAGGTATATGCTATCATTAATTCTAGCGGCTGCACATTTCAGGCGAATTATTTGAAATAGGTGTGAGTACTATGTACTGAAAGTAACGAATATATTACTGTTTCTCGATATTGGCAATTAGATTAAATGGATTTGTTATTACTATTTAACTATCATGATTAACAAGTGCAGCTGCCGATGGTACTTTTTGCGCTATTTATGTGTCCTAAAAGTACTTCCGTCTGAGTACTTTTCAGTGATATCTGTATGCCTAGAAAGTAGTACTTTTCATGCTTTCGATACATGTCATAAAAATTTAGCAAAGGTTGGAGAGAACGCTGCTTAATGCACAAATGCTTGTGAAAAGTGAAGAAGCTGCGTTAATTGTGGTGGTTTAAGTGCGGAAACAAAGTCGGATTTTCTTCCAAGGGCAATTTGATTTGTGGAAGTCATTTGATTTGATTTCGAAGGTATATATATATATATATATATATATATACCTTCGAAATTGAAATAATTTGATAAGGAAGTCGTAGTTTGAGCAGTATGTTTTGTAAGTATATTCTTTGCATACACGATGAATGAGTAAAAAATACCCTAACATCTTGGTTCTCCTTTTCAGTGATATTATTAATTTCAGTAATCTATCAACATTCTTTATTCCATAGAATCTCTCTCCTATTGGTTTATTTAATTTCATGCCTACTTTAAAATAAAGAGGCCTACCATTTTTCTAAAATTCAAGCAAATAAAAAAAATTTTCTATTTTCCGAGAAAAGAAACCTAAGTAATTAAGTATTTTTTAAAAATATTTTAGAGGTATTGTCATTTTACCTATAAATTAACTTCGTTAATAACAAAACTCTCTCCCATTCGATAATCATTTCTGCAAATTTTAATGAAATTTCGACGTTTAATTGCGAAAGAGAAAATTCAGCTGCAAATATGTTATCTTCAAATAGTTCTCCGAAATGTTTAATCAACAGATAGCTCTATTTTTTCCGTCATCGCTAAGCTTAGTATAGGTCTTCGATGAAACAAAAGAGTCTTTAGGATTAGCCAAAGAAAAAGTTCAGTATAAACAGAATATTAAAGTGGATTTGCGACCTAATTACAACGATCTAATTTGTTTAACGATCAAATATAAATAATTTATCGTCTTCACATTTGTTATTTGAGATATTTCGACGAGCACCCTATGAGATATCACGAAATTCTCTTTAAATTTTCGATGTGTTGTTTTGAAATACGAGCGAATTTTTTGACCATTAAAAAATATATGAGGTGATTTGTAAATCCGTATGGTGCTGGATCGCATTATGTGGAAAATAAATATGAGTTCGGTTTTACTCACTAGAACATATTTTCCAATGAAGTCGTATGGCTTGGACTCTCTCCTTGTCCATCGTCGCTGCTACTCTTGTCGTAATGTTGTTGTAGTAAAATGCTATTATGTCTCTTCCCTTCCTTCACCGTCCCTCATTCGATGTTCCCGTGCCAAGAATTCTCCCTCTTTTCCATCACATATTTTGCACCCCTAGTAATAGTAGGAGGAAATTACAAACTAATGCTGAGGTTGTTTTTTATTATAGCTACCTTATAAAAGTTTTGTTCTTTCATGCAATTTTTGTGCTATCTCTGAAAACATCAATATATGGCAGTTGGTCATTTCTGCTGGCTTTTATTCATTTCTTAACAGCTTACAGGACTAATTACTTCATTCTTTGTCCTTTCTCTCTACCTTTCATCTTCTCATTTCTCATCTGTTTTTCACCGCAGAACCTAAGGATGCTGCTTTTTCAATTCCTTTACTTAAGTCTAATGTTGAATAGTGGCCAGTAAGGTTGCAAATTTTTTGAATTTGATCTGTCGTATAATATTTTAACTTTATCTGATCTATATTACACTCATAAAAGCTTTGATGAATTTCTCTCCATTTGTCTGTTCTTTGCTTCTGACCTCTGTGATTCATCTCGACATCCGTACTTTATGATTCATCTCTACATCCGTTTTGTAAAGAGGCCGAAAAAGTGGCTTAAAACAAATCTCAAATTCTTTGTAATAGTATCTAAATTCTAAATATATAGCACTGAATAGCGAAGAAAATTCTGCTTTCTCTCATTTTTTATTAGTAGTTGCGATGCTAAAGTAGGCCTTAGTCGTGCTTCTCTGCGAGAAGTGAAATTTCTTATAGATAATTTTGCTTTAAAAAAAGAAATTTTTCCAGTCACATTTGCAATAATGCGAATTATTTAGTGGATCGATTGGAATATTTTCCGAGGCAACATCCGGTCGATCGTTGCTTTTAGCGGAATACTCTTGTTTGCCGTTTAGCAAATTTTCGTCTGCGAAAATCGTGCAGTCATAAAATTAGCTGGAAAATGTGATGTATGTATGTATGGGCTCTATAACCGGCGAATAGTTGCTATTGATGGCGTTATTTCTCTAACGTACGCATTCTTTGCCTCCTCACGAGTATACGGGCGACGTTTTCGTTATCGAACAGAGTGCCAGCTTTGGGCTAGGCTAGCGCATACGCAGACAAGCTTCATCACCGAGCATGAAATTCGATAACGCCTGCTAACCCGTTCATCCTCACTAGTGCATTTCGTTCTGCATGCACATTTTTCATATTCTCTTCTCTTTCGAAGTTATTCTTTTCTCTTTTAACGTTTCAAACATTTAACTGAAATATTCGTTGTTTCATCTCTTTTTTTCCGAATTCTTTATGTGAATCTAATTTGCAGAATAAAAAGAATTGAATTTTTGCGAATTTTTCGCATTTCCTCTATGAATTTAGCATATCGCCAAATTTTACTGATTTCATTGGAGGTATAGAAAAAAACCTTTCATCGCTTTTTTCAACATGCTATTTATTAAATATATATGCCTAAAAAGTTAAGGACAGTCATGCAGTATCGGTCGCATCAACTTATCTCAGCTTTGCTATGAGATCAGCAGCTTGATCGCATTTTTCATTGCTATACTGTGCTCCCCATAGCCAATGTGCACTAGGTAATATAATCTGGGTAATATAATCACCATCCTCATACCTCCCCTCCCCCCATCCTCATTCCGCGCTCATCTTTAACGCCCTCTGCCGAGCTCACTTTCGTTACGCATTATCATGAACTGATTCACCTAGTCTACCGCTTCTAAATGGAAATTTCTATGCGATATAGTGTACCTCATTATAGAAATAAGGACATTTGATGATCATGCGGATGTCCAGAAACGAATAATCGATACGCAGATAGGAATGCCGCAAAATTGTAAATGTCTTTTTTTAATGCAGCAACTTAGAAAATCAATTTTGAGACGAACGCTTCTTCAAGAGGAATCGTAATAGAATCAGTTTCTTCCTCGAATTTTTTTTGCCTTTTAACATTAATACATAAATGTTACATACGAATATTTATGTGCATCCATTTTATCTATGTTTTATCATCGTTACTGATGAGTTCTTGAATTGGTATATTTGCTACAGACTTCGCCTCAGGTAGAAGATCAACAACATAGGTTTACCTTAACGGCCGAAACCGACGGCGTAGGATTCGCTGAAGACATTTAGCCCCCAGTTTTTGTATTCAATAAATTAGCGTTGCGAATTAGATCATTACAGGTGTCACGTTTATGTCTTTTCCTCCTTCCTTCGTCTCCTCCCAAATTATGCTTAGCGTTCACGTAAATCAATATTGACGTTCTATTTTCTTTGATAGTATCAATGCTATTTATTGTAAAGTACTATATTTCTACTCGGCTAGGAATTATTTGCGGCAATCACCGGTAAAGATTCGCTAATGAATTGGTTCCAAACAACGCGATCGGTTAAATTAAATGCTAACGCGTTATGTATAAGCGAGTATTGGCTGGGCGTCGATAATGAATATTATTATTATTGAAGTACCTAAGCCTTTTTAGAGTTTTAAAATATTTCAACATTACAGGTAAACATCCTATTTTAGTTTGTCCATAGTTTGTCCACTCCTCTCCTCTTTTTATTTCTGCTAACACCACTTATTTAATGAGCATCCATTAAGCATCCATTACTCGACTTTTCGTTTAATATTTATTTAGTCACTATCTTAGTATTCAAATATCCCATTATCCTCAATTCGAAATATCAGAGGGGAAAAATGAGAATGAAAAGACGAGAAAAATCAAATAAAATATTCTATATTTCAATCATATATTTTCAATAATTGCAATTTATATGCTAATATAACCAATTTTAACGTCTAAATGAATGTAGATAATTGTGGCATGAGCGAGTTGTCCAGTAGGTATCCCTCGAATTTCCTTCAAATATTAAATGCTCATTTAGTTTTTCCCTTCAATTTTTTCTTTTCTTAATATTTAATGCGAAAGAGAAAATTTGCCTAATCGTTCGTAACCAAACGTATTCTCTATGTTAATATACATTTCTTTTTCTAAATTTCTAATTTCTATTTCCAACTTCTAAACTATTTTCATTCTTTTTTTCATTACATTTTATTACTTTTTACCTCAAAAGAAGAAGAAAAATCGATTATTCACAAAATTTCGAATATTCAGTTTTTTAAATTAGTAATATTATTTGTAATTATAAATTAACTATCAATAGGTGTTAATTTATTTGCAGATATTGCAATGTTGTAATAATTTGCAGATTGCAATATTGCAAATTGTGAATATTGCAAATTGCAAATATTGCAAATTGCAAATTGCAAATATTTCTGCAATTTGCAACATTTGCAATATTCATATTTTCATTCATTTATATTGAATTCGAATTTCGCGTTTAGTTCATTTTCGAAATTCTTTTATTTTAAACGAATATTTAGTTAATTTGAATGCATCTTATAAATTAATGCGGTAAATAATATAAAATTCCAGTTTTATACTAATAGAATTTTTTAACAGTAATTGTTAATTTGATAAGTTATCATAGTATTTTATTTAGATTTATTATATATTGTAAAATTATCAACAAAATTAATACCATAATAAAGTACATGCTGAAATGATATTTCAGCGTTAGTTATTCAAAATTTCTCCATCCTCTTATGTTCCCTCTTTCTTTTTTTTTTGTCCTCGATTCTTCCTTTTCCCCCTCTCCACCACCATTTCCTTTTCCTTCTCGCTTCCTTAGTCAGTATTTACATGTATTGCAGTTTCGCCTCCTTCCGTCTTTCCCCTTTCTCCTTCCTTCTCTATCGACTTCGAGCAATGCTAAAGCTAGTTGATGCTTTAATTGGGAATGATTCACATATCATTATGCATATATTTTCATTACCTGAAAATTCTGTTTTTAAAGTTGCCATTCGACCAATAGAATGTTGTCTTCAATTTAGGATACCATATATATATATATATATATATATATATATATATATATATATACAACTATCTCTGTGCACTTGAATGCGAATCATATCATAAGTATAGAATTTGTTACCTCAATATGTCAATCAGTGCATTTATTCACTCATCTGCAAAGGACAGTGGGAAAATTACCATCAAGGGAATTAATATCGATATTTTGAGTCGTTATAAATTTATTTTAGAAATTCTCATCTTTAATTGCTTTGAAATCTATGGAGTAATTTTCTGAATAAAGGTTATCACTTAAGAAGTTTCCTGCTACTTCCATTATTGATGGATTGCTAAGAAAAAAGAAATTATTCAGGATAACTGGACAATTAGAAAGAAGCGCCTTGTTGGAGACCCTTCTTCTCAATTTCCTGGAAGCATTAGAACTAAAAATCCGTAGGTGAAAATTTTCGATGCTATATAGGTGATAAGGCAGCTATAATCTCCAATCAATAAGAAAAAAATTTCGTTTTTTCAGCATTCTCCCTTCAAAAATGTATTTTTCAGCCCCTTTTTTGAGAGATTAAGCTTGAAATAGCTGTTATCTTATTTTCGAGTAATCGCCTTTTCGAGCCATTAAGCAATGACTATCTATCTTAATCGAGACGCCCAAGTGTTGGTTATTTTAGTCGACTATTTAAGTATGCTCGAATACCACCACTTTTCAGTTTTATATGTTTTTTTAAGGTTTCTATTTTTTCTCTCTTTCAAATTCCAAAAACTGAGAATATTTCGTTCTTTTTTTTCTCGTCTCTCTTATAAACCGCAATCGCTTTAGTATGAAATTCATTCTGCACAATGAAAAGTTAACCCTAAAGCGCTAAAATTGAGGATAATGGCGAATATATTCGGATTTTCGAATATACACATAGCACATAGTTCGCTGAAGTAAGACTTATACGATGGTTTAAGAGTAAGTTAATAATAGTTAAATAATTTCGAGAAAGAGGAATTATGCGAAATCTTGCCCAAATTATAATCAAAAAACTATTTATTCGTTGAAGTGACTCCATTTTTGAATTTATTTTCTATATGTAGTTGATTGATCTAAAAAATAATATACTATCACATAAAAATACATCATTGAACGTCATAAAGTGGTTCAATTAATCAAATAAAACTTATTTTATCGAAAATCTCAGAGCCAAAAAAACGTAGCAAAGTATCGATGAAAGAATTTGTCAACAAAGTTTTTTCCTTCATTGGGTCGATCTTTGCGTTTTCGCTTTCAACGCCTACCCGTTCTCCTTTCCCTCATCTCCCCCCTCCCGTCCCCACTTCGCTGCTTCTTCCCTTTTCATCGCCTTATATCCTTTAATTTATCAAATTTGCTAATATTAGCTATTGTGGCTATGTGTAATCCTGTCAAATGAAACAGTTGAAAGCAATCCGGGATTTGCTCATCGCGCTCTTTATTTTTCTCATTCTCACATTTGTCAACTGGTTTTGAGTATCTCTGCTAAATTCTCTCCTGTTTACTTCTCATAAAAATGACAACGAAACAGTTCCATCGTTTCGGCTCTTAGGTAGAGTTGCTTGTAGAGAGATTGCTTATAGAGATTGCATGTTGCTCGAGCTTTTCGCTCTAATTTTTCATTGATTATAGAGAGATTTCCAGGAATTTTCCACTAATAAATTTTCTTCTCAATATTTTTGCCACAACCAATAATTTAGGAGATAATTTTTGTAAGAATGCTAAGAAAAGGTAATAAATTATTCAAACTTTAATTAATGAGATGAAGTTACCTTCGCAGATGAAAAATTTCAAGAAACAATGCTGATTGTTCACCATGATAAATCTTGTTGATACGGTACGATCCGAATTAACAGGGAATATATTGGTATTTGTGATGGATATCCCGCTCATCACGCTATACAACTATGCGGAAACGGAAATTTGCACTATCAAATCTGTTAAATTCATTTTTCGTCCCACCTGTAAAATCCGATGACATATAGTACCAGCATCCTTAGCTCTGTAAGCAGCTGCAATTGTGACGAGTTAACATTATTGCCTTATTATCTGATAAGAACGAGATTACTTTCGAATGTTTAAATGGAGTCAAAGATTTTTCAATTTATTTTTTACTCGTTTTTCTAAACCAGTTAATTTTAATGATACTATTTAAGAAATTTAAAAAAAAAGTGCCAAGCATATACTTCCTTGCTTGCGTTCTATTTTCTTCAAGTACTATTATAATCGAAAATCTCTGATAATCTATTAGGAGGGCTACTTCATTGCGTAGAAATTTGCATTTCAGTCCACTTAGATCTGAGAAGTTTATCCGAAAAGACAACATCCACGAAGAGCATCCACGATGCGTCGACGTGGAAACGTATTTTTAGATCTTACTCAAACAACAATATAACACTTTTATTCAGTAAATTTCATACGCTCTTAAATAGTAATAATTCGTTCACAAGGGAGATAATATGCGTATGATGCAAAGTTGAGTTTCGGAAATTATCATATCATATTGCACTTAATATGAATTCAACAAACCAACCAACCAACAGATAAGGGTATAGAAACCATTGTACATAGGAATGGCCACTTGAAACCTACATTTCTATGGCCACTTGAAATCTCAACGCATCATTTTCACTCATCACTTTTGGGTGTTTGTCGGTTGTCGAGTGCTTATTCCCTTAAACATTTATTGATTTCATTGAAAAAATTCTTCAAGAGTCATATGAAAAGCAAAAGTATTTTCGAGAATGGCGGCTGCGTTGTTATGGCCACCAATATCGACTGCTATTCGTAGCCGCATCATGAAATATTTATGATTGCATTGCATGCATTGAAGCCGTTTCTCAACACATTAAAAGATCGTATGATTGCTGGAAATAACCATTAGCACTCAATGGATATTATTTTTTTTTTTGACTCTAATGATTTTCACTCTCAAACTTATCAACATGCATATTAAGTTCGTCAAGTTTATGAAATATTTTTTCGAGTTTTTCAGTATATTTTATCACGTTTTCTCATATTTGTCAAGTTTATCAGTATATTTATCAAGTTTTCTCATATTTTTCAAGTTTATCAATATATTTTATCAAGTTTTCTCATATTTTTTGAGTTTATGAGTATATTTTATCAAGTTTTCTCATATTTTTCAAGTCTATCAGTATATTTTATCAAGTTTTCTCATATTTTTCAAGTTTATCAGTATGTTTATCAAGTTTTCTCATATTTTTCAAGTTTATTAGTATGTTTATCAAGTTTTCTCATATATTTCAAATTCATCATTGTGCGTTGCATAAAAATACATATTATGCTATGCATTCCGATCGTATGAAATTTTCATCCTAGCATAGTTCTTAACGATTTAGATAATCTCTATTTTCTCTCTCTCTCTCTCCCTCACGAATAAATCTATTTTCGTTGCCAAATTTTTTTGGATTTTTGAATTTTTTGGATTATGCGAACGACTTTTGTTTATCTCATCCGACCGAGTTCTACTTACCTATCAATGTGTCTGTCATATGTTGTACTTAACTATTTCCAACCAATAAACCTACTGAATTATTAGTACTGATATTGCGATTTATAGCAATGTTTAAGTACTTAATTCTATGAAATAAGTCAAGACTGTTAGGAATAACTTCTAATCCTGAATGAAATGATCAAATCAGGGCGCTTAGAAGTCCTCTCTTATAGTATGGCCTTGTTCGTTGTTTATATTCCTCTTTCGATGCATTTGTGATATTTGTGATTTGCTTTAATTCAAAAGCATATTTAGAATTATTACACCAGTAATATGTGCCGTATTTCCGTCTTTAATTGAATTTCTATTATTCCATAGATGAGGACGATCTCTTATAGTTGATTTCTCTCATATTATTTCTTGCCTCAAAGATCTAATTGAAAAATGTTGATGGTATTATTTCTATGAAGTGCAGTTCATGGCGCATTTATTCAAACAAATAAAGATTACTTATTGAATACCATGTTTTGTGAGATAAAATTATATAGAGAAAACATTTGTACACTTTTCGTCTCGACTTGAAATTTCGTTGCTCTAATTCTCTTTTATGAAATGAGCTTAGCAAAATGAACGACGAGCTGAGAAAAATTTTTTTCGGGATATCTCTTAAAGGAAGCAGCCAAAAAAATTAAATGATGCGAAACGTCTTTATCATATTTGAAAGATATTTCTAACATTTTTTGTTCGGAGAATTTTAATGAATTTTTGAAATACTGGAATTCATTCTTGTAATTTGCGCATATTCGTTAACGTTGAAGAGGTTCGAAAAATTTCGCTCCTATTTTTTCGCTCTCAGTTTTTTTGCGTTCTATAAAGAGCCTCATCAAATGCTTTCAATTTGAAAAAATGTGAGGTATAATTATTTAGTATATATATGTATATGTTTATATATTATAACAATAGTAATAATAATAATAATAATAATAATAATAATAATAATAATAGCAGTAATAATAACAATAATAATAATAATAATAATAACAGCAATAATAATAATAATAAATACAATTATATAATATAGCATGGCGTAAAAGTAATGAAAACCTTAGAAATTTATGGATGAATTTTATTCGATGAAATAGAGGAAAAAACGAATTAATAGAGGAATCGAAAAAAGAAGAATTAATTCCATAATGAGCATCTCTTTCGCCGATCTTCTTTTCCATTGGATCGGCGTTTGAGGCAACTAACAGAGTCGGATACAATTTTCTATAGGTTATTACTAGCATAGTAAATTCCTACTAAATTTTCTGTTAATATTTGTATCTTTTATAATCTCAGCGCTTTTCTGAATAGTATATTTTCCGCTAATTTAGTAAAGAAGTTGTTTCTTATCGTCGAAAATGATCTTTCAATTTGTGTTGATTAATTCAAATATGACCATCGTTTATTTTAATCTTTCGTTATGAGATCGTAAATGATTCTCAGATATGCCTTCTCAGATGCACAGATAAAATTGCTAAACGAACCTTAGTAACTAAACTTTTTTGCCCCTTCACATTTGCGTCTCTTAATGTCTCCGTGCTATTCCTCCGTTGTTCTCTCATTCCCCCACCCTCTTCATCTCTTTGTGATGTTTAACCGACGATTTAAGATTTTTCATTCCTTAAGTATCCTAGAATTGAGAAAATTATCCACTGACATTTCCACACTGCAATGACAAAACCAATGAATAAAGAGTGGATTATCCTCGAGTATCTCCAAGCAAATTCCCATCGTTTCGTTGTAATCGTGTGTAGAAAATTAGGCGAATTGTCCATATACAATTTTCGGCTCTCCACGAGGAGATTCTCCACGCTTTCCTCACCTATTCTCCTCCTTTTTTCTCCTTACTTCTTTTTTTCTCTATCCATACCTTTCCAACTCTTTCGCTCCTCGTTTCGTATTCCTTTACCTCGTATACCTCTAAAGAGTATATTGATAGTCTTTGTGAAAAGGTTCTTTTAAGTTAGGATTTCGGGTTAATTTCAGACTTCTCGTGTGTGCCGCATTCTGCAGAGAGTTCGATTTTCGTGAACATTCGATCGTGCATTCTCGAATTTCCTTTCACAATTATGTCCATCTCTTTTCGATCACTGAAAGGGGTTCGCCAGTGTTATCTCATCGTTGTTATTTGACAACCCTGAGGCACACACCAAATCCACTAACTCATTGTTTACTATTATATTCGTCCCTTCAAGGATGTATATATCTCAGTGAGAAATACCTGTCCCATTAGCGCTGCTCTACCCTTCGGTATCATCTACATCGTGACATTCACGTGTTTCGTACCCTTTTTTGTCGCTTGACATTTTCGATGTTTATTTAAGTCTCATCTGCATTTTTAGCTTCAGCTTTCTTGTTTTTCTCATTTTCCTTCCGCTCCTTGATCCTCACTTCGTTAACCTCCGTCTACTCCTCTTGCTTCATCTGTATTATTTGCAACTTTATGTGCTCTGTTTCACCCCAACTAAGTTTGATCTTCCTTTGAGTGACCACTTACATCATATTTTATGCTTCATACAGCTGCCGCATAGGTGTGCTGTTAACGGATTAGTGAATGTTCTTATACGACACCGATATACTAGGTATATTTTTTACCATATATTTTATCGCATACCACATTTCACCATATACTTTTATCATCCTTTCTACCATATACCTCACTTTACCATAATCATTTTACTGGACATTTCAGTTTAAAGCGCAGAAATATATGCCACTAGTACTTGATTCCCATCGACATTTACCGCAAGGCGAGCCTATAACGATGCAGTGCAAATATTTATGATTACGCGCAATTAAGGTTTTAATTTTCATCATTATTGGACGTTTCTGCGACCGCTCCCCGCTAACTCACTATGAATTAAATATTGATAGCAAAGCAAAATCAAACATCCTTCTCTCTTCATTAACTCCCGCAAAAAGAAATCAATGTCATCTCTATGCATGAGCGCTCGATGTGCTAAGACTTTAGACGTCTGTGAATTGATATTAAAGGCGGATAGTGTTTTTGCTTAATTCCTCTTAGATTTGGATGAAGTGTCGAGAAAATTAATTGGAAAAGTACCGCTATGAGAAAGGAAAGTCTACCAAAGACATAAAAGAAAATGTCGGCTGACGATAGTTGTTGAATGAGTGCTATAGCTCTAAAACATTACGTGTCTTTCGATTTCTTTTGCAAATATTTTAGGGCAATTTTTGTGTTGGCTGGCGAAGGTGAGTTTCGGATTCAATTTTTAATAAGATTATGAAAAAATGAATATACTTTTCTCACCTGACTTCTAAGGATAAGCTTCTTACCTATCGAGTCGCCCCTTCATAATTCTTTTAATTCCCTTTGCGTTATCAGTTTCTTGATACCTTTGATAAGAAGCTTTATATGAAGCATTGCCGAGTAATTTTATGAATAAAAACAATGAGTGCTTAACAGTGAAAACAGCATCCGATACGGATAATAAGCTTAGATGTGAGCATTTATCATTTCTTTATCTTTGAGGCGGCTATATGCGCATATAATTGCTATAGTCTTTTGTTTTCTTTATTGTTTCTAATATCGCTTCCAATTTTTCCTCCTCTTTTTTCACGTTCATATAATCGAATAATTATTCTAATCGTGAATGCTGTCTTTAAAGTGTTCTTGGATGAGTGATGAAGAGAAGGATGTTGAGACAACGAGAACGATTCACTTTATATTCCCCACTCTTATCGCATTTTTTTTCCACTCATTAGTCTCATTCATCAGTTTTTCCAGAGAATAATTTCAATTGTGTACTTTAAAAGAGCTGATGTGTTGAATAATGAGTGAACATGCACTTTGAATAGTAGCCATGAGGGTATCCATGGCAGTTGATGCAATTCTGAGAGAAATCACAAATTTGCATCCACTGAAAAATAGAGACCTCGCTTTCCGAAAAATTACTCCGGAAAACAAGAAAAAGCGTCCTAATTTCATGCATATCACTCTTCCCGAATCTTTAGCTGCTGTAATATTTTATCTTAAGCATATATATATATATATATATATATATATATATATATATATATATATATATATATATATATATATATATATATATATATATATATATATATATATATATGCCAAAAAATCCCACAGAGGAGATGATTTAGGTAATTCGATGTTTAATGCCCAATGTTTATAGTTATCAAACCTTCATTTATGCTCTATACTAATGGTTGACAAATCAGTGAGCAATAATATATGCGCAATACATGATTATCGAGCAAGGTCGATGATTAATTGAAGCGATTTGTGACTGAGGGAGTTATTAGTTTCGAAGGTCACTTCTTCACACGCAGTTAGCGTTAGCGCCAAAATTTATCCAACGGGAATTTGGGTACATATGTAGGTTTTTCGCGGAGGATAAGGTGAGAGGGAATTTGTCCGATGGGTTTAATTGCGATTCCAACAAACCCCTAGTTTATTTTTTCGGTCACTCATTCTATGAATGTAAAGTGAGCGAGAAGACTGAACTCGGGTAGGAGAGGAGGGAACTATTTGGGAAAATAAAAGAAAAAGCAAAATGTTCTCAGCGATAATTATTGATAAAAAGAGCAGTGATTGGTGGGATTTTTTGTCGATATACTCGAATAGAGGGCGAAATGAGAATATCGAATATTCGATAGCAATCGCTCTCATTGAGTGGCATAAACTGGAATAGAGGGCTAAGAACGTTTTCCTAAGCTAAATCCTCGGCCTATCCCCCTTTCCATTTTAGAAAAAAAGAACATTATATGCAGATTAGAGTGTCAATATCAAGTTTTCACAGCCTGATATTTGATGCTTTCGAAAGATTCGTTTCATTGCTTAAATTTTCTTCGCTTCTTTCAATTTGCGTATAGATTCGCTTTCATAATACACACTATTTTGTGTTTATATATAAATTACACGATTATATGGAATTTTTACGTTGATTTTTTTTTGTAAAGAGAAGTGTAACTGCCTCTCTTAATCCCAAAAAAATCCCTCTAATCACACTCATTTGAATAGTCGAAAATTCAACTTCTTTGAAATATTTCGATATTTTGCGCTCAGAAACTAAAATCTAAATTATAGAGCAAATTTCTCAAGTATATTAATGTTTCATTCTTATATTTTTATTGTTTCGTTCTCCTCGCATACTTTGGATTATTTAGACTAATTGATCGTTTCGTTGATTAACTTAATATTTTGATCCGATTTCTCTTGCAGACATAAGACGTCATTGTTGAGTGTCAGTGCACTTGAGTATTCGAGCATTAAGCGGCTGTGTTGAGCAGTAACGCTCATTCTTCATTTCATTGTGCGCGTCGATTGTTGTTGTTCGTTAAACTGTCATTTAAGAGTAATCGAGGTGGGATAGATAAAAGCTCCTCATCATCATATACTTTCACTTGCGTTTGCTGCTTGTTGTATTTGATTTATTGCCAGAGGTGGAATATCTTCATGAACGAAGTGAAGGATAGAGGGATGACAAGAAAGTGCACCAGATTCCTCGAAAATGTCAAAATAGCTAGAAACTTTATGCTAAGAGATTTCTCTCAGTTACTCTTCTTGAGCTAACGATGTTTTCACATAGGGTTTTTGAGATTCCTCTGTGCTCATATAATATTTCTGTGATTATTATATGTATGCGTAAATGATCCTAATCTATAAGAAGGAAAGTTTAAATCGTTAGTTGAATTTAAAAAATTATAGACATTTTATAATCTGAATTTTTTTCCTTCAGAACTTCAATAAATATTACAACTGCGATCAGTCTAATTAGTGCTTATCTCCTGTTCTCAACCATCCTTCCTGCTCTTTCATCACCAATCCTTTACTCTCACCTGAGCAGTTCATGAGGTTTAATGTCAATGTTGATGTAGAATCGCTTATTGTTGCCGTTGGGTTACAAAATCGGCTACTAAGATCATTTCGAGTTTGATTCATAACTTCCAAAGTGAGGACATGTTTCAATCTGTGGGAGTTTTTGACATCGTTTGTATCGCTATACCATAAATCCTTTTGAATAGATCGTTTAAAGGAAGTCTTTCGAATAGGTCGTTTCAAATCTTTTGAATAGATGGTTTTTATTAATGCAAATGAGGCTTTTAAGGGAACACGCAGATACAGATTGGCTCTATTATCGTTTATGGGACATTGATGTGAAGGTTTATGGCCTCGTTGGACCTCCCCGTTTCCCCTTATATTGTAAAAACTTTCAACTCTTTTCTAGCGTGACATTTTCTCCCACCTGGGACCGCGGATCTATTCGTTTCTCGAAGGAAATCTCTGAATTCTATACTAGCTAGAATACTTGTTATACTGATGATGTTGGATTATCCTCCTGGCCTATCTATTTGGCCTTAATAGTCGTATCTTTTGTTTGCAAAATGCAGTGCCGTGCACTTCTAAAGGTTCACAGAGTTTTTACTTCATTAACGGTCGATGCAGCGATCATACGGGAGTGGTACTCATTGGTGACGCATCGATAATCGAGAGCTGCTTCTAGGGGTTGCTAAAGCGACAAGAGAAGAAGCCTGACTACGTTGTGGTCTGGCTAGAAAGGAAATGCGGAAATTTTCGACCAGCCGATTCCAGGTTTCAAAATCGGGCGATGTTGCTTTTGTGGAGGAGCACCCGACCTCATCAACAGCCGTTATCGATCTATCCACCAACAACAGGAGAAGGGAGTCGCCGCAGGGTGCTCCAGCTGTGGAGACATCAGTTGAGCGAAAGACCAGTGCAACTGGGCGTTTTCTGGTAAGTCTTACAATAAACTCTAGTCCTTTCTAGTTTTACTCACTCTACTATCATCCTGACTTTGGCCGCAACTTTGATTATATTTCACTCTGTAGTGAAGCACACTTTGAGGTCTTCGCTATCAATTTTAATGATCACTTTAGCGCGTGTGAAAGACGGTGGAAACAATTGAGAGTGTCCCATGCACGTGGATGGCATTCGACCGGAAATGTGAGCGATAGATTTGATATTCGAATGGAAATATGATGAATAAACCATACTCCTATGCAAATATAATTCTCATGCAAATGATAGATTATTAATGCGTAATATGACAATATCTTTATTGCTCGCAAAAATAGATTTCTTTGCGCTCACTGAATTGTGCTCGAATTTTTTTCTCATCTTTCTTGATTATTTTATAATTCCATAAGTTAATGTACCGGAAGTTTACGTAAGCAGTTTCACGCCAAAGGCGACTATATTTTCGGTCATCTAAGCACCAAGAAGACTGTGTCGATGCAAAACATATGGTGCTCAAAAATGCAGTGGTGAAACACTATGAGCGATAAAACTCGTGAATAGATTGCTTTAAAGCGACGCTTGCGGCAGAAATTGAGTCCACTATTCCACTAGTGGAAGTGGAATATATCTGAAATTTCAGGGAAGCAATGATAATTGAAAACAGAATAAAATCAGATTATTGCTTCTTTCTTATGCTCGCAAAGAAATAACATTAGCAAAGCTATGTATTAATTCATCTTTGTGTAATTTGAGTTGTGGACATTTATTCTGCAATAATACCATCATGAAAAGAGAAAACCTAAGTGCACCATATTGCAAACATTTTTTTTAGCCAGAAGAGTGATGCATTTCCGATTTAGATATTATATACATAGTGAATAGGCGAATACTTAGAGTGGAATGGGATAGAAAGGAAGCAAGGGCAAGAGGCAGCAGAAACCCGCTTTTCCACTTCTCCTCCTCACGTTTTAGCCGATTGCATCAATTTCCAAAGTCATTGAGTTAAGGTATTTGGAAGGAACTCAGCATCTGAGAAGATATCAAATGGCAATGGTCGTGAGGATTGGTATATGGATAAGCCACCAGATCGGAAAGATTCGACAACAGTCTCCGATGATACTTCGGCCGCGAATAGAACGGTGCATTTTTCAGTTGGTAACGAAACCACGCAGGAAAACGACACATCCACTCCAGTCGACAAGGACAACAACGCCACATATAACATGAAGAGCTGGAGGTGTGCTTATTGACTCTTTCTCAGCATATCATTGCTTAATGCTTAGTGATTTATGTACGTAATTAGGAGAGTTTTTAAGATTTCACATAGAGGATTTCCTTCGGTTGTTCCATTGAAGAGTCGCCTCTGTCTGGAAGCGTGCAATATTTATAGGATTATACCCGTCATTCCTTTTTTCGGCGTTATGGGGACAGTATTGAATGTTCACCAATTCTGTTGATTTGATGTGTTGCAGCTGAGATGCTCGGATGTTGGTGTCCGTCCTTTTACTCTGAGTTTGGCTACTGAGACTTTTACGAAACGTTGATGAGGGAGGATCATAATAGGTTTGCTTGAATCGACAAACCATTCATTACGAATGTCTCTTCATATCATTGTCACTTCCGTTTGGCCGAAGTTATGACGTATCCTGAAAGTGAGGACTTAGGCTCGTCTCTTGCCCATCGGATACTGACAAGTCGATTCATCGTTGTTCCATGCGACTTGCTCCACCATCCCCGTTCCGTTAAGCCCACCGTCGGAATGACTCGGTGAGACAAAGCCAAAGAGTTCGCTCAGAGCCCTCTTAAAACCGACCGCGCTCTAAGCAAAGCTGAACGTTGAACCAAGGAATTTAATAGCTTTTCTAAAATCATTCGGAAACAGTTTATTGCAAAAACATTACTCATCAAATGGCATTGAGGGATTCAGGACTCTAGAGTCAGGAAGCTTGAGATCGACCCGACATCATTTATAAAACTGTTTTCCAGTTGAACAGCTGGTAGTGCGTTCGATAATTCAACGATAGCCTTTGTGTGATTTTTGCGAACATATGTAATGGCTGAAGTTCTACTATATGAATTTAAGTGTTATCAATTTCGTCCACCTCTTCTATCCGCACTTTTTCTATTTACTTCAACATCCATCGGTGTTTTTAGTGAGTTCAGCACGAAACGTTGAACAGTTGCAATCAAAGTAGTTAATTCATTTCAGAATAATTTCACATATGAGGGATTTCTTTCGAGTCCTATTTCTCTATTATAGGTATATGAGGACATTAGAGCATCCCCCAATTATCGATTTCTATCGAAATTCGATTGATCAGGGAGTTCGTATAAACTCGCGACCATCAATGAACCAATTGATTCACGGTGAAAAGCATCCAGAGACGATGATTGGCATCGAGGAGTTTAAGGTTGCCGTCGTTTATATTTCGCTCATTTAAAATACTATAGTTCATCATTATTATTTATAGACCATTCTATGTGCCGCTTATCAGATGAATGATTTAATTCAATGTACCTTAAAGTAATCGACTGCATACATGGGACGAAGTTTTCCGTTCAAAATGTCTCCCCCCACTTGGTTTGCTTTTATTCGTTAATGCTGTCGAGAGGAGCAGTTAACATTGACTGGAAAAGTAAAAACATTCACTTTATCAACAAGCCCCATTTTAATTCTTATTTTGATGGTGTGTGTCGACGTATAGTTTCGAAGTTCATGGTCAAAACCTCACTATTGAATTCTCTAACAAATGAGTGGATGAGTATTTTTATTTAGGATTTTTCATTGTGCATAATCTTCCAGTGATCATTTAAGATGTGAAGTGAATACTTAAACACTTTGGCAATTCATAGTCAGTTGGATGCCTCATCTTTGAAGCAGTCATCATCGTGATTAACAATACTCACGTTATATCCTTTTTTGTCTATAAGATTTTCTTTAAAAAAACAAAGGAGAGAAATTCATCGTATCTGTGAGTGTCGATCACTTTGCAGAATGAAGCGGAAGAAATTTTCGATGGTCAAATTGCAAAGCTTAAAAAATTTCAACCACCAGCAGCGACACCGCGTACAAAATTTGGTTGGATTCAAGGTGTATTTGTTCGTTGTCTGCTCAACATCTTCGGCGTTATGCTTTATTTGAGGGTCAGCTGGGTAGCTGGACAAGCTGGAATCGGTATGTTGGTATATTTTCCTCTCGGTTGTTTTTTTTCTTGCACCTCTCATTTGTTTCACTAAATATAATAAGGATACATATTTAATTTTTTAATTCTATTCATTTTTTTGAATGTATATATTCGGTTGCTTTATTGCTTTGAAGCATTCACTAATTCATATTTTTATTCGTATTTTCTTTCGGTAGTGAACAATTCACAGTAATAATCTTATGTGGCTGTTTTAAATCATTTGATGCAATTTTGCTACGACATCTTTTTATTTTGCATGGTTCTTTACCATCTACCTAATGAATTATATGATGCATCAATTGTTTATTTTCACCGTTTTTTGAGACCAAGAGGGATTGATATGTCGGTGATAATCACAGTCATACCTACAATATCGAGAATTTCACGTGACTACTTAAGAGAATGAACTCGAGCTTTTAGGCCAAGATTTTTTCTGCAAACGAGAGTCAAATAATCACAATTGAGAATTTTTTTTTTAACGGAAGATATCATTTTGTATCTCCAGGATTTTACATTTCGCATGAAAATAACCTTTCTCATCGACTATGTTTCATCGAAATGAAAAAAGCGCATAAAAAACGTTTTATCGTTTTTCCAGAGAAGAACTCATATTTGTATTTGCAGCATTAGGTTCGGTGGTTGTGTTGCTGGCCTCGTTGGTTACATCGATAACTGCAATTTCAACGTGCGCAATTTGTACAAATGGGGATGTTAAAGGAGGTGGTGCTTACTTCCTTGTAAGTTTTTTTTCTTTCTTTTTTTATTCATATTCTTTTTATTTTCTTATATTCTGTATTTATTGGCATTGTTGGATTTATAATTTATATAGTATGGCCATTTCTCGTTCCTTCAGACAGTATCTGTTTTACATTGAGGAGAGGTGAAGTGGGAAGGCGTATATGATGGTGAAAGAGTAAGAGGAATAAAGGGAATTTGTTACATACAGAGAGGCATCAAAATTAACATCGATAGTCTTTATTTTGCGATTTGATTCGAAAGTAAAGCAACGTAGTTCGATATTTCACCCGAGGTTCACAATTCGCCTTGTGATTCACTGCAACTTCGTAGCAGTAATAGTAGAAAAAGTTTATCGCGAGCAGAAACTTCTTCAGATCAGTCGATCATTGGGTCCGGAATTCGGTGGTTCAATTGGGTTAATTTTCTCAGTTGCAAATGCAGTCGGTGCGGCTATGTACATTGTTGGTTTTGCGGAAACAGTGCGCGATCTGTTAAGAGAGAATGATTTCGCTATTATCGACGGCGGTATGAACGATGTACGAATTATCGGATTGAGTATGTTTCCTTACATTTCATGCAGTTAAAATTGGCTCTTAACGATATCTATCGCTTATTTTAAGTGTTAGTATAAGCGGGAGAGCTGAGCGGTTTTTCTTGTCGATTTTTTAAATTTTTTCCTTTCTTTTCGTTTTTTCATTTTTTCATTCTTTTTTCTTTTGAATGGATTCAAGATGGGAGAGAGCTATAGTGAATGTTGCTAAAGCATATTAATTCGGTTGATGCTCACGTTTGAAGACTATTTTCGCACGTAAACTTGGATGGAAGTTTTTTTATTCAATCCGAATTCCTATATCGTGAGATGCGTTTTTGCGTGGCTAAACTGAGAATTTCATTGTATATCTTTGGTGGAAATGAACGAAAAAAGAAGGAAATAATAAAGAAAACGATGTGCAGAGAAATATGAATATTGCTTGTTTTTTATCTAGAGAATTTTTATCCAGTTTTTTATCCACGCAAATAATGCCTCTTTATCCATTGAATATAGGATAAAATCTTTACAACTGCATTGAAGCAGCAAGTTTTTCAAATTCAGTAGTGGGGAGGGCAAGATCTGCTAAGTTGAGCAATTCATTCTAAAATATCGTTTAGTAGAGTGATGGTCTGAAATGCTGGAATCGTGAAGAAAACGCTTCTTTTTTAATTCTTATATAATAAAAATTTTCATTCATAAATATACTCCGCATATTTAATTCCACGAATTTTTTACCACCTTTTTTTTAAATTTCTAGTTCTGCTGAATAAATATTTATTCATTTGCATTGATTTATTCTAACAAGTTGAGCGCGAAATCGCTTACTTTAATCGTTGGCTCCATTCTATATTGCCTAAAAACTTTTGCGATTGGCCACGATTCATTAGAAGCTCTTGTATTGTTCCAAGAGCTATGAGTAATATAACTGACAATTGCTGGAAATTTTTTCTGTCAGGAGGGTTCATCTTTTCTATAAATGTTGTCAGAATAAGTAAATAGAAAGTGTATAGACTGCATGAAGCAGCTGACCAACAATGGAATCTATCTCCCGGAGGTCGCAAGTCTAGCTTGATCCTTTCTTTCATCGACCGTCGTCTTCTATATGGGCACCAAATTTAGGAAACAACGAAATTTTTTATGTAAGTAACACTTTTCATAGGTAGTCAGTTTAACAGATTTTTCTACCCGACACGAACTTCTTACTTTACATTCTTTAGACCACGATTCTGTAATAATCGCTCTTTTCGAAAGGCATCATATTAACCAATGCCGAATAAGCGCATAAATCTTTGGATTTCGAGTTGTAGCGGTGATATTGTCACATAACAGTTCGCCAACGCATGAAACGTTTCGATTTTATAAGATTAAAGTGAAATTTGTTGTTGTTTTAAGTAAAATTACTTCAATAATAAATATAATTTATTTAGTAACGTGCACGGTATTAATGGCAGTCGTTTTTGTGGGCACTCAATTCGAGAGTAAAATGCAAATCGGTCTTCTCGTGATATTATCGTTATCAATTGCGAATTATATGATTGGCTCGTTTTTCCCGATCAACGATGAACAAAGATTACGCGGCCTCACCGGATATAGTTGTAAATTTTTACGCTTATCGAAATATTTCAATCGATCTTTGTAAAGTATTAGTAAAGAAGTTACTAGTTATCCCATTGTGGTCGACTGAAATTTCTTCTTGAGTGGTCTTGAGTTAATGTTGCCATCGTTGAGAGCTTCAAATGATTTTTTAATGTGAAATAAGGTCTATCGTAGAGTTTTTTCATATGGCAATCGATTTCAAGAACTTGAGCTATAAGCTGTTAGACTTTTTTGGATTTAGTCTGCTTAATTGCTATCGATCAGGAAGTTTCAAAACAAGATTAATTCATGCATGACCATAATGTGAAATAGAGTACATATAAATACACGCATCAGTTTACTCATGAAGTATATTTGTTGCCATTTTTGTTCATCTTCATATGGTTACTGCATGGTTATAGTTAAGGCGTAATTTGCTAGGCGCTATTTCGCCGCTCCTTCATACTCTCGACTTTCTTCATTCAACGACAAGTTGGAAATAATCGTAGTTGATGTGGCCGTAAGCGATTTTAGGCTGAAAAAGTTGTAAGCAGGAGAAAAACTTTTCATTTTTGAGTTTTTCACCTCATTAACAAGGTTCTGTTGTTGTTGTTGTTGCTTTTCTTAGTTGAAAATTGTATGAGATTCCCTTATTCCATTCCACTTATAAGAGCTTTTCTCTTTTTTCATTTGTTTATTTATTTTATTAGCAGCTGCTATTTATTTTATTAGGAAGTCTCTTTGTTAGCAGCAGTGGTATATGCTCATCCTATTCGGAATTCATAATTTGTAGCATTTGGGACGAAATAATTGGTGTGTTACAGTTGTGACAATGAGTGTAAATCTGCTGCCATCGTTTCGTGATGGAGAGACGTTCTTCTCGGTATTCGCTGTTTACTTCCCAGCTGCAACGGGTATCATGGCCGGTGCGAATATCAGTGGGGATCTTGCCGATCCACCTGTATGTCGTGATTAATTAAAATGATTTCTTCGTTGCTTTTTTAATTCTCTTTTATACTGAAAGGAAATCGAAGATACGATTCCTGCTAAATGAAGGCATATGGGAGATGGCAGACAAGCGAACTATAGAAATGGCCTAAGAGGTAATTACCAAAGATCTACGAAAGTAAAGGATTTCTTTGGCTTCCCTGCCGCCATCGTCCTCTCCCCCAATTTTCGGCATGTATCGTGATCCCTGCCAGTCAGTCATTCGCTTGTTTGTTTAGCTTGTACTACTAGTTGCTATTGAAGCATATTCCTACATTAATATGAATTTAGCGTGCGATTCCGAAGGGTACTTTATTGGCAATAATGGTGACGACAGTGATCTATCTTTTGGTGGTGGTAATGACTGGATCAACCTGCGTGCGTGACGCCGATGGAATTGTACCGCCGATGGTGATTAACGGTTCGTACGTCACCCCGGACTGCGTGTTCAACTCTTCGTGTCCTTATGGCCTCATGAATTATTTTCAGGTCATTGCGAACAAAATATTTTTTAAGCCTATTGCTTCTAACTTAATAAGAAAGTATTGTGTAAAGTGAAAAACTGAGCAGTAGCTACGAGGATGCTTTGTGTCTAATTATAATTGTATCATCAACATTTCAACTGTGAATAATTTTCTCAGCCTTCCATTTATTCGGTGGAATTGTACCGAATAGGGCAATTTTCTGTAGGACCCAAAGGGGATGAGGCTTGTGAAAAAGTAAGACCTAGACCAAATCGGAATAGTATCGGAAACGGCTATTACGTCGTACGAATCGCACGAGTATGTCGCTGATGGCGAAGCGTTCTCCTCCTCTCGAAGGCATCTTATTAAGGTTTCGATTTTCGTGTATCATGTGCTTATAGACGAAGGATCGTCCATATGTTACCGAAGTTTTGCTGATTGTTAAGTTGTCTCATTGTTTTCTTTTAGGTGATGGAAGCGGAGAGCTTATGGGGTCCTCTAATCACAGCGGGCATTTTTGCAGCAACTTTAAGTTCGGCACTTGCGAGTCTTGTCAGTGCACCGAAAATATTTCAGGTATGAGTGGTAATCTCTTTATGTATATGCGTAAATGTGTGCTCATATACCATATAATCTTCGATAGATTTCATTTGCTGCAAAGTTCTTGTTCAAAAGGGGAATTTTTGTCGAATTCAAATGGTTTTTGATGAAGCTGTAAAAGCAAGTAACAGCAGTCGATTGAGATGCGTTTTTCGTTAAATATTCAGGCTTTTGGTGCAGATTAGTACCACTTGTTTTAGTTGTTTCCGAAGCATACTTTCAGCGCAACTGTTTTGGTAGATGAGAGGATTGTTTGCTGCTGTGGTGTGTTATATACCTACGTTATTATATTGTTTATGTGTGTATCATGTTTTCTATAAATGAGGTGGTCATATGATTCGCCTAAGTGGAAATTCTTTTACCTCCAATTGTCATCAAATCGTTCATCATATCGTATTATTTGGAAGTTTTTGCTTGTGAGGTTACTTGCTTATTCATTTACTTATTTTGCCTAGAAATGGAGCTTTAAACGAGGCTGGGATTCAGAGTAGCTAGAATGTGGTATACAGAAGCCAGGAAGAAGGATTAGGAGGTAAGGAATGTGTAATGCCGGTGCATATGACGAGATCCGCCATGTCACAAATCCAGCTATATTTACATTAGCATAGATATACGAATAAATTACCATGAACTTATTATAAGCTTTGTATATTCCCAATGCACCATTCACCTTTCATCTTTATATTCATCCATAAATAAATAATATTGAATAAGGATTGACAACTGTAATAAATTTGAGGCAGTTTGCAAGGATCGTCTCTTCCCGAATATTGACGTATTCGCAAAAGGTTATGGTAAAGACGAAGAGCCACGTCGAGCATATGCTCTTGGTTTTGCTATCGCAATGATTATGATCTTAATCGGTGAGTTGACTTTTTCAACTCAGACATTTAAGGTTTCGATCGTTGCAAGTGCGGAAACCAATCCTAAGAGTTATCAAGGATAATGGGGGTCAAAGTATTTCTATGTCCGCATTTTTTTTAGCATTACAGATTGCAGTGTTGTAGAATTTCCAATATATATCGGCTAATTCGTTCGTATGATTCGCAATAAAGTACGTTTTTATTGGTTTTGAATGTTCAATGTGAATGTTTATGGAAAATATGCAAAGTGAGTGGGAAATGTAAGCAACGGAACGACGTGCAGAAGATATGGAGAATATGTGGAATGGGAATTGATAGAAATTTGTGGTTGTGTAAGATTATAAGAAGCAAATCCGTAAAGCATTAATATGGAAGCATCGAGCTTAGTTTATGAAATCGAATAGGCATGGCGGAAACTTCATTACCTCGGATTTCTCGGCTCTGAAACGACTCCTGAAGATTCGGGTTTTAGACTGTTCTATGCTTAGTTCATGATAAATTAATTTCTGTTGCATTTATTCGAGTAATGTTGTAGGTAACGATACTTTTGCAGTTTATAGTGTCGTCTCTATTAAGCGAATTCATATAGGCAGATTTAGACCTACGAGCGATCATTCGAGCTGAAATGCGATAACTCGGCTTAAATAAAGATGTAGTCTGTGATTTGTTTGATTAATGCTAATCCTTAAAAGTTCAGGAGAATTAAATGCGATCGCCCCGATCATATCTAATTTCTTTCTGGCGTCCTATGCACTCATCAACTATGCTTGTTTCGATGCATCCTTTGCTGATTCACCTGGTATGCATTGCTGTTTTGTTTTGTTTTTGGTTGGACTGTTTTATAGGATGATAACGCGCCTTTTCGACCTTCATCAGTGTTGAGAAGCGTTATACTTGGAAGAGGACGAAAGGTAAAGAAAAGTGATGCGATAGGTGCATTTTCACGCTTAGATTCGCAATCGTTTGGCAGTGGTGGTCGCAATACGAAATTTTTCTTCGGGTTTCATCCAAGAGAGGCAAAATTTGCTCCTCGTTAAAATATGAATATATTAGCCACCATCTTGAACGCTCGCAGTTTTTTCTTTTGAGTGAAAACTCATTTTTCCCAGCAAAAATAATCGATGACATGAGACTTGCGGGGAAGAAACTACTTTTTAAAAGTTTGTTTGAATTGATAGCTCATCAGAAGGTAATTTTTATGAGTTATTTTCACTAAGCAACTGGACCAACTAGAGAAGGAGATTGTCGTGGTGAATTTTTGCTTCTTTTTTTTCAATTAGGTGGGTTTTTAAAGCGTTCTGCCACATTGTTCTTACGACTTTACTATCCTTATTCTTCCACCTTATCCTCCATTTTCCCGCTTTCTTCCTCCCTCGGACTCCCGCCACCTTATGCAGTTTGAAGTATCAGAATTATGGGTGTGTTCATATGTAAGTAGGCTGCACATGTGGGGTGACACTCAAATGATGTTTATCCTACGATCTTGATTACCTGGTGGATTCGCATACGTTTCTAAAGAGCAGCTGCCTCGTCTGTTGAGGAACAACGAAAAGTTTTTCAATTTTTTTCTTTACATACCTCATATTTACATTTATAGTGTATGTGAGCCTAGTTCATTGTTATATTATAGTTTAATTTTTTGTTCACTTCGCTCATCTTGTTGCGATTTTTATTGTCGTTTTTCTTTTGCTCGCATATTCATCGTTTCAGGTTTTCGTCCAAGTTTCAAATATTATAGTATGTGGGTATCATTAGCGGGTGCATTACTGTGTATAAGTGTAATGTTTATAATCTCGTGGTCTACAGCATTATTGACATTCTTCTTCTTTGCGATGCTCTTCTTATATATTTTACATCGAAAACCCGGTTAGTGATATATTTTAGGCTTTATTTCCCACTGTTATAGTGATTATTCGGGAAAAGTGATGAGTTGTTTTTTCATTCGAGTTTTTATTTATGTCTATTGCTCATCTTATATTTGCACTTATCGTAATGGAGATGAGGCGAAACGATCAATTATTAATTATGCAATTTTCTCTCTTTGAAATGGAACTGAACTTTTTTTTGTTTTCATCTCGTTACGTTTAAACGAAAGCTATTTATTTCATTAAATGAAGAGTGTGTACTTTCAGACGTAAATTGGGGCTCATCAACACAAGCGCATAGCTATAAAAATGCTCTCCAAGCAATGATGAAATTAGCCAATACGGAAGAGCATGTAAAAAATTATCGTCCTCAGTTGCTTGTTCTTACTGGCAATCCGGCTGCAAGACCATCGTTGGTGGATTTTGTCTATAATATTACGAAAGGCTCAAGTCTTATGATTTGTGGATATGTTGTTCCGGTATGTTTTCTGAAGCAAAGTTTCAACGAAAATTTTTTTCCTAACTTCTTCAATGTTCCGTAAACAGTGGATATCCGGATTTAGAGCAATATATGATGCAGCGAATTGGTTGTTCAGTGTTCATTTCGTCTGAGTTTTTCAATGAAACTGCTTAAAGTGGATTTATATTTGAAGTATGAGTGAATTTGATTTTATTAATTGAGTGAATTTTTGAGTGTGTTGGTCTATCTTTTCATGTAGTTTTACACACCGGAATAAATAAATCAACGAGGTCAATGACCTCTCTTCATTTGCAAACAACGAGCACACTATTGTTTTATACCTTACGAGCGACCCTTGCTTCGGTACTATTCTCCCAAGTTCTCAACCTTGTCATCATGATAGCAGTCAGCTGAAAGAGGGAATAAGACAAGAAAGATGATATATTGGTGATATGGTGAGGAGTATGGTACAGTACAAAAGAAATATATCTAGAGATTTGAGAATATCGGATACAATTAATTGTTGTCGATAACTTTTCAGTACGCTCCCTGTGATCGTGTTTTCGCGGTGATCCGGACATTGGATCGACAACTTAACGAATGGCTGAAGAAACGACATGTCAAATCATTCTACGTATCAGTCGCCAATCCGAGTCTTCGTGAAGGAGCACGAACTCTTCTGCAAGTGAGCTCTTCCTCACCCACATCGTTCTGCCTTACTGTCAACAATGTTGATATTAGGGAAAATAGGTTGAAAGAGGAGGGGATAGAGGTGCATTTAGCATTCAGTCACTATCATCGTGGTTCTTCAAACGGTTTTCAGTATAAAACCAGACTAAAATAACTGAGAATCTGATTTGTCCAATAAGGCTTCCTTTTTTTACTCATTAGTACTGCATATCTTCAGTTTCATTATTAGGGTTTCTGTACTAGCATACGTAATGAGGAACACAATCACTGGCGTGTGACTTACTTTCTTTTGCCTTCATAGCACCCTGCCTTTCCTTTGTTGTGTTCCATTATTTTCCTCTCTGATCTTAAAGTGCTCTCCTCTATTTAGATCGGGCATCCCTCGCTGATTATGGCAACATCGTTTTGAATTTACAGTTTCCCCATCCAGTAGGTATTTTTGATGGAAACTGTGGCCATTATAGAGTAAACCCATTTCTGACTAGGTGTCAACAGCTTTTTTAAGCAACTCATTTAAGCTGTATAAACACTACAGCCATCATGGGTGTTTTGGAGTTGCATTGGTGGACGCTAGAGGTGAAAATTAGCACCTCCTTAATTTAATGGATTTTCTCTACTCAGTATTGGGATCGACATTAGCTGTAGTTACGCTCTTATATTTTCTTTTGTGTTATCGCTTCTATACTTCTATAAAATTACCTTTTTTCTACACCACTGCTATCTTTACAAATGAATTGCCCACCATTCATATCATCTGCAAAGTTTAATTTTTTACATACATCATTGTTTTTTTTTCCATGAGATGACTTGTACAGCAATAATTCTCTGAGTTTTCATTATCATTTTGTTGTTTCCAGGTGAGCGGCTTGGGTAAATTGCGACCAAATATATTAATTGTGGGCTTCAAAGCGAATTGGCATTCACAAGGAGTGGACGCACTCAATGAAATCAACGATTATTTCGGAGTCATTCAGTGCGTTGCTGAAATTTTTAACGCCTGAGATAAATTTTTCTTGCTTTACTCATATTTAGTTCGTCTCCTGTAATAGAAGAGAATTTTTTAATTCTTCTGTATGAGATGTGATTTCAAGTCTTGTTGTGCAAGTAAATTTGCAAATCTGGAATGGAATCTTTCTTGCAAAAAGAGTATTAATAAATATTGGCGCTCGATAATCCCTCTTCTTTTACGTTAGGGAATTTCAAAAAGTGGTTTTCTACCCTTTCCGCTTATATTACAGAACTGGAAAGAATGGTTCTGCTCCCTCGAGAAAAAAAGAATGCCTTTGATGTAGTTCGCCAAAATCTTAAAATAGCTTAGCAATCTTCCATAAATCTTTTGATGAAATTAGGAATTTCGGCAGCTTCATTAAAAGAGGAATGATTGTTTAGGATGATCTGTTTGTTCCATCGAAACACTATTAAATTTCTTTTCTGCAACCGAGCACTTTTTATTAGTTGAAATTCCTAGGCGTAGCCAAATGCGTTCAAGCCTTCACTTCCTGATCACAGCATTTCTTCCTTCCCGATCAAGGAGAACAGTGTCACTTCGTTCATTTAGCGAATGTTTAAGATGATCATTCATCGTTTCTTATTACTAACTGTGTGGTCGATTATGGGAGATGCGGGAAGAAGTAGTTTGGGTTCATCGTGCCGAAACACTCCAACTGACATCCTCGTCCGGTTGAGGACGGTGCAGTAAATTCGAATCTCTTCTTCTAAGCCGAGCAATATGGAATCGATTTGTCTCCAACTTAGGCCCTAACCTTCGGATGATCTTACAACTTCAACTAAGCGGCGGAAATAAAAACGATATGAAGAGATAATTATTCATTTATTATGATTGTTTCGTTAATTGAGGTCTTATATGTTAAAATAAATGTGATAAAATAGAATAGAAAAATTATGAAACATCTAGAGTTAGAGTTTGATACGTTTATCTCAAAACTGGTGATCATAAATTATATATATCTTACGTAAAGAACGGGAAGCTTTGTATTCATTGCACATATGCCACATTAATTTAGGGCATGGAAGATTTATTGCAAGTATGTTCAATGTTTTTTATAGAGATGCGTTTGAGAATAATATGGGTGTTGGCGTTTTGCGTAATGTTGGCGGTGGTTTGGACTATAGCGAACTGATGAAACGTCATAACGTCGGCGATACGGCAAGACTAAATCTTCCTGACGTAACACAACCTGTTCCTTCGAAAGATAGGTATATGTTTATATGGCTTATTGTCCAAAATGCATAATATGTCGTTTTTTTCGGAGGAAATTTGTCACGGAAGTTCATAGATTTGAGAAAAAGCATCGCTTGTAAATGAGGAAGCAGCGGACTTGGCTTTTTTGAGAGGTCAAAGTTTGTGAATTTTGTGAGTTTTGTTGAATAAACCCGATATATTATCATACTCGCAGTTTCAATTCACCTGATAATTTAAACTATAGTATTCCTTCGTTTTGACGTCAATTTTATGTTTTGTAACGATTATTTTATACCTCTTTCCATTGCATCTGTGTCCTTTATAAACCTTTCACCGTGGGCTCTTTGGTATTGCCTATTTGAGGGCTTACGTCGACTAATAAAATAGGGAACCGGACGTTGTTCTTCCTCGTTTGATTCCCCATCTATCTTTTTCCTCTCAAGGAACCAGGATCGATAAGTTCATTTTCTAGTGCTTATGAACAGTTCACGTTAAATGTATTTGAACGGGTTGTTTTAGCACATATTAATTCCTCTTTCTTATCAGCGATCAATTTGAAGACTTTTTTTTTAAATGTAGCATTCTGCTCTAGGCATTCACCATATGAGTGGTAAAATACGTTGGACATCTACAATTGAGTTGGGCGCATTTTAAAAAGCCCAAAGTATTTATTTTTCATATTTATCAGAGAAAAAATACCATAGCCGAAACGGCATATCCATTTCCTTGAAATAATTACGAAATAATCAGTAGTGAAGTAAATTGGACGTCTAAAATTAATGTCGGGAATCGTCAATATTTTCAGTGATGGAGATGAGCAGAGAAGTGCAATGGTCGAAGTTAAAGAGCTGAAACATATAGTGTGTAAGTTTCCCTTTATCCGAGTTGTAGGAAGAACATATGAAAACTTGATATTTTCATTTCTTAAATCGATGAAATGAATTGATAAATTAAAAATTGTACCAGTTGAATTAATTCATCGTGAAGATTATACAAAAAGAGAATTATTTTCATATTTTTATCAGTGAAAACTTGCCAAGATGAATAATGCCTTATAAATGAATAAAAAAGGAAACCCTCAATCGAGAAATTCTCTTTGATGGTTTTATTGCTCTCTGGGAGAGACGAAAGATGGACGCTATAAGTTACTATGACTTGTTAAGTACTTCTGTATTTATGAATTCTGATTATTAGGATCCTGTTGATTTATGGATTTATGGATTCTGATTATTGGAATCCTGTTGATTTGTATATTTATGGATTCTGATTATTAGAATCCTCTTGAATCATAATCTCAAGATGAGTAAACAAGTTGTTTAGGTGACATTTTTTATGAAGCTTTATTGTATTCTTCAAAAAATCAATATTTTTTACTATATTTTGGGAGTATATATTCAAAAACATAGGATAAAATTCGCTTAAAAATATACCGAGTGCATATTTCCGACCGATTTGAGATGCATGATATCTGCCGTCTGAATGCATGAGTGCTATATTTTCAGAACGAGTAATGTTGCGTTTAATGTCATCGCGTTATGTAACGTTGATATGTTACAGCTAATGGGTCGTCATTAGTGAACTGCCCATTGGAAATTTTCGAGGACGATGAGAAAGAGGCGAAAGATGTGGAGGGAAAAGATAGCGACGACAGCGATGAATATGAGGTGAGGTTTTTTTTTCTTCTGAGAGCATTCGTTTTTCGAAAAAAATTTAATTTCCGGTTTTGTCTGAGAAACGCAATGAGATTTCCAAGATAGGTAACGGAACTATATATAGGCAAAACATGTTTCAGTAAGAGTCACTGTATTGAATGCCCGAATACTTAAACAATCAGAAGTGCTTATTTCTTAATCAAAGAAAGAATAATCCTCTTGATGCGTAAGAAAGAGTGGCAGATATCAGTATATTCAGTAAGTTCATCATCACATAGTATAATAAAGTTAGATGTAGTTGGTTATGAGAAGCAAAACGATATGAATATCCATGTGAAAAGAGAGGAGCGGAAATTGAGGGGAGGAGTTAGCAGGACTGTAAAGGACAGTGAAATGAAAACAAACTGTAGTTAGCTGAGAAGAAATTCGTCTTAAGAGGTTAGCGAACGATAGAAAACGATATGATTGAAATCGAAAAACAAAAAACGTTTGGAACCTTCGTAAATAGAATTATTCATTGTTTGTTTAATTTCGATAATTTTTTCCTTCAATGTTCCACAATTATTAATTATCAGTTTATATTAATTCCATCCATATCCGACTCACAATTAATCCACATTACTTGCTGTCCGATCATGTCTGAGAGAAATTTGAAACGGACATTTTTTCGGATAATATTATGTAAAACATTGAGGATTTTTACTTATTTTAATAGACAGACGTTTTATACAATGTGTTGTTATTTGGCGGAATATTTCACATTGCCTTGCGGACCCTCATCTTTCTGGATTTTTTATTGCCGTTTTATTCCCCCCTAGTAAGAAGAGAAAATTTTCCCGATTCAGGATGAAGAATGTAGTGATGTGAACGAGCAGACGCGATTAACCGAAGAAACGGAAAAGATCGAACAACGAAAAGCCGAATCGAAACAACCGATCGTTACCATAAACGCACAAAATGTATGCGTTCTTTGAGAGGAAGCGGTTTGTTTGCAGTAATAGAAAATCGAACAGTAGGTGATAGAGTATGAAATAGATATGAAATTAGTTGAAGAATGGAAATATATGCTATAAATGTGCTGTAAAATAAATCTGAAATGTAAAATTTTTTTTAAAGTACGCAATTTATAGGTCGTTTTCAGATTTTTGAATTGTTTGAATGAAAGTTGGTTTCGTTGGTAATTAGTAATGGAGGATGACCATAAATGTTATAATATTATTTATTCTTTAAAGTTGATTTAATTGTCAATGTTAGTTGCTTCACGATATAGCGATGATCATGAGTTTCGCGTCATTTCAGAGGGGAAAGGTTAAGGAGAGAGGAATTCATGCTTAGATGTGATAGCAAAAATTTGTCACAGCCGCACAATTTCTGCAGTAATATTCGGTTACTATGCCCTTATATGTAATTTTTTCTTGCTGTCCTATTTACTGATTATCTGGTCATATACATTTAGTAATACCGTCAGGAAAACGCTACTATAATCTGGAAGTAGCATAGTATATTTGTGATATTTTTGTCTTCAGTAAACTTTATTTAATTATCTTTCAGCTGGAAAACCTTTCAAGGAACAACTCAGCTCATCGCCACGATCATCTCACGTTAATTCGCAGACGGAGGTAAGATTTTCAGTTTTGATATTTTGTTCATGTAATTGTAATGGGAATTTTGCTTAACCAGTTTAATGAAGTAGAAGTTTATATGAACGAAAGGAAATGTGGCTAGCATAACATGCGTTGTCGAATAAGTAAAGGTGAAGGAGGATGAGATATTGAGCAGATGACTCAGGTTTAGGGTTTTTTATCGAACTGATGGGGCTGGTTTGGAATGCAAATATTTCAGAGGTGAGTATCGCACATATAGTGGTGAATGGAATTAAAGTGATTATTTCTTTAGTTACGAAAGTTCGCATATTTATGGAATTGTATCTTACAGCAAATTTTATGCTGCAAAGATATTTTTATTCTCTAAAATAAATAGAGATAAAAAGAAAATCATAGAGATTTACTATATGGCGTATGATCGTCGTTTTCTTATATTATTGTTTATGTTGCATCCAATTATTCATTTGCTTTTTCTGCCATTTTTCTTTAAAGTTGATTTGATTGCAAATATTAATTACTTCACGATTTAGCGTGATCTTCAGTTTTGAGCTATTTCAGAAAGGGAAGAGGAAGCGAAAGTGAAATTCGTAAGCACTTTTCCACGAAACACTTAGTTTTTTTTTTTTTGCTGACCTTTCGTAGCTCTGAAGTCGAATGCAGTTTTCGTCTTTGAGATATTTCACCTAAATTAATGTGTTATGGTGGACGAAGTTCACGCTCCTCCTCAACTGTCTTCATTTAACCTGCTTAAAAGCAGTGAAACGTTGATTTTCCTCCTCGAATAGTGCCGTAGCATACTGCTTTAAATGAATAAGTTGGCGATACTATTTAACGAAGCAGTGATTTCCTATAGGGTAGATCATTATGTGTGCTATTAGGTTAATTAATGGTGTAAAATTATTTTCGTCCCATTTTTCGCCAAGTGTTATCGCTTATGAAACAATTTTCACAGAAAACGCGGTACATCGAAACAGACAGGCACCGACAGTGACGGGTGTGTTGGCTACGAATTTTTGATGTTGTCTTGTGCTGCTGTTTTTGTCTCGTTGTACTTCACTGCATTTGTCCTCGAATATGAAAGTGGGATTGATGGTTGTGATGAGGACTAGGATTGAGGAAGGAGTTGGTCGAGAATTTGAGGATGTCGAATGAAATTATTTTAACCAAGAGGAGTTTTTGAGGGGTTTATTTTTGTTGTGACTGTTTTGCTATACGTTTTGATCGTCGTTCGCAAGTGCATCATTTCCCTAGTTAGCTGAGATCATTGCAATGCCAATTATCGAAGCAGTGGGATTCGAAGGCGCTAAGTTGGCAGTAAGCATACTTCTTTCAATACGTGTTATGGGTATCCTATATTTTTGCCTACTCAAGGCGTTGCTCTATAGAATATTTAAGTGGTTGCAATGAAATTTTTGCACGTTTGATATTCGGTCTATAGCGATTGTTGAGTATTTTTTCGTTGAGAATATATGACTAATAAGGCAGTCGATATTTTTCAGTGATTTCGCTAAAAAGTTCGATAATTTCATAAAGAGTGTTTGAGGGGAGGCTCATGGAGAATATAGTTATTATTTATGTATACCGTCGTAATAGCGAATTATTTTTCGACTCTATGTGAATGCTAAATTCCTATGCAATTCTCTGATGATTTTCAATCGTATCGTTTTTTAAAGTAGTGTTGTTGGCATTGCTTGCTTAGTGCTTACAGTAGCTAGTTTTGTTGTACGAAAGTGATTGTCCAACCACATTGTGATCACAGATCGGCTTTTTTAAGCATCTTAGGCACTGTAGCACCTAGAGCGGTTAGGTGATGTGCAGCTGAAAGGCTAACTCGAAAAGCGAAACGCATATGTATTCATGCAAATCGAATCGACCAATACTGAAAAAAGACGCATGAAAGAAATGCATCTGCGCTATCGCTTTAATAAATGATCACCGCAAACCAATCTAATAATGTCATGAGTGTTCCGGAAGAGGATAGATGGTTTAGAATTGCGCTCATAGGTCTGTTTTGAGTAGGAGTTTTGATTTCATTTTTGTGGCCACAACTCTTAGAGCTTGCATCTGAAATACGGAACATATTGACCGATCTCTTCGTTCTCGATTTTCTCCCTAAATTATTTCTGCTAATCATAGGAAAGAACTAAAAATAAACTGAGGAATGAGTGATTTTCTGGATGCTTTGCGACCAAAATCACTCACTTTCTGGAATTATTGGGTATATAATTTCTTATAAAGCCTAGAGTTAGATGATTATGTGGTTTTATTCGAGAAACTCACACGTCAGACGGAATAATATCATGCAAATCTATTTTTGAGGATTTTCTGGATGCTTTGCGACCAAAATCACTCACTTTCTTGAATTATTGGGTATATAATTTCTTATAAAGCCTAGATCTAGGTGATTATGTGGTTTTATTCGAGGAATTCAGACGTCACACGTCGGAATAATATTATGCAAATCTATTTTGGAGATTTTAACGCTTAATCACAAAGAGATACCTGCAAAATTTACAAAAAATAAAGAATAAATGCGGAGAAAAACTTTGGAAATGAGGAAAAGGTTTTCTGTTTTCGCGTATTTTTAAAGGATAGTTCAAATTCTCCACAAACATCGATCAGTGATGAATTATATTAATAGCTGCATCAAAATGCTCTGATTTCTCATCAGAAATTGTGTCCTATCCTTTACAAGTGAATGAAATCTAAATATGCAGTTATTTTTCTGCGGAGTGGGGGATCCAATTTTGAAATCATCCATCATTGAGGCCGATATTAAATCATCGTTTCTTATTAGTTTCATGAGCAATCTTATAGCCAGATAAGGTCGTCGGACCGTTGGACGTTTTCTGACTTCTTTCTTTGTGAAAGAGTCGATGAGTCGGTGGAATACAGTTCACGGCAGGTTTTATGCGATTGCTTTACATCGGTGTGAGGTTCAGCTTTATATGTATCGCTGCCTGTACCATAGCTATGGTGTAGAGGGAGCTTATGCTAGTGGGAGAGGTAGACTGAATTCTTGAGAATGGGAGATCAGAAGAAAAAGGATGAATGGACGGAAGGAGTCTCCTCCTTCGACGAGAAGGGAAGAGAATCGATTAAAGCAGCCACTGCTTCATTGTTGCCTATATTATTTTTTTCATTTTTTTTTTTTTGGAATTTATGCAGTACATCGTTTTTGTTCTCGTTGTTGAATGTTTTGTTGCATGAAGAATTTTTCTCGAAAGTTAGTTTCGTTTAATTCGATGACTAGAAGGGATCGGTTAGTTTTGCAACATCGTACTTGCGATAGAGTTTAAAATCTTGGTAAATCTAGATTAGAGTTAAAGTTTAGGTGGATCTGGACCAGACTGAGGTCTAGGTGGACCTGGACTACAGTTTAAAGTTTAGGTGAACCTGGACCAGACTAAGGTCTAGGTGAACCTGGATTACAGTTTAAAGTTTAGGTAAACCTGGATTCGAGTTTAAAGTCTAGATAAACACTGATTCAGAAAATACAGAACATTTTTAAACTTGCTTGAGTTTCGACCATGATCATCGCTACTAGCATAGAAAGGGCACTTTAAATTTATACAAAACTACTTAGCATTTCTTTAGCACATTTCTGGCAGTTAGAAAATTAAAAGAATAGAAAGTAAGATTTCCATTTTCAAAGTAAAGAACTTTGGAGATATAATTTTTTTTAAGAGAAAAATTTCAAGAAATTAAACGATGCTATCGGAAAACTGAGAGGAATAGGGAGAAATCTCTTTAAGGAGGTATCATAATGTAACTCGGGTGGTGTTACATCGTGACCCTACAAGAAAGAAATATTTTAAATATAACTCTATGCAATCGAGAACGTTGATTTCTTTGCTGTGTCATTGAATGCACTCTATGTGAGCGATATACGATGAAATATTATGGATAAAATTTTGAGAAAAGTAGGATGGGAAGTATTCTTTCTTTTTTCATTGAAAGCCCTGAGAATTTGAGTTTCAATGGGGGCGTATCCCGTTCGCATCTATCCACTTCTTACCCTCCTATATCTGAACGAGGAAGATCGGAGAGCACTGATTGCCGCTTATTTTCACTGAGATGGCCTTTCAAGCAGCTTGATCATTGGCACAACCTTATCTTCGCATGGAGATGAAACGAATTTGAGGTGTTTGGAAAATGTGATGTTTCCGTAATAATGGAAATTTTTTAGTTCGCGACGCCCAACGGCGGCACAACGTGAGTTGGTAGCATCAATTAGTCGCTTTCAACGTAAAATAAAAGGCGCTACTATTGACGTCTGGTGGCTGTACGACGATGGTGGACTTACACTACTAGTGCCTCATCTGCTCACTGTTCCTAAAAGCTATCTCGAGGTAATTTTTTTTGCTTTCTAGTACTTAATGCATAATAATTTCAACATCAGCTGTTTTTAAATTCATTGTTCTGGGACTATGCGTTGTATTGCAGTAATCATTAACCATCATACTGCGTTCACCTTGTGCTTAAGTAAGGCAACACTTGAAGAGTGAGGAGAAATTGACGAAACAGCTAAGTCCCAGAGGTGCTGTCTGAATGGGGATTATTCATTCGTTATGTAGATGAGCAGTTGTTAAACATTTAAAATGTTTAGCAATGGTTAATGGAAAAGAAACTTAGGATTTTCACAGCCGTAAAAAATTTGAGCCTTAGAAAATTTGAAACGTAATCACAGAGGTAAATACGTAATCTATTATTGCATCGATTATGAAAATGCCTCTTTGACATGAAACTCTCTCTTATTTGAAATTTATTAGTTTATTGGATTTGTATTTATTTTCCTCCATTGAAAAATATTTAAACATAGGAATTCATTGGGAATTTTTGTATAGTGTCCTTCATTTCGTATTTGTGCGGATTTGATTTCTCAAATACATTTATATGTTCGCTCTATTTTAGTCTATTTGGTGATTCTTAATTTCACCTGCGGGATGAGTTATCCTCATCCACGTATAATCGTTGTTGTATATACATTTGTAAGATTTGCGTAATGCGCTGTAAGAAGATTTTAACTCGTTTTTGTCGGTCGTTGGTACTCCTCGTTCGTTTTTGACGAAAGAACTCTCCCGAATATCGTACATAGAATTTGAAATAAGCAAAATCCGTCCTTATGGTATTTTTCCTCTGTAATGAAGAAATATTCGGCCCAGTCAGTTCGTTTTTAATTATTACTCGTTTCTTTCTCAACTTCTTTGTTTCTTTTTTAAATAATCCAATTTTTAAAGTGAGTGTTGGTGAAGATGCAGAACTGTTCAAGAGATTTCCAATTCCTATATGATGAGAACCTCAGAGGTTTCCTTTTAATTCTTTGAGACTAATAACGTTCGAAGGTTACCATCTGTAAAAGATGCGCTAAGCTTAAGGATATTATTAGCAGGCCTAGCACCGTTACTTTATTACCCGTTCGCGTTTTTGTGAACAAGTGAGTGGTTGTGCTCATCGTATGATGTGCCCATCATATTTCCACATATTTCTTGTTTTTTTTTTATGTTAATCAAAAGTGCAATTCAGGGTGCGCGTATGAGAGTCTTCACAATTTCCACCTCATCAAGAACTATGGAGCAAGAACAAAGAAGTATGGCAGCATTGCTAAGCAAATTTCGAATTGATTTCTCGGATGTTTCAGTGATCGCTGATATCGGAAGGAAACCAAAAGCACAAACGTATGCTATCGTTATTCTCGTTTATTCTATCATTTTTCATTCTCTTTTTTAAATTTTATCTTATCGATTTTAATCATTCAGCCATTTTTCATTACATCATTGTTATGAAGCACTCGTTATGGTCATTGTTTACCATAGAAAAATATCATATTATCATTGAAAGGAAACTATATTTACGTTCATTTATAACTGAATTCTGTGAAAATGGCCAAGCAAGACTACATAAGAGCGTACAACAAGAGTGGTTGAAGTGACCGTAGTAATAGAGGAATAAATACCTGAGAAGTACTCTTCGCTGGTTTTTTAGCTGAAACGTCCAGTCGTTTGGATTTGGTCCAAATTAGTTCTTACTTTTGGGGCATTATTTAGTGATTTTCTTCGTTAGAATTGTTCCATGAGATCTATTCGATGATCCCAGCAGAGTTGAAAGGGAGAGGAAGAGGACTGTGCTCTACAAAGTCTTCAAAGAAGTAGGAAAGTTGGGAATTACATGGTGAGCACTTTTAAGCTAACAAATCTCTTAGAAGTCACGAACATTTATTTTTTGGAAATTATCTTGCACTTAGTCCTTTCATTGCAAATTTTCCTATGGTAATTAGGCAGTTGATTATGTTAGCATAAATGGTTGGCATAATTCAACTTTTTTCAGGCAAGCAGAATTTCAACGGCTTATTGAGCCGTTTATGGCGACTGATGGAAATGAACGTGATGGTCTCATAACCGAGTCGGAACTCGCTGCCCAGAAAGAAAAAACTTATCGTCAGTTACGATGTGCTGAGCTACTTCGTGAACATTCCTCTGAAGCTGATCTCGTTGTGCTGTAAGTGTTTTCCTTTTACTGCCTCCCTGGTTCACATATTATGACTAAGGTTTTTCTAGACATTTCCTCGACATATGTTATATATATGTAGAGGGAGAGAAAGGGAGAAAGAGAAAAAATGTCTTATTGGAAGTTATAAGAGGAATGGAAGATTGCAACGTGGCTAACATTTTTTAGGGAAGGAAGGAGAGGACAAGACGATAGGATATTCTTAGTATCTGTCAGCTGTATCCGCTCAAGAAACAATATGATCGGAGATGTTTGCCTCTTCGCCGCCGACATATATTATAGCTGTTGTTTCAGTTGTCGATAGTTTTCGCATCCATGTTGTTATGGATGTTATAAATCTTGTCGTTGCTGTTATGCGTTCATTTTTCAGCGAGAAAACGTCCACAGTCTTAAAAATTAGCATAGGTGAAGAAGTAAGGAGGAAGCGGAATTGTTCCCTTCTGTCGAATGTGTGAAGAATATGAGGTGGAAAATATGCGCGTAGCTGAGATAAAAAATGTCCTTCCTTCAGTGCTTGTTGAGGTACTCTCAAAAAAAGCTGGCAAGATATAAGGTAGGTATTGGTAGAATGTTAGTAGTGATACTGCTCTCATCTGATTTTTTTCAAACAAAGGGTTATATGAGAAAAAGTGCATGGAAATTATTCGTAATAACAAAAAGCCGCCGTGGTGAAAAGAATCGTACTGATGTAATTATGGGCAATGAATTAGTCTGGACTAGAAAAATGGCATGTGAGATAAAGAAAAAAGTGGAATATTCGAAGAAGATGGGAGGACTGGTGAAAAGGTATGGAGGAGAATATACTCTTTGTTGTTCCCTCTCCAGTCGTTACCGTCGTTTTTGCAGAACATTGCCGGTACCACGGAAAGGTCTGATAAGCAGTTGTCTCTACATGGCATGGATCGACGTAATGACTCGTGAGTTACCACCTACGCTGATGATACGAGGCAATCAAACTTCTGTTCTTACGTTTTATTCCTAATGTGTTGATGTTTTGCTACGCTCGCTGGTTTTCAGTGTGCAGTATAAGCGAAGTTAGTGTCGTATATCGTCTCACATTCCTTGCAATTGTTGAGAAATATTTTAATTTATTTCGAAATAATTTATGCATATTTTTAAATTTTTAAATGAATATTTTTTGTGGATGTTTTGTTGATGGGCGGGAAGAGAGGATAGGAGAAGTTTGGAAGCATAGCATATCCTCGTTCAAGGGCAGCCAATTCCCAATGATTTCGGAATTTCGAAGTTCCGAATTCCACCAAGCTGTGACATCTGTACATGATAAATAAACGCCTTCATGGATGCTGAAATGAAATAGTGCACAAAAAGTGCCTAGTTTCAAGGGCAAATGTGAGTTCTAGAACGCGTAATTGATATTCGCCATCTCGCAGGAGGTTTTTTAATCTTATGGGTATCTACAACTGTAAATTGTCTTGTGGATTTATATTATTATTATATAATTGAATCGAAATATTGTATTTGATAGTTATTATTATTATGTAGTATGCAGTTCACTGATTTTTGTTCTAAACGTTGATGCGAACGCCAGTCATCATGTTCAGTTGAAGTTGTTTGATGGCATACTGAAGTGAGAAAGAACGGCTGTAAAATTAATATTGCCAGTAAAAATAACGTCTGAAAGTTTTTAAAGTCATTGTTCTTCTATCCTTTAATTCGTCAATAGTGATTCCTAGCATTTTCTCATTAGAATATGGTAGATAACTATACTTGTTGGGTGTTGAATTGAATAAAATCCTATTGTCATTATCCATCAAATTGAGTATTTCATCCACCTTAAAGGTAGACAGTTGCTGTAGCTATGCATTTTTGCACATCGGTAGTTGTATGCTCCCGTTTCCTAGGTGTCTGCTGTCGTCAAGGTAAAACGCTAGTACGAGAAGGTAGCATCCGTCATATAAAAGCAGCACACCAATCATTGTTATCGTTTATCAGTAAACTCAAAGATTGATTATCGTTATTTTTATGTGGTACTATCTCATGTTTATGCAATGAGTTTGATTGCAAGGTATTCCCATCGTTTTTTTCTTCTATTTCTTCTTTATTTGTTCTGATTTAGTGAGATTTACGATTTTATTGTTATGTGTGGTTTGTGAGTTTATTGTCCTACGCAGTTAAAGTTTGTTCTTCACGAGTATATATGTATATGTGAAGGAAGTGTTCAACGTTTGCCGGTTCGACAGAGCGAGTTATGTGACGCGTTGCCGTTGTTCATCATCTTTTGCTCATTGTTTTATATTGGCCATGTTGTCGTATGAGCTGATTAAATGCTGCGGTTGCTTTTTTTAATGATTCTGTCCGTTTGGAATATTTTAGTTGTTTAACGTTTGGATTTTGCTAAGAATTTATAGCTTTCCATTTCGATATTTTGCCTGATTAAGGAATTGACCGTTTACAATACCGTTTTCTTTCTCAGAATTGAGAATGTTGTTGTGTTGTGGGTTTTTCTGGGAACTACAAGTTTTTTCAAGGGCTGTTGTGATTCAGGCTCAAGTTCAAAGTGGAACTCAAGAGTACTGGATATTCTGTGCTCAAAAAAACAGAAAGAAAGTATATGCTGCGTAGATAAACTACTAAGATGTTGAAAAACCTTTTAAAAATCGATGGTTAAGTTGATAATTTAGCTTAAGTTCGACGATGTTTTACATTATTTTTTCCTCAATAAGTTCCTCATGTTATTATTCCGTATACAATTATTTTTACTTTCCTTATTTTATAATGAATAATTTATTTCGTTGTTGTGCCTTATGAATTATATATTGGTAAATTTATGTCGATCATGGTAGCCATAGTTCACATTACAATAGTGGGATGAATCAATAGGAAATGAATGAAGAGTTTAAAAGAAACGAAAGAAGTGCAACGGCGATAGTTGCTCGATTGTGCATCGTTGAATTAAATTGCTCAAATAAATGGCCATACCCTTCTTTTTTGGGACATTCGTTTTCTTATCGGAAAATTTTGCAGTATCGACCAGTTTTATAGTACTACTTTTGACTTCAGGTGAGGATATATTTCAACTCAGTTCTCGTGCTTTAATTATATTCACTTATTTGGATTCAATTGCGTTGCAGATTTAACTTAACTCTGGAAAGTTGAGCGAAAAAACTTTAGATGATGAGCATTTTGTTATGCAGTAGAGACCTGAATGGCGCTATGAGCATAATTAAAACGTTGTAAGTTTACTTAGACTGAGGCGATCAACCGAGCGATACTGCCTCTGTTAAAGAAAATGCACAACCCAGTTCGAAGCGACATTTTAGTTATGAGTGAGTGGCAGTGGACAGATTTATCAGAAACGGATGGGACGAGTATGATGGAATATATGGTAGCCGTACTTATCGCGCTCCACATGGTAAATTAAAGTATGCTGCTCTTGAAAAGGATACCGGTGATCCTTTTCGCAACGATTTCCGCTCAGTGGTGTGACAGGATTAGTACAAAATGGGGAAATATGTCTAAGAGTTTTTTGCAAGGAGGATTTAAACTTCCGGAACTTAAACCTAAATAAACTTCCCTTCTATTTTTCGAAAAGACCTAAAATGATCTTACCGAACTGTTTCTGGTATTTTCTTTTGTTTTGATGAAGAAAATTGCCACTTTTTAGATGCATATATATATTTTAGGGAAAAAACATACCAGAACATAGATTGGTGGATTTTAAACGTTCGTTTCATAACTGATATATTTATTAACGAGGAGAAATTGTTCGATGGCGATGATTTTAGACCAGCATAAACGTTCACATTAAGTGGTAATGTGAACTCATAACGTTCACTTGCAGATTAATAGAAACTCTTACTTGATCAATATGTTAATAATATACAATGTTAGCAAAGTACTTGTTCATTACGTAGAATAGAAATGAAAAACATTTCAGATTTGTTGATTAAAATTGTATTCTTAGCGCATTTATTTCCCGGATGGTATCCGATCAATTTTACGCAGTAAACTCCAAAGTCTTATTGGATCGTCTCGTTTTTTACTCCATCCGAATAAACCGCGTTTCCGGATGTCTGCAACAACGCTGTTATTTTTGGAGAAGATTTCTTGTGGTAAAAAGTATGTGAAAATTTAAGGACTTCCGCTTCAAACCATTATTATTCTAAGTGACTACTGCTACGTTTATGCGGACGGTATTGTGTATGGGAATCTTATTTCTTAAGGAGGCGAGAAGGATTCGTTTTTTTTGCGACGTATATGGCAACCATGGTTAATGCCAACGTAAAGTGCCTTTGAGGAAAAAAGTGAATTTTGGCGTTTGAAAATCGCCACGAATTTTAGTAATTCACGAATAATATTAGTAATAAATAAAATATTAATATTATTATAATTTTAATATGTATATTTATTTGTTTATATATATATTTGTTTATTTACTTATTTATTTATTATATCTTTACTTGTTTAATTTATTTATGTATATCCGGAAACCTCAGAATTTCTTCTTTTTTTAGTATTACCGTGGTTTTGGCGATCCATTTGAATTCTCGAGCTTTAATTTTCTTTAAATTGCTGCAAATATAAGTAGTTATTATCGATCGTTGCTCACTAAGATGACGCATAGAATGAAGCGTTTTTAGAAGCGCTTACCAGAAGTGAGTAAGTCATAACAAACGTCGAATCCAATTCGTTCCGAAAGGTGATTTACGCAGTTCATATCGAATTGACACATTGTTATGGCGCTTGTGCACATCTCTAAATATAGAGCACATTTACACTCATTTCAAGCGTTTTCATAAACAGTGTGTACAAAATTGCAAATGCACACTAATGTAATTAATAAAATAGTAATATATTGTAATTAATAGCTGACTTATATAAATGAAAGCGATGGGAATGTTTGTTTTATGGTGACTAAAAGTATTTCATAAATGATAAATAATAAAGGAGTAGTTGAATATAAGCTTGTGAAGAAATAAGGTAATTGCTAAAACTTGATTGTGAGTGTTCAACCGAACATTCTGTTCTCTTTCTTTCTGTTTTCCTTTTAATTCTTAATCAGTGACATCACTAAATTTCAATTTATTAGTTCAATGAATTCATACTGTTGAATACTGTCATGCGATTAAACGAAGGATGTTTAACACTGAGTTATGTTGCTATTCCATTTAATTACCTTAGGCTATGATAATATTCAGATATGTTTTAGCCTAATCGTAGTACAACCTTTTCGACAGTATGATATCAAAGCGAATAGTGAAATTTTGTTTCTGAAGCCATGATTGGGCTTAAAAAGCTTCAGCTTGAGCTCATGAAGTGTGCTAACTGTCGTCCGTAAAATGCTCCCTTATGTGAACTAGTGGAGCAGAGCCGAGAGTTTTTTTAATGTCTCTTTTTTCGTTGCAATGATCGTTGCAAAAAGTGTAATTCTTTGCATTTTTAACATATGCACAGTTGCTATTTTATTACAGTTACGACGAATTATAACCATCGCACAGCTAAGACAGAAACAATATCATTGTAATGCTGCGCCTAAAAAGATGATCTGAACATTGAATCCATGATTAAAGCAGGCTCCCAAAATGAGGAAATTAACCATCTTCGGTCGATGTCGTTGTTGCACCATTCGCAATCAGTGCAAGCACACTGATGAATAATATTATCATATCTGTAAATATTATCAACATTCATATTTATTCGCAGCAGTAATTTTAACAACTCTAAAATTCAAATCAACAGAAGGCGACAATATAATTCGATAAAAAAATACATAGATGCGACAAGAGGATTACGAAAATCTAAAGAGTCGTCCATTAATTGTGACGGAAAGAAACCAAAAATAATGCTATACGAGTTATGGCATACAGAAATAAGAAATGTTACGAAGAAATTATCAACCGAATTTAGAAGACTATCGAAATTTCAATCGTTTTCAGGAGAAAACATCAGCAATAAAAATATACCATATTTGAAAGTAACATAACGAGAAATCTCGTTTCCTTGACATGAATTTCTTTTCAAGTTTTCACTAAAAATCCTTAAATAATCAGCTTTTTGGTTCATTTCCAAGAGAATAAAATAGAGATGAATCAATAATTAAATTTCTTTCTTTTGCTATTTATTCCTTGATTGGCAACAGCTCAAATAACAGTGAGTTAGAAATACGTATGCTAAACTTCCACGAGAATAAATGAGTTCTCACTTTAGAAGGAATATTTATTGCACTCGAAATTCCCTAAGGATATGACGAAACGATAAATGAAATGGAATTTTCTCATCTTTTTCAAAAGTCTTATGAACTTTGAAGAGAATTCATTCGGTGATCATAGTTGAAGTTATTTTTTAGAAAGAGATAATTCGAAAAATTGCTTCTTAAATCATGATAACTGTAAATGAGTAAGTGCAGATAAATGGACAATACCTGCTAACAACGCCCGACCAACCATCAATAATTTATCGTTTCGATCATTAACTCACTGTCCTACTATATCAAGAACGTAAAATCCAGAACTTTCAGGATTCGCTTCGATTTGTAATTTGCTGTGAAAAGTTGAAGAAAAAAGCGAGCATTGTCTACGACGTGTGTTTTTTGCTTACAAAAAAATGAAATAAAAGTACGAGAAAGGTAGATGGAGAGAGAAAAAGACGACGAAAAAGAAAGAAAAACAATTCCTAGTAGAATTTATATCAGTTTTAACGATATGAGCAGAATAAACCCCGAACTGAATGCATCTCTATTTACTCAGTATACAAGGCAGCACATGGAGATTATGCAAATATATTGCGTTGCATAATTTGCTTCATTGATGCCTGAAAGCACTGAAGTTCGCAATAATTAGTATGAAGCCTACATCGGAGTATTTCGATGAATACAAAGATGTGCCGAATTGAGTCGAACTTAATTTATTAGGCTCCATTCAATTATTAATAAAGGACATGTGACCGTATATGTCATTATTTACTCGATTTCTTGCTTTGTATATAAATTTTTTCACTTCCTATTCGCTGACATCATTTTCCGTTGTTCGATGAGCCAAATCTGCAAATTTCATCAGAATTCAATAATTTGGTCGCTCCTCTTTTTGTTTTTCATTTGACAGATCTGACATCTATAAGTTTATACATTATTGCTGTTGCTTACAGCACATGAATTTTTTAATGAAAGGTGCATTTTGTGTTTAATAATTTATCTATGATCACAAATGATCGTTTTGAACAATTTCTTCAATCAATCTGTGAACTTCAGCACTGAATATTTTCTAGAATTTTAATAGTTTATATCAGTGATAATTTTCGCCTATGGAAGAAGAATCACAAAAAGTAAAATATGACAGAACTGTTTGTGGAATTCATGAGTGCTGCTGATTGAAATTGTTACTTCGAAATTTTTCAAATTTATACGAGGAAAAACGAACTCAAATTAGTGCTTGAAAAAATAGAGAAACAACATTGAAGAAATTAAGTATGGAAATGATATGAAATTTGAATAAAAGTACGAAACAAACGTAAAGCAAACATTTTTGCGGAATGCGACTCTCAGGTATTCGATTAATGCACGAAAATATTAGAAAGTTTGATCGCAAAAGAGAAGTGAAAATGTTTTTAATGAGGACTGATTGAACTTTTTCAAAGATCTACTCCATCTGGGCTCTAAACCTTCCGCAAAGAATTATTTCCATTTTTATGAAGTGCGGCAAGAAAATCACACTATATAGCATTCGATAAACGAGCATTTTGTTCCCCGCGGGAAATCGTTATGACTATTCGTTATTTCAATAAAAGTGGATAAGATAATTTCATTAGCATTTCTCCTCATTTTTTTGTCTCAAATTTGTAAAGTGAGTTTGAAATTCATTGAACGCTTGCTTAATTCAGTGCTTGAGATATTTATGTGTTGGGGAAAACATATGATGTTTTTGGTGTTTCAGGATATTTGTTATTTTATATATATGAACTTTAATAAATTTTGCTTCATATCCTGTCAACTAAAGGGAATATCTTCCCACACCTTACTTACACAATACAATCCCATAAACTTTTATTTATTTCGGCGCACCACCATGGAGATCATAGTTTCATCGATTCTCAGTAGCATTTTCCTGATTCAGTGCATCCGATGACCAGCATATTGTATGTAAATACAGATATATATAGGTCAATATTTTAACTGTGTTGACCTCAATATAGATTAATTGATAATGCTTGATTATAAGTGATTCTACGTTTGCGTTGGACAACAGCACCATTGAAGTATGAAAAGTTTCATTTTATTTTGTGATGCCTTACAGTTTTGGAAATTTTTTCCGAGTACATTTGAACAAAGTGCAATGGTTACGACTGACTACATTTTAAAATTCTATGCAATTGGATGCTCCTTTCATTGAAATTTTTTACTTTATAAATCCGTAGTTTGGTAATTAGGTTTCTTATATTAGAAACATTCCAATATGTTTCCTTCAGTTCAGATATTTAACACCACATCTCATACTGACTTTGAATAAATTAACATGCTTTGTTTATTCCGGTACTTCTAAATTAATAACACATAACATTATAAACTTGTGGAGAAGTTTTACCTTATCTGCGAGGTAAATGTGTTCCTGCAACGGCGATTTCATTATTTGCTAATATCATCCGACATTTTACGCGGGTTTGTATCTTCCCTCTAGCCAATACTCTTCTTTCCTAGCTCGTATTTGCGTCTTCGGTTAAGAACTTTTGTAGAGTAAAAATGGAAACCGTCGATGAAAGAGGACCTCATTCGAACTTCCAAACAACGATTGTGGGAAAAAGGAGGAAAACGGATAGCGGTGGCGACGCAGATTGCATATTTCATGAATATCTTCTTCATTATACATTCATAACAGACATGTTATCTACATACTTGTATGATTCTTTTCTTTACGCTCTTCTCAATGCATGCTTAAAATATCTATCTTATTTTCATATACCAACAGGGTTATACGTTTCATTCTGACGATATCCCGCGCATAACCCGGGTGTACACGTCAGTGGATAAGGGCAGAAACATGCTCACGCTTTATTCGCATATGCATTTTATCCACGTCTTATTCCTCACTGTTAACATTTCAGCTTCCAGCGCCGGTCTATTATTGCTGTTTTTTACATCTTAGGCTTCTTGTATCATCGTCTTTCTCCATAAAAACAAAGAAACGTTCTACATGTATATGAAAAAATGAAGACGAGTAATCCAGTTTATACAAATGCAATTATGAGGAATTATTTCCGACTTTAAATATAGTAGTGTGGATGAGTCACTTTAGAACAATGGATTTCGCAAATTGCAGCAACCAATATCATTAAGTTTAGCGTTCTCTTTTTTAACCATGAATAATTTTTTTCCCACACTTTCCAAAAATTTTGTCACGTATTTGTTTCATTTTTTCCGACATTAGATCCAAGGATGGGCTCCTCGTCTCAGCCGAATTTCATCTTTCCAACTTTTATGGAAACATAAATAAATTATATGCTCAACAAAACATTCAGTATTAATAAATTACTATTAAAAAGTATGTCTGTTAGAAAAGAAAACTTATGCTTATTAGAGCTTCTTAATAAGACGTTGATTTACTTTGGTTATTCGATTTTTCATATGCAGGCAATCATTTTCAGGATTCAATTGGATGGATTTTTATGTTGTGAGGCAAAAAACGAGGATCTCTTTCGAAATGATGGATTTTTGATATGTTAAGTGAGCATTAAGTGCCAAGGTTATGAGCAAATTGCTTTAGAATGTTTATTTCAGTTTCCTTTGAATTATATACTCATTTTTCGAAAACGCAGCAGTAAGAACTCTTTGAACAATCAGTGTTAAGAATTTCGTAGCGAGGATAATCAGAACTCAGTAGTCGTTAGTCATTTCAAAAATTCGCTATGTTATTCCATTTTTCTGAAGCGCTAAGAAAAACACGAATAAAGAAATTTTTGCAGGTTTTTTCGAATCAATGGTCATATGAATCCTTTCTATTTATGCCCAAAATCTCTTCATAAAAATATATGAACTGACACTGGCAGAAAAAAATAACGAAGAAATAACACACATTTAACCAAAAATACTACACATATCTTCTCTCATCGTAACTAAATTGAAGAATGAGCACCTAGGATTGGGACGAGGATAGCATGTGAGCGACATATCTCTTGGGGTAATTTATCAAAGAGGCTCGGCATTTTAATCTACTTCACAATGAAGTTCATCTGAATATAGCCCACCCTATTATCTTCATTTCAATATAATCCATTATCTGTTTTTCACCTCCTTAATAAAACCCCTTCTCGAAGCTCATAAGAAGTAACCAGAGGCATTGCATCTAATTAAGTCTTCTTTTGAATCCTAAGCCTACTCTCCACAGACTTTTGTTGTGCCAACGTTCCTCATGGCATAGGGCGTGAATGTGAAAGTTCCCATTTAGCATCACCATTAATGCCGTTATATTTTGCATATTAGTATGGATGCAAATGGTGATGAAATACTTATTTAAATATAAGTTGAACCAAAAGAACCAAGCCGTGGCCTTGAAAATGCTATTTACTCAACTTCAATATATATTATATATATATATATATATATATATATATATATATATATGCAAAATGTGTATATATACGTGCACCTGAATCTGTGTATCTAGTATGCCTTATCGCTTTGGAGATAAAAGTCGTTTAAATATCGTAAATGAGCATACGAGAAAACCGCCGTCATCAGTTTCGCCTTTGACGTGTTTGCCCCACCTTAACGCTTAATACTCGGCACATTTCCTTTCCAAAAGGAACCCGAGTTTTTTTCATAGTAATTCTCGCAACGTTTCTGCAACATTTAAATTCCACTCTTGATATGCATGCAATTTGCGGTCGAAATGAATTCTATTCCGCAACAATTTAGGTAATTTCGAAATCTCTTATTTTGCATAGCATAAAAGAAAAAAGACTCCCAGGTCATAGAAATCGTTTATTTTTTCATAAAAACTCAGAAAATTCCTCAAAAACTCGATTAACGAAATGATCTTTTCATAGAACGATGAGGAATTTGATGGGACTTACGTAGTATAATGGTCATTTAAGTTCAGGTGTTTTTTCCAATTTGATCCGAAATTCGATTTTAATGAAAGTAATCAAATTCAATTTAATCGAAATGAGCTGAAAACAGTCGCTGAACTTTTCCTGTTCGGAAAACTGCTGCAATTTCCAAGTTTACAGCTGAAATCCTACGAAAGGATGTAATGGAAGGTGATATATGCATCAGTCTTCAAAGAAAACGATTCGCACAGCCCAGTCATCTACTTTCGTAATAGCGGTTACAAGGGGTTGCGCTCGAACATTTTGGAAACCAATTTACCTTCAACTCTGCAAAGTATTTAGATCTCTTGTAATGAAATCTCAGTGTGCGCCTCTCGCGCAAGATGCCTCATCCTCACCAGTAACGCCAGTTAACTGATTCATATTTGAAAGGATGGACAAAGTTGGAATCAAATAGATACAACAAATGCATCATACTGTCGACATACAAATGCTATTTCAATGACTAATGGATGCCTTCGACCCCCATAATATAACATTCCAACTTTAACTTTTCTATTTCTTGAAAGATAAGTGACCATAACCATGAATACTGTCTCACAGAAATCTGTTCCCCGCTCCCTAAGAGCCCATTTTTCCCTCCCCTTGTTCCCCTTCTCCTTTGTCTCACTATCAGCGTCTAAACTCGTCAGAGACGCGTTTTGATTGCTCTGGAAATACAAATATGCAGAAAAGGTGCGAAACGAAAAACTATCTTTAATTTGGTAGCCTCAGACTTTGCTAAGCCTTGAAACACTTATAAACAATGGGTATGAAGATTAACTCCTCAAAAACTTACTTATAAGGCGCGAAAATGAGAAAAATTGCAGCGTACTTGTAAGTGAATGAATTCGTTAATTACGGCTCAGAGAGACGCAACAGCGTAGAAAACATTCGAATGCAATTACATGCACCATAAACAACGCCCCTGCCCAGATGGTGCAATTCACAATGTTAAACACTGTGTTGAAGAAGTGAAAGACATTGTTACTTTGCTGATTCCACCTAGCAAGTGGGCAGTTTTCCTCAGGTTTATTATTTAATACACCTGGGTAATTAATGATATTTGAGTAATGGGTACTTGGTATGTGGTTTTCAAAAGTGTCACCTGCAAGTTATTGCGATGTGTTTATGAAATGGCATGGAAAAGAATTTCGGACTCCTAAGCGTTTGGCTTTTCACATGTATGGGAACTAAATGTATGATTATTAAGAACGGACTATCATAATGAAATCACATAGCATTTGGTTGCATGAAAGTGGAACGCTGAATCCTGCGGTCCTTTCGTTTATCTTCATCAGTACTTGTATGGGAATTTTTATCTTGAGCACTGGGAATTTTAATTGGCTGTTCTCTCCTCATATAATCTCGAAGAGTTAAAATAATTTTACATTCTAGGTGGTTGAACGATTATAATTTAATCTATTGAAATAAATCAAGCATACTGTTTTTGTTTATCATATAATCTTTATTTTTCTTTGAAAGGAAAATAAGAAATAAGAGAAAATTGTAGAATTCAATTAGTAGTCTAGGCGTAAAATCGATGCAAGAAAGATAATGGAATCTGGAAGAAATGCATTCAATGGATTTAAAGTGCTTCCGCTAGCAAGAATGCTCTAAATTAATAAAATCCATTAAAGCTGATTTCTTAAGTGGGACGCTATTTGGTCGAGTAACTAAATACCAGTATTCTCCGACTAGACACCTCATGTGCATACTTTATTACTTATTTCTTGATTATCCAGTTTGAAAACATCAGCATCAAATCTCAAATATAAATAGGAACATTCTTTCCCATTCACTTCCATATATATGCACACTAAATAGAAAACAAATACATTTTTACAGCCAAAAATGAACAACAGAGCTTTCCAGCGATTTTAGCATGATGCTGCAATCATGCTTTTGCAGTAATAATTAAACAATTGTTCAAGTACTATCTGCCATGAATTTGTTATTTCACTGCACAGGTACTCCTTAAGTAATCACAGAATATATCAGCAAATGAAAAATTTCGTTTTGCGCGTGATTTTCATAGAAAAATCTTCATATGAGTAGCAACTCGATAGCATCGATCATCGAAAGTATTCACGAAGAGATGTTCGTTGGGTAAGGTAAATGGAATGTGCTCAAATTTCCATTAATATTCATTAAGCAATTCCATTTAGAACACAACTGCACACGTATTTGTTTGCGATTAAATATCTTTCCATTCATTAAATGCTTGCTTGATTAATCATCAGCCCGATTATGACAAAATCTCTTTGAATGAGATATGCAATTGTTATAAGGCGGTAAAATTCGTATGGCAAATATAAATTATCTATTCCTGAATGTTATATGACTGAAACATCATAATTATTTCAAACTTCTACGACATATTTCGTTCAACAACCATTCATGCCAGAACCAACAGTAAGCATCGTTCAATCCCAAAGCTAACAGATACTGTTTCAAATTTACTGATTGAATTATTGATTCATTGATTGATTTTGGGCTGAACACTTATGACACCAATCCAGGAGTTTCTGAATTTTCAGCCTCAAAATCCGAGAACGACGTTTGCACTTTCCAGAATTGCTGCAATTATTCTCGATAAGAGAAAATTACTCATGCGTTGTTTTCTTGGCGTTTAAAGCATGGTGCAAGTCAGAGTGGACGAAATGTGCTCTTTTCACAGCGAAGATAACGTATGTGAAGAAAGCAAATTTGAAAACGTGGCGGAAAACTCGACACTCTATGTGACTTAGCATCTCAATTGCCTGAAAGAAATGATGCTCATGCGTTTTGGCATGTATTCAACGGCTGGATTCGTCTCAAAATAGAACAAGAAACCGTTTTTGTTTTGCATCCACAGAAAGCGGCTGCTGACTGTTGACATGTACATTGTAGTCTCGACAGAATCGGAGGCCGAAGAAGTTCCCCATGCGGAAAAAACAAAATCCGATGGAATTCACCATCTCTGTTTTTATATTTCAGAATTCGAAATATCTACTGGAAAAACACATAGGTGGAATCATCGTAATGTATGTTCTTCGTTCATAAAAACGAAAATAAAATTAGGCCCTTATTATCAAATACTAGTAGGAGCCTCTTTTAGCTGCAAAACGCATTAGGATGAGGTCAACGCGATACCTACAAATAAACAACTAAATAAACAAATACGTGGCTATATATACAGGCAAACACATACAAACAGATGTAGATACGCAAACATACGCAGACCGGAACACGCACGCAGACAAAAAGAGACTCAGACATACAAAACGGACAAGAAGAGAAAGACAAATACAGGCAGATAGAAAGATAGGGACACCCAGAGCGATGCCCAAGCTGACATGGACAGACTGGTACAGACAGATATACAGATGCGTGAATATGCCATACCTGAGAAGGCAAATACAGACGCGTAGATAGACGCAGACCGAGAAAACGAGACAAAGACGGATGGGTGGCGGCAGACGCATATAAACGGAAACGGACACCGACAGACAAACAAACACACGACATGCATATATGCACATGTCACGTAGGCACGAATACACTCAACCACACACAAACGGACAGCATGGAGAGACACGGACAGGCAGACATATGGACGCCTAGACACACAGAATTAGGCGTCTGCGCAAGGACGCACTGATACATATAGAGACACACACAGATGCACGTACAGATAGGCAGACACAGACGCAGACGGATATAAGAGAGGACATAGATAAACAAATACATTGATAGACACAGGGAGAGACATAGAAGTGTGCACGCAGACAAGCATACGCAAACGCACACGGATGGGCACAAACACAGACAGACGCACATACAATAAACAGAATACGCAAACGTGCGCGCCAACGCGCAGACACAGACAGACATACAAAAACAGATAGTTGCAGAAAAACACAGACAGATACATACATACACATAGCACCACCCGGGCAGATAGAGAGACATAATAGACAGTCACACGTATACACAGACAAGCCCATGGAAGTGTGAACGCCCGATACATGCACACATGCGCACAGACCAATAAAGACAGACGCTAACGCATATCATTGTACACAGACACGGAAGGACGCACAGATAAACATATAAATACAAAGAGACAAACTGACGCAAACAGACAGACAGATAGACGCGAGTATCCAGACAGGCACACAAACCGGCAGAGAGATAACGACAGACGCACACAGACGCGGATAGACATAAATATACACGGCAGAAATACACACACAGAGACACATAAACAGATAGAAGCAGTCAGCAGACATATACAGAAAGACAGGCAGATATAGAACACACGGACGACGCAGACTGGTAGAGAAAGACGGATACAGAGGCATATAGAAAGATGGAGACAGGCACAGACACACATACAGGCGCACTCATACACACAGCGACTGAGGAACATGCAAACAGATAATGGAAACAAGCGTATGGAGATAGAGGACATACACAGCGGACACGAATAAACAAACACTGAAGCAGATACGGGCAGGCATGAGGTCACACAGACCGACAGAGGTATAAACGGCAGACGCGGACAGACAGGTCCACGAAGAGAGATATACACAAACGGAAAAACATATGTTTCTCAGTTTGCATATATCGGAGCGACAGAGGGAGATACATATACAGAGAGAGATATATGCGAAGACACAAACTGACACAGAGAGATACAATAAACGCAAGCGAAGAGAAAACATGCGCATTGTGGCCAACATAGATGCATATAGAGAAAGACACAAATAAGCATAGACAGATACATATAGGCAGAGACACACCGTATAAAGGCATAAAGGCACCGTATAAAGGCAACATTTACAGATATGGAAAGATGGAGAGAAAGAAATCAACCACCTACAGACCGACATAGGTATCATACACGGACACACATATTATGCACTGGCGCACATATACGCACACCATGCAAACACCCAGAATAACACAATGAAACACACACGCTCACGGACACACACCATGCAAACAAACGCACAGATGCACAGACAGATAGACAAACAGATACACAGACACATGCAGACAAACAAAGACACAGGCACACAGGAAGAGAAGCAGCCACTGGCAGAAAGGTACAGAAAAACATAGGCAGACACAAAAAATGGACACATGCGGACAGAGAGACAGTGGGAGACATACGGACACAACCAGCAACACAGATGTAGACAGAGATACATATAAGCAAGCACAGATAGATAGTACGCACAGACGGACACAGACCCGCACAGACAGATACGGACAAGCACACGCAAATGCGACCAGCATACACAAAGACAAACAGACAAGCACGAACAAACACAAATGAGCGGACAAAGACGGACGCAGAGGGACAGATAGATACACAGAGACAAACACAGAGACCACACCTGCACGAGAATTCGCACACACACGCCTACGCACAGACACAAACACAGATGAACAGACACAGAGAGATACACACAGATACAGATACATAGAAACACACAGATGATAGAGAAACACAGAAAAATAGAGGTAAACACAGAGAGACGGGTACAGAGAGACGGAGAGATATATGCAAACAAACACATACACGCAGACACAGACACGAAGACATAGGGACGTGCGCACACACATGCATACATAAACAACACAACACACAGTATAGGGGTGAGAATTGCTCATCGATATTGAGCGTAGTGTAGATTCAGCTGGCAGGATTACCTGTATGGCGACTGCATACTGCAACATCCACTAATGGCCACATTAAAGTATAAAGAAGAAAAGAATAAAGAGAAAAATGAGGGAAACAAAAGGCAATGGCGACCAGGAGGGGAACGAAATATGGGTAGTGGTGAGGCGACAAACCTCTACTCTCTCTACTTCCGATTTGAGTACTAGTGCTATTCACGAGAGAGGGCTCCGTCCCCATTGTAATGTGGGCTACCTCTCCCCTCCACCCATCGCTTTCACCCACGTGCTGTCGTAGTTGGACGCGTCACACCTCGATGGCACACTTTCTGTGTCTCCTCCCCTGTGTGCGAAGGCGCAGAAGGTATACACACCGTAACAACACTGATGGCACATGCACTGTATATTTACCTATGAAATAGACTGCGTTCACTATAAAAGACTTCATGCGGTGAAAACGAGCTTAAGATACTTTTCACATACGTCTATCACAATCAAAAAGTATAGCTCCAGTAAGCACCATCACACCATCATTGCCAAAAAATGATGCCCCCCCCCCCCTCCTCCTATCAGGGTGTTACTGAGATAACGCTGACGAAAGTCCCAGATGGATAGTGATCCTATGCAAGATATTAAAAATAGTTCAAATTTCACGAAGTTATACATTTCACAACTGTCTGCATATCCTATGGCACGGATTTAAAGAAATCGGAATGAAATGCCTCCATCCGGGACTGAGATATGACTTGGGACAAGTAACGAGCGCGTTTGACGCGGTCTCGCGTACACCTTTCTCATCACTCCTTTTCCTAGATCAGCGACCGGCCAAAACTGCATCAGAACTGCATTATCCGGAGCCGAGGAGTCGTTCCCAACAGTTTATACTGCGCATAGCATCACATTTGGCGATGCCGCACGTATATACACCCTCCCGAAGCAGTGGACAACCATTTCTGCATCGCCCGCATTGAGCCAAGGTTGCTCAAAATCACACAGAAACTGGAGCATTCGGAGCTGAGATATAACCCCGAACGATTATTATTCAGAAAAAAGTCCAGGAAGAACAAGTATTGAAATTACTGTCCGCGATCTCCTGGCTCCGCCTTACTCTCCCTGAACCCTCTGGAATGCATCTACGACCAATGTATATAGTCTCCGGTAAACAATCCCCAAAAAAACTAAACTTAAATCCAAAAATTGCAACACTGCAGCTCTCTCCCACAACCTCAATACACGAACCGCTTCGCCACCTCACTTCTTCCACCACTATCTCTCAGTAGGATAACGCTCTGAAGCGAGTATCTGCACCTCTCTCAATTACGAACCACTGATGTGCACTGAAATTTAGCACTCGCTATTTCCGGAACGGCAAGCACAGCGTGGCGGAAATGCAAACATTTAAGACCAGCTCATCCATTCCTATCTTATGATACTAAAATTATCGAAATTGGCGATAAAAAATATTTTCTCAAAGTCTTCCAGCACTAAACCATAAAATCGAAAATTTGTGATTTTTCGCACGACTCACATTTGCTTTCAGTGGTAAGCCATGAACCTTAATGTTTGCTCTCGGTGGCGAGCCATGAACCTTGGCGCTTGCTCTCGGTGGTAAACCATGAACCTTAACGTTTGCTCTCGGCGATAAACCATGGACCTTAATGTTTGCTCTCGGTGGTAAGCCATGGACCTTAATGTTTGCTCTCGCTGGCAAGCCAGGAACCCTAACGTTTGCTCTCGGTGGTAAGCCATGAAGCTTAGCGTTTGCTCTCGATGGCGAGCCATGAACCTTAACATTTGCTCTCGGTGATAAACCATGAACCTTAATGTTTGCTCTCGGTGGTAAGCCATGAACCTTAAAGTCTGCTCTCGGTGGTAAGCTATGAACAGACCTTCGCGAACTCATGATAAATCAGCGGACTTTTTGCTCCTTAGCATGAAATGGCGGCTTAGCATCAAAATGCCAAAAATCGAGATTTTGGAAGTCCTGGAAGATGAGTTCCGTTTCCAACTTTTGTTACCAAGTGAAATAATTTATCAGCCGTTTGATAGAGTTTTTGAAGCGGTGGTAGAAAAAGCAAACCGCAACTCTGCAGGTGCAATCATTGCCGAGAAAAAAATCCCAATTTAGGTATTATAGTTAATTTCTAAAGAAAACTGGTATAAACTAATTAATAAAATGGATAAGCGATGCCTAAATGAGTGTGAAAAACGGATTTACTGAACAAGAACCGTGTAAAATGAAAATGTAAGAGATCAAGGAAGATGAGGGGAAGCCAAACTATGTTGATGGCAAGCAGAAGCGAGGGTAGACACCAGTTTATATATATTTTTTCCACTTCATAACAAATATTAAGATGAAAGAAATTGACGAAATAAACATCACTGCAAAGGCGGCAATGAAACAATGAAAAGAATACAGTCCGTAAAGGAAGAAGAGAGAAGTCATGCACATCGCGGCTATAAGTAACATTAACAATGTATTGCTCGTACATTTTTCATTTCATCACTGATGCTTAACAAAAGAAGAACTTCTTCAAAAATGGGATTCTGAAGAAGGCTAGGTGGTCTGTTTTATTATTTCTATATTAAATTGAACATCGAGGGCTCATAAGCTTCTAATCTTTGCACCTATCTTCGGAGTTTTCAAGAGAAAATTACACCTCCGTGTGAGAGACGTAACCCACAAGGGAGCTGCCGTCCCTCCCGCCTCAAGCCCTCCTTTCTTGAGCGTACAGATCAGCGTGATACAAGAAAACTACTTCTTGGATTCATTTTAGTGCATTGCACATTCTTGTTTCATTCTCCGTCAGCGTTCAAAGCACGCAATAAACGTTATACACTATTCCGAATGCAAATGGAAAACAGGAGGCAGACGGAACCCTTCCACCCTCCGGTTTCTTCCGGATACAGAAGCGCTCTTGAAAAAGTAGTTTTTAATTTATTACCCAACATTATAACCGATGCCCCATTTCGGGTCACATTTTCCTAATCTCGAGAACGAAGTTACTTGTTATTGCGAAAAGAAGTGAACCATAGGGATGTCTACCCTCCCTCTTGGTTCAACCAAAGAACCCTCTCTTTTCTTTCGCGTTTCGTTGCAGGCTATGGAAAAAATAATTCTTCAATTAATTACCAACATCGTGCAGCATTATTCCATTTACTGTTAGCCTTCCAAGTAATCAAAACAAGGGTAATATCAATCGAAAGAAGATTAGTTCATAAGAGGGGCACCCACCCCCTGAACCTCCTGCTTTCTTCCACCATCGCGGATTATGGAAAAAATAATTCTTTAATTTATTACATTTAAATATGGGAAAAAATGTTTCAAAACCCTCGCCGAGTTCTGCTCACCAAGAAGTCTTGCTTACGGATAGGGCCATGCTACTAACGAATGAAAAAATGCCGAAAAACGGGAAGCATTAAGAAAATCAGGACGTCTACAGTAGTACTTCGCATTAGGAGAAAAATATTTCGGGAACCACTCGGTCCCCATTGCCGAATTCTGCCTACCAACAAACTAGGCCTAGATACCTGACCACATGCTCTTATAGGGGAAAAATTTCCTGAAAACTCAAACAATGAAGAGAGAAGGAGGCTCTGCAACGTTCCTTAAATATCAAACACAAATATTTCAGAAACTTCCCAGGTTCCCATCCCCTACATCATGTATGTATATATAGAATAGATTAGTCCGAAATAGCTAAATAAACGGCGAATCGTTTCCCTCATTATATGGATGCTGTCAAACATTACGCCGCATAAAAGTATGTCGTTAGCTTTTTTTCCTGTTCAAATTACTGGAATTACCTGGAAGTCGTCGTTTCCACAATTCCCACGCATGCATCCCGACTGACCGAATTACCCGAACAGAAGTAAATTCCCCCAGATGGTGTTAAAATTCGACCAGATTCTTCCGACATCTCCTCGCTCCTTTTCAACCGCCTCTCACCTGGCCTATCAAATCTTAAAATCGTGTCACATCTATATCGGATCATAATTGAAATGCCTTTATTGATCATCTAAATATGGTTTAATTTATCCAAGCAATTCTTATTGCCTCAGTGTGGCTTGATGTTTTATCCACTGATCCACCGCAGCTCAGTCAGAAACCTTCACCCACTGTAACTCACAACACCCTGATATATCTAACGATTTATCGATCAGTTAAACATTAAACATAATTTCCTCGCGACAATCGACCCCATATTAAAATAATCAAAACTGCAACTCTGGAATGGTAGCATTCGTTGAGAACAATAGTGACGCTATCAGATTTACTCGAAACGTCGTTTTCTTTCTCAGAATGCTATTATTAAAGCTGCCCATCGAACAGCCGCTCACTGATAAAAAATGCCGACCGAAGGGGAAAAATGACAAATTCAAAGACGATAAATAAACAATACAATTATCATAGAATAATCGAATTCCGTATGGCACAAAAATTTCTCATAATGGGAATTTCCAATTTCTCAAACCCCAATAATCATTGCCGCTCATTGATGTTTTTCTTTAATCCACATCTCACATTAACGAACGGGAAGAAACTAAAGATTATTTTCCATATATATTCAGCATTCAATGGAAATATTAGCATTAAAGAAGCGCTGTTTCGTCATCATTTTTCATAGCCTTATCATCTATCTGCACGATTGAATTTAGAAAAGCAGCGATTGATGGAAATAAAAATTGCATATCACATATAATATGAGATAATTTTGGCATATTTGAAAGATAAAATGCAAAAATCGACGAAATTTTTCTTTTCTTCTCTTTCAGATATTTGAACATATATAAACAACATATATGAACGATATTTGAACAAAATCTAAGTGAACATATCAGATATATTTCTGTATGGAAAAATAAAAAAATATATATGTAACAATAGTGAGAATTACAGATATTCGGATAGGCAAGAAGCCTTCACTCGAGCCTTGAAATATTCTCAGATTTCATCTCATAACTTATAATCCCTATATCAATTATTAAAATAAGTTAACATCAACGTTTCCATTCACAAAATTTCACGACTGTCCCTCTCTCGGAATTACAATGTAGAACACTTCGATTTGACGGATACTGCTTAGGACTATAGCGCATTGTATACAAAGAAGCAAAAAAACGGGCATGACAGATCAACACCGACGACCTGCGAATATATCGTAGCACACTGAATGGACTTACGAGCTTTACGTCTCATACAGTAAAAATACAACCGAATTCCCCTCTCAATTTATGACGAAACGATAAAATTGAGTATAAGTCTCGAAGCATTCTCATTAATTTAGAGGTTTTCTTAGTACTTTCTATGATCGCTCATATGTTAATAAATGTCAGCTCTCTTCTGAATGACTTGCATAGTACTACGTTGTTTGAACGTCTCAACAGTTCGTAACAATAGTTGAATTTGTAAACTGGATCCCCTCTAGAGAGGCCGGTCAATTTATCTTTTTATTTAACGGCGAAGAACTCAGAAATGGAGCAATTAAAAAGATGGTCGTGGATGTCTCAAAAATTACAAATTATTAATTTTCAACGCAAAACGACGCAATGTACAACAAGTTCCACAGAATTTGACGACTTCCAGAATCGTGGAATTTCTGGATTTTCAAGACGTATCCATTTTCTTTGCTCTTTTAAGATTTCCTCATCGAATCGCCTTCTCCAAAAATTTTTTATATATAGAATAGGCATTTTTTTGGTTGAGGATATATTAGCCAAAGAAGGTTACAATACAAAAAAGTGAATATGAATATTGTTTGTGAATGTCACGAGTTTGTTTGTAAATTAGCTATGGTTAATCTACACAACGCACTTGACAGTTACATAGCTGAATAGAAGTGGGTACTCGAATGTGTAGAGCCATAAGTGGAAGATCGTCGTTCATCTTTATTATTGAGTAAGGCATCTCTGCGTCGATGCTCGAAACTAAGCTGACGTACGATCTGGTCCACAGGTAAGCCCTTCGTCTCCGGTAAGTACCTTTAAACATTAATCCACATAAGTGTTGGATCCAACCTGTGGTGTACTTATTTATAACTTATACTCCTGTACGCAAATACATACTCCTTATGTAATAGCCTTATAATATCTGTCGGAGAGTAGGCGCATGAAAATATGCATAGTCTAAATTAAGAAGGTGAGCAGACAGGTAGAGAAAAATCTTTAACCACCACTTGGAGGATCAATTTTAAAAGAAAACTGCAAACAACAGGACAACATTATTTCCCACCTTGACATTATAACTGCTTACTTCAGCACGGCATCAGCACGCCGGAGCAGAGGGGAAGATGGATAATGCGATAAACTAAAACATATAACCTTTCACATATACTCTTTTTATGTTAGCTTCCAGCTGAAAGGCATCTTGCGAGAAGTGAGACCAAACGAACTGCTTATGAACAATGAAAACCAAACAAGGTTGCCTCTTTTTGAACGAGGAGCCTCATAAACCATGAGATTCTACTTTGAACTAAACGACTGAGCAAGGTCCGGCTTCATGGAACAGCATATTACCATAGCCTCAGAACTAGTTTTTAACTACCTATGAGCTGTCTAAACACTGAAATAATATGAGGAAATTTATAATGTTTTCGGAAACTATCTAACCGGAAAATTCGCCAGTAGTCGCGCAAATTTTGATCGAAATGAAAACATTCAATTCAATATCTTCTATATGACTGTACCATTACTTCAACTTTATACTTCGGTTAACTGTTCTACTATCAACGTTAAAGTCAATATACTTCGACTGTTAGCGTCGACATCAATTTTTCATTATATCATTTAACTGCGATGCAATGAAAGCACCAAAGGAAAAATGAAAGAAAAACTTGATGTTGAAAGAGATAGCGAGGTAAGCGGAGGTGAGGTGGAGGGTCGGATGGAATGAAACGGATATAAACAAATACTAACTGCAGAACAATTTTCAAATAATAACCCACATTTATCCTAATTATCCTAAAAAAAAAACCCTTTGTAATATGGTTAGAGATTCTGAAAAATAAATCGAACAAACAAACAAACAAAAGGCACTATTTCAAAAGAACTTAGGGAAGCAGCTGAACAACATCAGACGTTCGACAGTAACAAAAAAGAAACGATCACTACTTGGTCAACGACAAGTTGGCACTTCAGATATGCTATATATACTACACACTATATATCATATGCGACATACCACACACTGTATGCTACATATTAAACTGCATATAACATGCTATTTACTAAATATCATATATAAATGCATAAATATGTACATAATTCACTTGATATATACCACATACTGTACATATACTTACTTGTAGAGAAGTATGAAACAAACAGAGCTGAGCAAAAGCATTGCGAAATGGTAGCCAGAACCGATTTTCTCAACTGACAGTGGATAGAGCTGCACGAAGACCATGCTGAATAATATCGACGTGATCGTTGAGACCTGTACATAACCATACCTGATACTGTCTCAAATACTACTTCGACGAGCTGAGAAGAATGCGATCAAAAAGTAATGAGGAAAATCATTGAAGATTAAAAAATCATTTGTGACCTTAACTCTTTTTCACTATTTTCCAAATAAACTGCAAAAAAGGCAATTATTGAAAAAACATTAATTAGGCGATCTTTTAAATCGAGAATCAGAAAAAGACGAGAAAAGGTTTGTGAGTATTTAGTATAAAACATGTAAGAGGTGGCTCTTATTTCTTTTCCACTTGCCACTGGCTAAAAATGATTTGTTATTTAGCATCAACCAATGCGTCTAGCAATAAGAATTTGAAATACAAATAACTCGGAAAGTGAACAACCTCTCAAGAACTCTATCAATTAGCATCCTGTACCCATAAGTCTGTATGTCCGTGAATGTTTCCAAAGTGTTCATTTCTATATCTATACTAACCAACGACTGTTCGAAGGATTTTCAAGCGACTCGACTCCCGTTTAAATTGTCACCGTCCTCAATTCATTTCCACGTCCCATGAATATTGGCTTTTTTGGGATTAATTATTCTTTCCCTAATGATCTATATTCAGTTAGTATCTCCATCAACGTTCAACATTTTCTGAACTCTTTTACAATTATAATTAACTTGAAATATGCGTATTTGTAAATGGGATTTATTACAGACATTAATTTTCACAGTTTTCGAATCTGGTTTATGATTATCTATTCAAATCAATCCTAACTTTAAAATTCAGGTAGTGCTAATTTACGCGTTTAGCTATTCATTATTACAGAAATACATGAATCCCCAATAGTTATGTGCATCAGGATGCTGGGGAGGAAAATGCAACTTAATGCACGAATATACCTGCGTAATGACAGCTCTGCAAGGATGTGGACATAATTCAGAGACCATTATCGGTGTCAACACTAGCAAACCAAGCATCGAAGCCGCTGATCCAGAAATGGATCCCACAACTCCAAGCATCTCGGAACACAGCTGCAAAAAAATGAAAATCCTTTTTGCTTGAGATTCTTGTTATTGAATTATTCGATCAATGTAGAAAAATGTCGAAAAATGCGAATAATATACAGGCGCGCTTAAAAACACGCATCAATGGAGCAGCTTAACGAAAAGATCCACGTCATGAGACATTTGCGCCAAAACAACCTTTTACTAGGAACAGAGCTTCCCATCTGCTCGACTTTCCTATGATTTTTGCGAAGTCATGATCACTACTTGACCGGAACTTTGAATAAAAAATATTGACCCTGATTACGTAACGGAAATTTGTTGGAAAATTTTGGCTCTGGTGGAAAAGAAACAACTTTTGCAGTTTTCCGGTCAAATGCAAAATTCTAAAAATTCCATCGTAACGCTGAGAAATGATTTCTTTTGCAATCAAATTAAGACACGAAAACCGGAGAGGACTGCAATGATCCAAATCTTACGTTAATACCTCACCTGGGCAAACGATACCGGCACCTAGAATGGAACGTAAATAGACTATAAACGATGATAACCAAAGGCGCACGAAGACGTTCTTTAATAGAGCGTAATCGACTGGAAACAATGAATTCTAGAGCAAATTTTAAAATAACTCCTCCATTATTTTTAAAAAAATTTTCTGCATAATTTCTTTTATTCGATGCGAACAGTCACTTCTACTGCATCCCTTTCAAAATTATAACCGTTAGAGACTAAATGAATGATACTAACCAAATATTCATGATGTCCGTCGGCGAGGAATTGCGCTATACCGAGAAGAAACCATTCGAGGACGCTTAATGCTGAAACTGATAGAAATAATGGACGACGTCCGATCTTTTCGATTATTAAAGGTGCGACGAAACAAACCGGCGATGATAAAATATTGACTCCCATCAATGCTAACATTACCTGCAAAATTTTATCGGCATTCGAGGCTCTAAAAAACACATCATTTAATTAATCACCCTATGCATGCTTGTGCCTTACGAAACTTTCTAAAATCCAAATACATTTAGATGACGTTTGAAAATGAAAGATAGGGCTGCCATGACACAGCAAGTTATCATTCGATATAGATGAAGTTTTTTATTCATTCAAAAAAACATATTCACTAATATTTAAGCTGTAAATAAATCAAAAGTGAAAATTTCTATGAATAAAATATAAATAATGAAGTTTATAGATTGCCTACCATACCTGTGTCTCATCGAACCCAAAACCCATCAACATCGTCGCGTGGTAAACACTTTTAACGTTGATCGCCGAGGTAGTCGGCACGAAAGCGCATATCATCACAATCGCCAATGACCACCTAAAGTTGCTTATTTATCATATCGATCGAATATCTTCCTTCAACGACAAATTTTGAAGTCACTTAATATTAAAAGATAAGAAGGAAAAGGCAAATAACGTACAAAGATCTCTAGATGCCGTATTCGGAAGATTTTTTCAGTCATCAGCCCCATATTGGATGCTGATATACCTCGTGAAAACCGTAGAGCTAAGAGGTTTTTTTACTCATAATCGATGATGAACAACTCACCTTAAAGTACGGTTCGAGATAACCTCCAACAAACTTGTATGGCCATGGGTCAGTAGAAGCCGCTCCCGATCGTATTCCTCTTCTATCGCATCTAGAAATATGATAATTTCAATTATAGTTTTTGTCACGTACCAACAAATATTCGGGTGAATCAAACCTCATCGACGGTACTTAGATTTTAGAGGGTTTTAACTTTGAATATAAACTAAATAGATCAGAAACTATGATAAAAAGTATCGTGATAGAATTAATGTTCGAAGAAGATTTGAAAGGGGAAAATGCCACTATAGAGAAGTTAGACGGCACAAGATCAATGAAAAGTTTTTCATCGTTATGATAACACATTGTGGGTTAAAAGTTTTACTGATATGCTGTACTTCTGAAGTCTGCCGTCCAATATCCTACCATTTCTGGTTGCCTTAATCTGGAAGAAATTTAGTGGCAAATTCACATAAAGCATAAAACATCTATCGTTGAGTTTCAACGATCGTATCAGAATAGATGCCGCTATTAGATTTCAGCGATAAATTCCAGCAAGCGAATTTACTGGATCAGATCTAATCACCTTAAACAATACCTTATTTCTGCGCAGAGCAGTGAGCGCAAATCAAGTCGGGAGGAATTACATAGCTCACGTTCAAATCAAGCAATTTATAGGAGTAACTGACTCCTAGTGAGCATTCGTCTTGTAACGACTGAAGTGACTGATCGATTCATACGATATCATAGAGAATCGGAATATGACAACCGGAACTTATCATATTCTCTTAAACACAATGTCAAGACTATTTATTCCCGCTATCTCTGTAAAATGATCCTTCTCTTTCAAGGATCTTCCCAACGAAATTCATTATATCCAAGCAATACAACGTTTTAACCAAAACGCTGACCAAAATTGGCGACACTTCCATGATAGAACAACACCGATTCTTTGCTTCTCGGTGTGTCATGATTATATATGTATAAATGCTTCGGAGATTGCGGAAAGAAAACTGCAATAGAGAGATGCAGCAATGCCATAACCGAACATATAGCCGGTAAACAGATCCACAACTCTGCGTTGCCCAAAACGGAGGGTAAGCAAAGTGGCGTCACAATCACCATCGCCAATACAGAGCCCGAACTCATCGCCACTGATGTCAATCCTATAAATAGTGAGTATTGCTCCTTTCAGAAATAAACTTGCACATAACGACAGGTATAAATTAGTTGAAAATTTGCAACCGATGTGTCGAACTTGATCTATTGTTAGAAATCTGCTTCAGTTCACAAAAAACGATGAAAAAAACTTCTTTTAATATTAAGAAAGAACACAAACATCACTGAAATATATCATTCTAAAGTAACCAATATTCATTATAAATGTCCGCGCAACAATACAAATATGCTATAGATAACATTATGAGTATTTTCAAACTTCCATCATCACAAAATCAATTAAAGATTCTGCAAAGGAAACAAAGTTTGATTGAATATTTCAAGATTCGTTTCAAACAAATCTGATTAGCCGACAAGGCAATGGAACTTGAAAGCGTTCGTTGACGAGGCTACTCGCATTTTGATGAGCTACAATTTTGATAATGTCCTCACTTGAAGGCAACATAAATTTATGAAAAAGAAAATATCTGTGTATCAAAATAAGGTCACGACGACAATATGTTCGTTTAAAGATTACAAAAAACAGATACTGCAGTTTTTCAGAGTTTGATAGCGTGATTAACACAGATAACCACATATCTTTATCTTTTCAGCTTTTTCACTACCTGTATGCTCGGTCCTTTACGCTCATTGCTCCCGGAAGTGCCGAGAATTGACATTATTGGAAGATTACTACAGGATCAGATTTAACTTATTTCGCAATAATACAGCAAGCTCAAGCTTAACCTATAGAAATCCGAAGTAATGCTGCATCTCACCTTGCTAGACTCATGATATTAACCCATGAAGGTAAATGCATGGCTGCGTCCCTGAGACGTTTAAACGAAATCCATGATGGCGCAAGATTAGCGAAAGAAAATCCGTTTCCGACCACATAATTTAAGAAAGATTTAATTTCAGGAGGTTGGTAGCACTTGCGGAGGACTGATTTAGATATGTATCGAAAGTTCAGCAGTACCCATGCATATACGCTGTAGAATTAAAGCAGGCAGAAGAACACTAAAATAGAAATGGGTAGCGAGGTTAAATGAAGCGAACCTCTAAGATTATCAGGAGAGCATTCAGCCATATAGATAACAAGTACAATTCGAAATGCACATACAATACCGGCGAGGAAATGCCCCAATGAAAATAATTCAAAACACATTAGAGGTTTTGCGATGAACATACATAGACCAGAGACTACACCCAACGATGACCTATAAAATTGCATTTTCGCGAGAAATCGAATCTGTTAGAACGTTATTAAGTTGTATTTAATTGGAATGAAAGTCTTCTTTGAAGTATTTCGAAGTTACTTAAATGGAAGTAATATGCAATATTTTAAAAAATTCCCTATAGACAAAATTAATTTTTATAATATTAACAGAAAAGCACAATAAAATTTCCAGTACAAACTCATAAGAGAATATGAAATATTCCCCTCAAACTCTGAAAACGAACATAAAAGACCTGAGTATAACGGCTGTTTGTTTGCGGCCAATATAATCCATTAAATAGCCCATCGTAAATGCACCAATAATTATACCAACGAATAGAAGTGATGCTACTGTTGAAAAATATAAAGAAAAACTGAAAAAGAATTCAATTATTAGTGATTTTTCAACAGCCGGCAATGCACTGCAATCTGCAGACTGATATTCTTATGTATCAGAGGAGAGTGACGATGCGCGCACCTAACTGATTCTAATTTCACCTAATCAATCAATAATTTAAGTATCGATTTGATCATAAAAAATCAAATGCAAATTCATTCGCTTCTGAGAAGTTACTTATTATGATCAGTAGCATATTCATCACCTGTCAAGGTATTAAGTTAGCCGCTGTAGGTACAAATATTGGTTTGAGCTTTTGTTAACACGAACATTTTCAGAATACTCTAATTTGTTCAAATGTGCGCCATTGCTGCAAGCAACAGTTAGTGCTTTGCAGGTGGTCATCGATGCAAACACAACTGAACTGCAGTTGTCGATTCAATTCTAGTCTCACCGGCAAAAGGGTCATTCAAAACCACAATAGCACAGCTATTTACATTCCACTACTTCAACACTATTGATCCGTTTATTTGAAATTTCTTAATTGAATGAAAAATCCGCCAATTTCAATCTATAAAAATCAACGATAATTCCATCAGAAAGTTCTAAAGTGGAAAATAACCAAATTGAAATATAATGGATTCAAAAATAAACATTTTTGCTATATGCTGTAATTATTTTAACAAAAACAAAATCTGTAAGCAATACTCACCCTAACCGCGGGCAGGGAATTATTAAGTATTTTCCCACTCCTTATAAGAAGAGAATGAAATTTCTCACCTAATAATTCCATGTGAGAGAGGAAAAACAAAACAAACAATCAAGGCAGATTCGTTCGACAAGCTATTACAACACTGAAACCACAAAATGCAAAAAATGACCAAAATATAAATCAACGAGATAAGAGAGGACGGAGAAATAGGGCGAAAAAGGATAACAGTAATCCTTAAAAACGAGCGGTTCTTTTAAGTAGAAAGGAAAATTCATCATAGACATTTGCCACCTAATCAAAAGTCTTTCCGTCATTTCGTGGGGTTAAATATTCTATGAAATTGATATCTTTTCTTGAATAAAGCACCTTATCCTCTTGCTTCATTTTTGAAAGCAGATAATTTCGTTTAACCATAACTTAAAAAAAAGTGATTTCCAGTGTTCTCAAAGGGGAGACTCTAAGGGACGCAGATATAAAGTGCAAAATCAAAGGCCTACTTTCCCTCTTTTAGACGTTCAGATGTTTTCAGATCCTTTCTTTGTTTTTTCTTTCAAAAATGGGGTCCCCACCGTCTTATGCTTTTTTTCATTGACTCATTTGCTGAGTAAGCTGATTTACACACTGTTTCATGTGAAATGCACACTGATAAAATAGTCCGCGCAATATGAGCTGAAAACAGAACGCTCGAGGAATTCATCATTCAGCTCATTTCACCCGAAAGTGCTCCTCTTTCCCACTTTCTTCTTCGAGTAACCCCAAGTGTGGCCGTTCCCTCCCTTCTCCTTTTCTCGACCTATCTTCGGACTTATTTCCGATGACAGGAACACCAACTGCTGATCGCCATACCATAAACGAAATGCATGCGTATAAATAACGTCAAATGTCATTCATATTTTCAAACGCTTATTCATATTAAAAGAAAAAAACCTTTCAGCGCTGACGTCTCCATAGTGAGCGGTGAGACTCTCGTTGAAAAATACCTTCAATGGTACAGTCATCAAATTAAATATGCCTGCTTCGATATCACCAAAACTGCCCAATATCGCGTGTGTTAACGTGACAAGCCCAAGCCGGCGACTCATTTTCACAAGTGCGCCTAAGTGCACTACAATATTACTTCTTAACAAAATTAAAATAAACTATGAAATTTACTTATTACAATTACCACATAATAAATCCCACCCATAAATTAATAGATGAAACGAGACTATATCTAATAAGCCAAACTAAAAGCAATTATTCATAAATTAAATAAGAAAAATAACAAAAAAAAAATTTCGCCAGTTCATAGAAACAAAAGACTTCACTCTCCCATATCTAAATAAATTCATTTGATTTTATAATTAATTATGTGTTTTATAATTAATTAATAAACTCTATAATTAATTAATTAATTCTATAATTAATTAATTAATTCTAATTAATTAATTAATTAATTAATTAATTTAATTAACTGATTGATTAATTCACATCTGAGCAAAAAAAAGGTGTAAAAAAAATTAACACATTTCATTCGTATACAATTTCAATTTCTTAAATCTGTTTTCTCCAATGAACATATTTTATGAGTATATTAATCTAAATTATTCCCATTTTACTGCATAAAAACCTCCACTCCAATCAAAAAGTCGCATTTTATTTTATTGCAGATATTAATTCACGGCAGCAACTCCCATGTCAAAGGTGCACTGAAATGTGAAACTGCTGAAATATTTCCCATTCGAATTACGGCTCTTCTAGTGTTAGTAATAATACTTACAGAACCACAATTTCCGAAAGGCATTTTTGAAATCACTCCCTTTCTCCATCCCTGTCTCTATCTCTATCTCCATCCCTCTTCCTGATACATTCCCCCACTATGTTTTATGAGACAGCGATTGTCTTTGGTGGTTGGTTTTCTTCTTTAAGTCGTCCCATCCTGTACCGTTTCACTCGGTCTCTGAACGTCACGCCGTTGATCTCGACAGTATTACTGAATGTATGATGAAGAGATATTTGATTTATGAGCAAAACAATTCGCTTAATTGTATGATTAATATGGTTGGAAGTTAGTAATTGCGGAGTGTTTACAGTGCAAGCATAGACGCAATTCGAGAAGAGTATTTCATCCTGAAGAAAGACCGGATGAGCGAGGAAAATTAGCACGAAGGGAGACGATCGAGAAGAGAACAAGTAAGGAACACAAATTGGGACCAAGAGGCGAGCAGCTGCGATAGTTTTGTTTCACAGTGACGTCGACGATCAACTCTTATCATCGAATTGTGAGAAGCGAAATACGATAAGAGGAATCTTTGTGACTCCAATTCGTAGAATCTTTATTATGATATCGTTTATAGAAATTCACATTGATTAAAATTCATAATTTGAACAAATTCTTTGAATCTCTCATTGTTTTCATTTCTTTAATGCAGCAAAGGAGTACAAAAATGTTCTTGCCAATATTACGATCGTTAGTTGTTGCTTGAATAAAAAATGGTAAAACGCATCAAAATGGCACATTTTGCACAATTTTTATAAAACGCACTGATGGGGACCGACGTTATATCTCCTCTACCACAGGTGCGTATCTTTAGGTATATGTGTGCGCCTGTTTATCTAGATCTCAAACGCACAATACAACGATGAGATATGATAGATGAACGCCAAATTAATCTAACGAGTGCAATTTCGTTTTCCTATTACGATCATTTGAAGATGCTATGGAATTTGCTGATTGGGATTTCTTTTAAACCAGCAAATCGTTTGCATTAAACTGCTTCCACTCTCTTGGGATGAATGATTGTGCACTCTATTGATGCGGTAGGGTGAACCTTAAACTAACGCCTATTGTGCGAATTTAATTTCTGAACAAATTAGCAAAGCTCACCTTAAAATGGAAAGAAAATTTGCTTGTACGAAGCTGGAAATAAAACAAGTAGAACTTTTTCACTCATAATAAACCAATAAAAAATACAACACTCAACACACAACAACGTCACAGTCGTTTTCATATGGAACTTGGAGAAGTTCACATTGATGTAGTGTGCCTATTGCATAGCCTCGTTTGTTGCAATTCAACTCACTGTATCATCTCAGCGACAACTAATGAATAAATGAAGACAAGTGCCGGATCATCTGACACAATATCATTTCGGCCGTTCTATTCAGTGTAATAATGACTTGCTCTAACTACCTTAAAATTAATGGGTCGCGCATAAAAATTGACCGACACTTTCAACGATCGCATCGCTTTCAAAAAATCATTTCTCTTTCCGTCGATTTAATCAGTCTACGTTGAAAATTCATTTGTTGCCGATCAAATGCCAATAAAGTCTTCAGAAATTTGTGGGTTTCACGAGTTACAGGAAATCACTTTAAATGGTTTATCTCTTTGCTCTGTTCGATTGTGATTCCAGTAAGCCTTTGTCTAATCACAAAGGGGGGAAGGAGGGATGGGGGATAGGGGATGACTGTAGCGGTGTTAAAAAACATGAGTGAGTTATTTAGATAATCGATTTACGCCATAAGTGATAGCGTGGCAAAGAGAATGCTTAATAAGGGAATAACAGACCTGTAGGGCAACAGATATAATCAATTCGTGGCGAACTATTTGTCGTCTCTTACTAAGAAATAATCCCTTTCTGATCCCATTGCATAGTGACACTGGCTTTTGAATGGGTCCTTAGGTGTTGAGATCGAACTGAAACTACTCGACGGATGTAAAATTCCGTAGACTGCCCAAATATAGGCGTATTTTTTTAACTGGAGAAGTGAACTGACGAAAAAAAGGATCCGAAACAAGTGATGTTCTTTTTTTCTAAATAAAGAAACCCACGACGGGAAAAGAAATCTCAGATATGAAAGTTTTTGCAGTATTGCTAGACTAAGAGGTAACAACAATTGAACGGAGCTTATTCCAAGTTGAATAGAACAAAAATGAGAGAAATAAAAGTAAAAATAAACAAACTGCGTAAAAATGAAATGAAAATAATGGAATGAGCGAACAGTCTCTACGCTCACATCAAATTAAACACTCAACTAAAGTAGAATAATAAAATGGAATAGATATACTGCTTAAAAATATACAACTGCTTCAATCATTAAACGAAATCGAAGATCCAAGAGAGGAAAATCTCAAGGAAAGGGGAAAATTTCAAGGAAAAATACCCAAAAAAGAGAGAAATAATGATAAAACTAACAATTAAACCAAATTAACAATAAAAAATTCTATTTAAATTAGCCACTAATAGCATAAAAGCTCATTTGAAATGATTGCGATCGGCTATTCTTCAATAAACGATCGTCTGATGCGATGGAAAATGATAAAATCGAAAGGCAAGTATTAAATGTTGAATACCACTCCAAATCAAAAATCAACTACTTTCTAAGGGCAATTTTTCTGCACTCACAAATTTTAGAAAAAGCGGAAAAACGATATCCGACTGCTTTCTACGCTTTTATTCGCAACAAAACTAATGGAAAATAACCAATATTAATGTAAAGAGTACGAGTCTTTACCTTAAAAGCTTTGTTTCTTTGGTTTACTTATTTCTTTGATTGTTTAAGACATAGAACAGAAACCATTGCTTAACTTTCGATGCTCAAATTTCGATAATTTTTCGAGTCATATGATTACTTATATTTATTTTTTGATAGTTATTTTATTTTTTCTTGTTTCTCATTTTTTTATTATTTTCTACGTATATATACCTTGGTATTTTCAATTATTCACAAGTGTTATTCTGGGTACTATTAGTTACCTATCTGAGTATCATGTAAGCTTTTTGTATATTCTTTATTTCTCGAACCAATTAATATAACGATTAAATATCTGTCCGAAAACAAATATGGGTAATTCGGTAGACATGTCAAGGTAATGTAAGACTCCTTGTGAATTCAATTGTTCTGTGCTTTTTTGCTTCTTTCGCACGGGAAGAATTATTGCTTACCAATGAGTGAAAGAATATAAGAATATTTCGATGAAACTGTCCAAAGACTAAAGGGCAAACAAAAAACAGCAGTGCACATTTTAGGCAGAAAAATTCAAAAAAAGGTTACAGTGATAGCGATAAAGGCAAAATGATAATGAGATGGTACATGACATTTGTGATGCTATCACTGCACCAATAAAATATATTCCACACGATGATAGGCTTTTCGCCGACAAACCCTAAGGGGCAAATATACTATTATCAGCGTAATTATGCGACTTACATAAAGTTCATTTTGTCGGCATCCAAGTAGTACGTCTTTTGCTCGATTGTTAGCTCACCAATAGCAAATAATACTGTGTAGAACAGATGTTACCTGCTAACTGAGTGTTAAAGTTGTAATCTCTCCAGTGAAAATATTTTAAGCAGGCGGAACGTACGTAATATATTCGTTTCGATGTTCATTTGAGGCTCTCAGCGTACCAACCGGTTTCATTAATGGTGCACCGATAATTAAAGGCTCGATATTGTGCTCGCATTGCTACTGAACGAATATATATATGCATATGGTGAGTGGGGAAAACAAATGAGACTTAACGAAGCTTAACAAAGTAAACCCGCAATTACGAGCCGTGACCTGAGTTCAGCGGTTTTGCAGCTTTTGAGCGTGTGAGATAAATGCCGGAGGCGATGCTGATAACATTTCTAAAAGACGCCACTCTTTAAAAAGGGAGCCTAATTTTAAGGCCCTGCTATTGAATGCGGAACGGATCCTACATACATCAGAATACAGCAGTGAATAAGCTTCCCTTGCACATATCGATGTAACTTTGCTTACGCCTCCAACGGCTTTTGAGGGTTCCGAAAGATTCTACATAAATTTAGTGGCCACCTCCTCCTTCATCTCGGGTTTAATAAGAAAAATTGTCGACAACTGAAACTGAATTTTGGGGAGAAAAATTTGGAACGCTTCACGAATTTGCGTGTCATCCTTGCGCAGGGGCCATGCTAATCTTCTCTGTATTGTTCCAATTTTAGTATATGTTCATCGGAATGAACGAAGAACCCCTTCACGTCGCTCCTTATCATTGCAGCGCAGATTTTTGCATTCAGCGGCCACCAGGTTCGACAGAGAAAAAGAGCACTCTCTCGCTCAAAGCACAATGCTTTCACGCCCGCCATCATTTGCTATTTGCCACGCACTACGCAACATTCAGCGCATTATATGCAGATGCAGTATGTTTGAATACTTTGGCATTCCAGCGGTAAGGTCTGTTTTCCTTGGGCTTTCATAATTCTCCGATTGCTTTGCATATCATCATTTTCCGATGGCCGAATTTTAGTGAATTTTCGGTAGGAAATTTCCAATGAAAACCCACACCTCAGTTCAAAAAATGAAATTTTTTCGAATAACTGAATCGAAGTTTGAGCAATGAAATGGCTGAAGATGGTTTCCGGCAACGGAAAAAGATCTGAGAATTTATTGGCATTGCTAAAAGGGAGAATGCCGTGAGAAATCGAAATTCGTCCCTCGAAGTGCTCATCGATCTAGACGACATCCAAAACGCCGACCATCACCACCAGAAGACCGTCGTTTGGAGTTCCGCACCGACTACAGACAAAGCACTCGCACCATGCTAAACGCATCATATTATTCGTTGTGACTGGCAAACGCTGTTTCTTACCACAAATGTCCAATAGGGAACTATACACATTTGTGATCTGCTTCACACACACCAACGCAGACGATGAGCCGATGAATTTCCATTACAGCGTGGACAAATTTTTGGGCTAAAATTATCACTCACCTTCCAGTCAAACTGTCATTAACTTATAACCTCCCAAGTTGTGCATCTACCAGGACATCTGGGCGATGGACCTTGCATTAAGATAACCTCGGAGACTATCATTTTTGAACGAACCTGCACATGATCGAGAAATAGCCATCAATTTTGCATCAAACAGTACATTCTTAATAATTAGCAACCCATATTTCATAAAGATCAGTTGCAAGCAAAAACTGCAAATTGATATCTTCAGTTAGATCTTAGGGTTCCATATCGCTGCAGCAATTATAGAACGTAACTATAATAAGATATATCCTAGAAGAATGATATGCATCGAATAGTTACAGTGTGCAGACCACGATTAGCTTATAAACAGTCGTTGATAGCATCGCCTGCGCTCGCAGCATTTTTGGTGTTACAGTTGCTTGTGGAGTCCTCGAATGAGTCTGATGTACATATTTATCATCACCATTTGTCACCACCATTCTGTTATCGCCGTAAGCTGATGGATTGGGTGAGTGGAATTTCCGCTCCCTCCTTCCACCCTTACCGCAAGTTTTCTCGCTTAACAATATGGACGATTGTCGAATTGCCGTATATTTCATTGAAATCGAAAGAATTTGGTTTATTTTATCGTTCATAAGTTCCGAAGTTGTTTGACAGTTCAATTTTAAGTAAGTCCTCATCGGCAATTTGCTTTTGACTGCACATTCCGAACTCCCTTTCTTTCGTGTCCTGAACGGCTGTGGCGCTTTCCCTTTTCGTTTAGTTCTTCCTCCTTTTTATTGCGAGACGAATCCGCATCAAAATTCATGGTATTTTAGCAAGAAACCCTTATTCCCCTGATATCCCACCATGTGAACAGTTAGTCTGGGGAGTGAGGAATAACGACACGACAACTGAGACTCTCTTTCTTTATTTTAAACAACTCCCTGACGCAGGAGGCTTTTTATCGACCATCGATGATCACTGGCCAATTCACTCGATGTGACAAAAACGATTTTTCGCTCACACATGCGGTCATCGAAATGCACCTCACACTGCTAATATAATTCAACATGCAAATGCCATCCATCCAGCTTATTCGATTAAGAGCAGTTGCGCGTCACGAGTCCAATGCCGTTCTCATTCTGGAATAATTGATGGAAACCCCTTATTATGGATCGTCATGTTTTGTGGTACTTCGGTCCCAATATTTTCAGAGCATAAATGGACGCGAAAATAAACTGCTAGATGTTCTAGCAACGATTTTATCGTCTTAATGATATTTCTGGATCATGAGTGTGTTCCTTTTCCCCTCTTAAAGAAATAAACCACCCAAGACGACCTTACAGCACAACTACAACATGCTTGGATCGAACGACGGTTAATTGTGAATATTAAATTGTGAAGGAAATATTTATACAGATGTAACAAACCACCAATTGATGAACAATTAATGTAGGTAAATGCATTATGTATTCACATAAATAGTTGTGCAATTTTAGCCAACGTGTTAACAATAAGGAAGTAAGTTAATATATATAAACATATGAAATGTTATGGAGAAAGGGAAATCACGACAAATTTGCATTAATACCTAATCAGACTCGGGTCTCCTAATGGAATGGCAAATAATGGATTTTTTTAGAACCTAAATGTTCGATAGGAAATGACCAATCGTTGCTCAATGAGATGGACAATTGCTTCAAAATGAAGCCATCGATAAGAAACACAAAATGGCAATGATTAGAGTCTTCATTAGAAGAAGAATTTCTAGGCTATTAAGCCACAAAAATGATTTTTTGGGAACTGAATGTACGAGAATTCTTTGAATCATATTACCCGTTCTATTGCTTACTGTGATTGAGAATAAACACATTTATGTGATATAACGTAAGGATGTTGAGCGATGATTTCATGCTGTAATATCGAACGATCCACTGCAATCATTGAATTAACTCGAAACGAACAATTCCATATTTTCTTCTTCTCAACTACATTTTTTGATTAAGTAATTTGTATAAAAATAAATATTAGAATAAAAAATAACAGTCGGATAAAATGAGAAAACGGTACCCAAAAAGTGCTGCAAATAATAGCAACAGATTATAGACAATAAAAAGGAATGTTAATGAAAAGCATGAGCAAATGACCATCTGGTGATCAGTTCCACACCTATCCCCACTCTCCGTATTTCAGCAGCTACAAAGGATTTCTGAGTAGTAGAAATGAACATGATTAGATTTCTGAGTAGTAGAAACATAAAGAAAATCATGAACATGATCAACTGAATGAGCTGCAAAAGAGACACACCATAATAAAAAGACTTGAACATTAAACGGACGTCACTGAACATTAAACAACTGCTTCCTGTATTCCTATCATATTGTTGGATCGATACAATAAAAATATTTCCCTATATACAACTTCAACAAAGTTAGATATGTATGCAAATATTCAATGTTTGAGATCAACCATTGGTTACCACATTAAACGGAAGACTTCCATTCAGGAAGAGAATAAGTAATGGAATGAAAATAAATAAATAAAAATTCAAGTCGAAATATCTGAAATCTGAAAAAGAACAAAAAACAGGTGCTGTGTATATTGCAGAAACTATGTTTTCGTCAACGAAATTTCAGTCAATAAAACTGACTGCCACACGATATGCTCATAATTTCACTCAAAAGCTTTTATTTTCACCCATAAATTCCATTCCATCCGGAAATACCGAACAATTTCGTCGTAATCCTAAATCCTTACTGATGCGATCACCATAAATTAAATTTAAAAAATAAGTGATATATCAGAGCACCCAATAAACGAAAAGACCCGCCAGGATATGGAGAGAAATCAAAAGCAAAAAGGAAGTAAAATTCGAAAAAATCTCCTGAAAATAACTAGTACATTAAAAAGTAGAGAGGTTTCTGCATATGCCACAACCCATAGCAAACTCTTCACCAGTGGGTGGATGCTGCATTCTTAAAGGGCATCCATCACCTTCCAGTTGTACACCTTTCGGTCCGGCTGGACATTTCGGCAACAACTGCTTCGGTAGACACATAAGCCGTTGGAAGTCGTCATGACACGCAGCACAGAAATGTGTCGTCCCAAAACTGTCAACGCCAATAGATTAGGACAAATTATATCCAATGAGTTTTTTAGAAATAAAAACTCCACATACATATTCAAAGAAAAATAAGAAGTCGATGCTATATAAAAACATTAAGGTGCCAAGTTAGAACTACAGGGAATAGAGGAAAAATTAGAGTGACAGAAAATTATTTATTATCGCCCTCAGTAAAAATTATTGAAGTGATCGAAGAATTCGAGAAATAATGAAATGTTTTTTTGTAAAATCTTTTACAGAAGAGGAAAAATCATAAATCAAAAAAGCTCTGCTATAGTCAGCAAGAGAAAAGCCAATCTTTAATTAAACGATTTGATTTCATTTAATTCTATTTTGGGGAAAAAACCACTATCTCTCACATATAGACTCCGTTGTTTCGAGGCTATTCAGGAGCTCCTCTCAAGTTGAAATCGTTAGTACTTATGTTTCCAACTTTTAAAGACCTATAAAAGGTGAAAATACCAGCATAAAGAAAACTAACCAGAAGTAAACAGCAACTGAACAGCAGAAACGACATTTATATTCCAAGTAATCGACGCCATGTCGGCCGCACACCTGTGCACCTACCACATCCGAACACCCACCACACAACAACTCTTCCGGATTGTATTGTGAATTGTCCAGTGCCTTCAATAGGTTATCGATCGGTCTTGTTCACCAAACCAATAATTTAATGAGGCAGCAACTAGCTGTGCAATTTAATAATAATAAAAGACAGTCTATAACGTTCGCACGTTTGCTTATCTGAAAGACATATAGCGCTATGCAGTTAAATCACCTGTTGCTGGACTAAAACCATTCTCCTTCAAGGCTGATCGAAAACAGGATCATCGTCATTAATATCTGAGGAGGAAAGGGATGAACAGAGGGAGAAGGAGGAATTTCGAGAAAGGATCGGCCGGCTCAAAGACTATCCGCTCCTGACAGGTAAAACAATAGTAAAAAATTTTTGAGTTGCGTAGTAAATCAAGAAAAACGAGCTGATTTACCATTACCAAAGCGAAGTAAACGAAAAAATGAACCTGCTGGCATCTACTCTCACCACCGAAATACGCTTTCCCACATTTGAAACACAATACGTACATATAACGGTCCATCGCATAACCTTCCGGATCGCCATAGAATTCGCTGTAAACTTTTTCAGCATCATGAATATAAAAAAAAGTGAAGGTGAATTTTTACTACAATTTGGCATCATGCGAGTTTCCTTATTTTGTTGGGACGCTGTAGGCAACCAACAGGATCAAGAAACAATATGCGAGGATACTAAAGTATACCAAAGACATCTTGCAGCTATAAAAAAATGATTCTTCTCAAGCAAATTTCAGAAATTAAGTAAATTTTTCCACTTGCAGATTGAAAAAATGACCAATCTAACGAGAGGAAGACTAACAGACCAGAACTCGATTGGAGAGCAGACGATTAAAATCTTAAAAACGGATAACGACAAAAGATAAAGACGAAAGAGTCAGGTGAGACAAATAAAAATTAAACTCCGATTCATACTGCCGGGAGACATTTTGCCTCAAAATCAACGAATTTAAGCAAATGCTTAAAAACTCGCTTGGAATACATCGCTTATAATTAAATCTCATCCGGTTGAAATACAACAAACATAAATATGTGATCATTTCATAAATAACCTCTATCGCAAGTTATAGTTCACAAATTACCTGTTTTCGGAAGTAACTGCAGGGCACTGCAGAAGACCATCATATTCTAGTCGCAGCCGTGCTTTGCTTGCTACGTCATCACGGAGGGCTTTCAGTGGAATCAACAATTCATTCAGAGCCGTATGTTCGATCTGAATTAATAAACACCGAAAATCCGATTTTAATTCTTATCTATGAACGACTCCGATCCATTTTAATTTCTTGGGTATTTTTGTATGAACCAATTTTTTCGATTAGCTTCTATGAAATTAGCTGCAGTACTTAGATGAATTTTCTTGACTTCTATGTATTTTTAAATGAATTCAATCAAACCGAGAAGATCGAAGAAGATAATCACAGCGTTATAAAAACTAAATACTTTTTAATAAGACTGAAAAATTTGTTCACCTGTTGTTTACAAAGCGGACATTGCATAAAACGAAAGATGATCCGCGGTCCATTCCAACGTTTCTCGAGAATGATCTTTACACATCGATAATGGAAGATATGTCCGCATGCAAGCTGGACACAAGGCGCACCACCAAGTCGATCGGTAAAACAAATAACACACAAGTCGTCAGCATCTTGCCGTGCTTCTTTAAAATATTAAAAATTTAAAAGAACATAGTAAATGAATAATTGGAAAAATATAACAATATTTCACAAATTGTGAGATAATTAAATAATGAATAATCAATACGCAATATTCCAAACACAAACTGCCAACACTTCTTCGCACATATGCCGCAAAATTATAGGCAAATCTTCCGATGGCATAGCACTTATGATACTTTCATAGAATGTATTCTCTTTTGGCACATTATGGGACGCAAACCTATGCTACCTTTTTATGGAATGCTATGCTAATGTATTTTATAAAAGACAATTAAACCATCACCCATCGCCTATGAAAGGAATAAAAAATTCAACAGAACTGCTGTATAAGAACAACTGCTCACTGCAGTGAAAGCCGCTGTCAAATTAAAAGGCTCACTGTCAAAAAATATATATATCGCAATCGCTCTGAATGTCCGAAGTACCGATCAAAAATTTATGAGAGGATGAAAACTTCAATTCAAATTCTCTTTTGAATCCGATTTCGAATTTAACTAATGAAACGTATATTGAATTTCAGAAACGACTTCAAAAAGTCTACTTGGATTACCACAAAGAAAATGTCAGCTTGCTACATCGTTAACTATGAGCGACCTTCCCAATCAATGTATAAAAATAGAAGAAAACACCGGAAAGAAATTTCCACCCAGATGATACGATACACTCCAGAGAAAAATTGCTCTGCTATTACAGATATGATGCAGCATTACTAAGTTACACCTTCTAAGATGAGGTAGGAAGTCAGTAATAACTAAATAATAAGTTAAATTCAACGAAAGACAATTTATTAAACTGAGAAACTTAAAAACTTGAAATACTCTGAATCGAACTGAACGGGTAACTTAATTGTTCGACCAGTGATCTCTAAAAATGCGGAAGGGCTATTTCAAGGAAACAAAACAATCATAAAATTATTCAAAATACATTACAATAAGCAGCATTCAAATATTCTGATCGGCCGATTATGATATAATTCAGTAAAGCACTAATAATTATAATTAAGCACCAATGATTTCCACAGAAAATATTTTTAACCGCAGAAAATAACTGAGATATGTTCACCTGGTCTGTGACAATTGAGACATGGCATACAAACATTCTCATCGGCGATCCCTCCACAAAGATGCCCACATGACAGCATCTTCGCACATGCCGATGAAGCCAATTGTACACATTCTTCGTGTTCACATACTCCACCGATCAACTGCATTAGACAATAACACTGCGGATATCATTAATACCACAGATATAAAAAGAAGTTGAAAAGCGCCTCTCATTTAATTATAACGGATACTCAACACCCCATAACCTCTCTGCCCACATACTTTCTCCTTTGTTTCGTTTCATTTATATACTTCTGGCATTAATTTTTTCTCTCTTTTGTGTCATCTCTTGGTTTCGTCGCTACTTCAACGTACACGTTAGTTTTGTTTATCGAACGTTTCTCTATCCCTCCGACTTCTACGCTCTCATTTATTTGAAATCTTTATGCAATCTTACATCATTTCATACAAATTTAGTTGAAATCGATCAATAGCGCGTTAGCTCTCCCACTCTCTCCTCCTCCCCTCCCTATCTAAGGGCAGTGAGAAAAAAAGCATGAAAATCTTTGCTGCTCACCTGCGACTTAAAGAAAACTTCATTGCTCACCTGCTTATAAATCTCAATATCGAGGCGAGTTCTCTACTGAAATGGAATCAATATGCAGTATAATGCGAAATTAGAGGTTACTATTATTATTCATACCTGTATATCATTTCTGAGCTGATTGGCGCAGAATCGACATCGCGTTGCAACATTGGTTGGCGTCTGATAGGGCGATGATGACTGGCTGCTCACTGTAACAAAATCAAAAAATAGGCGTGATATCTAAAGCGCCATTTCATCAATGCAGCTTAACAGACTGAATATCAGATTCAGCGGTATCACTGATCATGACATCAATAATCAACCGCCAAGTCACAATAAGGAATACACGTTGAAAGAGCTCAGAGCAGCTTTGCAAATACAAAGCATGAAAGCTTCAACAAAAGAGAATTAACTGAAAATGCAAGTGTGGAAATTAGGTAAGTCTGCCATTCTACCATTTAAGACTTCGTGGCAAACAGCTATAGACCTGATAATGGAAATGCCACTCTAAGTCCATAATACTCGAAGAAATCAACGCTTTGACTGAAAATAAAATACAGCAATCATATGCGATACAACAATTAACGGGGAAATCAAAGTTTTTAGGGAAAATAAACCATATTTCTCTACTGTTGATCATAAAACAAAATAGGTTTGAGAAATGAAATTCTTACGAAAATTTCTCGACGAACTGACATTCACTGGGAATAAACCTTTCGAATCGCCCACACTGAATTCAACCATTCCATTCAAAGTCGACGAATGAAAGAGTACCTTAATGTAATCATCTATCATTTGAATATTTCCGCGACGAAAGAGTATAAAAGTAAAAATTAATCCAACCAGTATTCCTCTCCTTACAAAATTTCTGACCCCTTGCCAGATTTTTCTCTTCTTTCAAATAATATCTCCTGCCCTCTTCCCCATATCTTGCTGAAAATACCTTTCATCAAAATCTTCCTGTACTACTAAATACGCCTCTTATAAAACAAAAAGCAACATCACATTCTAAGCTGCGCAGTTCTTTCTGCTTAAAAGTGTCTACGAATGCAGCAAATCCAAGAAATTTTCTGGAAATATGATGTTAAAATGAGATTATTAACGCGGTTTTTTGAAAGCTCGTGAAGGTCTTTGGATGATTATAAATGAAGAATGCGATGAAATAACATTAAAACCCACATTTGTGCATATACTACTATCACAGAAATTCAATACGTAGGGGCTCCACTTAAAAATGAAAAAAAAAACTTTTTCGAAAATGTAACACAAAAACGGAATGATAAGTGCGAATGGGGTGGGGGGAAGGAAAGGGGAGTGGAAGGAGGGCGTAATGGGACAGTAAGAAAAGTTTAGCAGAAGCATAATATTCTCGATAGGTTCCTTCCTCATCGTTTACACGCATATCTGTGCTCAACGTTCGAAAAGCCGATCAAGTGATCGAAGAAAATTTCCAGACTATTAACAGATTTGAAACACTGATTCAATGAAGTTGCATAGAAGAACTAACGAGCAAATTGGAAAGCCGAAATCGTGTACAACCCTCATGGATGTCCACTTGAGGGCATCCACTCGCCGATCCAACAACCTGCACTTCATGACTCCTGCAATAATCATATTTATTCATGAATGACGATGTGTTTTTCCATATTTTGCCCTGATGACACAATAAATTCAAAATGCCAAACTTTCACAGTACATTCATCCTTCTACGTTTAACTGCAAAATCACGTGCACCTAAATGTAGCCTTATATATTTAACGTTTCAGAAATCAATAAAAATTCGATCTTCACGACCATCAAAAGATATCCCATCGCCGTCAAGATTTCCGAAAATCCCTATAACAATATAAAAACAACGAAAAAATCCCCGCAAACGATGGCATTACCTGTTACGTTTGTTGAGATGCAATACGGTGAAGCAATCTCTGCATAATGCGCACTTACATACTTCACAATAGATTTGCGCCAGTGTTCGCCCATCATCGTGGTTATCACATAGTGGCTCTGGCTCACGATCTCGATTTGCCTGTAATGAATAATATTATAACTCCATCATAATGGATCAGATAAATAAATTTTACCACAGTCGAAAACATCGATGCTGAACGAAATCTACATGCGTGTCGAATTCATGGTGTTTATAACATGCAATTTTAGTATCACTTCAATATAAACATATTCAGAAACCTCTAAAGACAAATTAGAGGAATAACAAGAGAAATTGAAAATAACGATAAACTTGAAATGGAAAATACTTGAAGACTCTGCCACATAGTCGAGAGTTCGAGCCATCGTGCTTCTTTGAGTAAAGCGAGAGCAGCAACCGATAGCCAAAATTTGCCAGATTTGAGAATGCTAAGTCGAGATGTGCATAATGTGCCTGATTCCGTGGAAACCTCTGTAGCAGCCGCTATCCTCTCCGAACTTGCCGATTCTCCGGCATTAAGGCGAGCCAAGTTCATGACCTGGTTCGCGAGCTCAGTGCGTACAGACAACGTCCACTGTTCGTTTATTGATCCATGACTATAAAATGGAGATTATATAGATGTAACAGTTTCTGAAAATGCCGATCTCATGAGGGACTTAAATCTCAATAAGGGTACGAATCTTTTAAACAGCGTTAATGCTAGTCAACATCTACATCTAGAAGCAATATGAATGTGCTATGAATGTGTTTTAACAAAGATTGCCCTACGCCATCAATACCTAAGCAACAGAAATTGTATATGAAACAACTCAAACATCTCCATAGCAATGTTCTCCACCACAGGAAAAAAGCAAAAGTGGATACATATTTTCGGTGAAATTCTAAAGCAAAATGAGGAAAATTTGAAAAGATTTGGCTCTACAGGAATCGCCAATCCGATCTCGAGAAATACAATGCGATCAATACCGAGAAGAAAATGCATTTTAAAAAATCCTTCAGAAAGATAATTTGTTCACCTAACATCTGAAAGGAATTGCTTCGCCAAACGACCAATATCCATGGAGATTTGACGGTCGATTCGCCAATGTGGTGGCGCATCTGTTGCTTGTGACTGAAAAACGATTTCAATAAAAATATCGAAATAGAACTGAAGAAAAATGCAACAGACAACATAGACACTGAACTTTAAATAACTCTCTTCATTTCGATTTTATTCGTTTTGCACTGAAAATCACCGAATAATATTTTAAAAGCATTTTATGTCTAAACTTGAGAAGATCGTAAAATCCACGTCCCCATAGGAACGACTGTCATTTAAAGCGTCAGAAAAAAACTAATGCTAAAATAGCTATAAATACTACGTATTACATGAAAAATGCGGAAGCACATTCCGGCTTATCCTCAATGTCACTCCTCTGCGGGGTACGCAAATTCCATTCCAGATCTACAAGTTCACTCAGTGAAGGCTATCATGTCTAAGAATGGAACTCTTCTCTAAATCTGAATCAGCAGTAAAAATTCTTTCTCACTAAACTTATCGGCGAGTTTGGTTTATTCATCTCGTCGATAAGATGACAAAAAAAGCCAAAAAAACTTCAGTAGCTCACCGAAAGTGTCGCACTCATCAACGAGTGTGTGGTCTTATCTCTGACCTGCAGTGATATTACTTTAGCAATAACGGCTAGCAGATTGTGAATGAACTTGCTGCTATCCAATGAGGCGGGAGAGAAAAGTCTCGATAGTCGCTCGATTGTTTCGACCACTTGACATTGTACCACCTATGAAAATAATGCTCTAAGTATACATTACCTGAGTTCCACAAACTCAACAAGTATAATTATATTTTGTCTCTCAACGAAAGATTGAATTATCGAAGACCTACACCTGCAGAATTTCGTAATTATTGAAAAGATTTCTTCAGCACTCTCCATAACCGTCAAGGAAAGCCCCTCACAATGCACACAACAGTTCTTTTAACATATGCAGTTCGTCTGTGATTTCTTAAAGAGTATTAACGTTTGAAAGTCGTTTCTCACTTTCTTCCTATTATAGAATACTGCATAGGAGATATTCAGAAAATGCTAAAACGGCCTGATAAGGACGAAGCAGAAAAAAATTCTGAGTTCAGTCATGGGAGGTTATAAGAGTGAAGCTCTGTCCTTAATGGGAGGGCGCCTCTGCCCGATAGCGCTTCATACCGTTCAAGAACAAAGGGAATTTAAGGTAGATTTTGAGTAAAGACATCTTTAGAGAGGGTCACATTCGAAGAGGGAAGAAAAGGAGAGGGCACACTTAAGGGGAAGGAGGGAAACTGCCAGTCGCTACCTCAAAAAAAGGATGTTGGATTTGGTAGATAAAATAGCGATAAGAATCCGAGGGTTTGCGACAGCTGAAGACCCACTAAGCTTATTCAAGAAAGTTTTTCCGTCTCATGTTTTGTCAGGATGATTCTTTCACCTCGTGGCAGTTCAACCACAGTTTCAAGTCAACAATCATTCTAAACAGTGAAAATGACGACGAAGTTTTCACGCAGATCTGGCTTCATAACCGATTGAGAGAAGAATGAATGAGGCATTACCTGAGGTGCAAAAAGAAGCAGCTCGCTAAGCGTGATGAGCAAATTATTGCGCATACTAAATACTTCGAGTCCTTGCCGAGAGCCACAGATTTTCACCAGCATCACCATCAGCCCGCAGGCGTACGAGTAATTGCGTTTTGTCTTCTCACGCAAGCTTGCCACCTCTCTATAAGACAAACCAAGAAACGCATAATGATTACTGAAGTGACGTCAGGAGGCTCCGATCAGAACATCGAGGTTAGGTGCCGTTTAGAAATGCTTTTGTGAAAAATGGGTTCTTTGATCGACCTGACGGCTGGAGAAGATGCAAGCACTGCATTAAACTCGACTCTGCCATACGCATAAGAAGTTAGGTCGGGGAAGAGTGCGGACGTGTGAGGGTGAACTTTTCGCTACGAATTCTGGCGCATCACCCAACCCTCAAATTTAGACGATTCTAATAAATTGGAAATACAAAAGCAGAGAACGAAATTAACGTCGGACGGATCTGAGGTGATACGGTTGTCGTTGCCTACGTTCATCCTCGACTGATACTGGTTCTCTCCCACTTTTCAATGTTCAAATTAACGTCACAGAATATTCTGCTTATAAGCGTTTCCTAAAATTAATCCGAAAGGGAAAAAAGTTGAAATTTATTAGTGAAAGATATGCATTCGAGCAAAAAAGCATGCAGTATTATTGTTTTGCTGGGTCTTTAATTGTTGCTTTCGCAACAAAGCTGATATTCCTTTAGTATTTTTTCACTTGAGGAAACCATCAAAAATACATTGTGATCAGAGAACTCTCCAACAATTAAAACACGAAAAATTAGGGAACGAATGTGAAACCGAGAAAAACTGAAGAGTCTGAAATTAACGTCAGAACTGCAATAGAAAGGATACCTCTCGAGGGCGTTGACCATCTGTGAGCAGACATACGTCTGAAGTGGTTGTAGTTGCACTCGACTGAAGAGAAGTTCGAGCACTTGTTCACGTAGCGTGCCGTTTTCCTCGTGTGAGAATTCATCGCTGAATGCCTAAAACCTCAAGTGAGTTTCTTCCCCTCGCAAAACATTACCCATATTATATCGACAGAAAATATTTCAATTTTGTTTTATATCAAAATTTCATATCGCCAGACAAATGGAATTTCAATAAATAACATTATATAACTGTACATTTTATGATGGGATAGATGACGAAGTAATTACAAACAAAATAACTGCAAAGGAACTCATTTGGTATATTAATAACAAATAATACTGCAACTAATAAAACAATAAGAAATACTCTCTGAGATCGCTAAATGTTACTAAACAATAGCACAACTATTAAATATTCAATAAGAGTGCAAATAGATGACAATCAAGATGAAGCCGAAATCGACGAAGAACATTCAATACGAACGCATTGCTTCAAAAAGAAAACAACTCAGCGATCACTTTCGTCACAAAACAAAAAAACTTTTCGCTTTAGCCATTTGCAAAAATTTCTCTCATATCATCTTTAAATTGATCGAAAGAGTCACCCTACTGCAGACTGCGCTCAACTATCAGACCAACTCAGTTCCTATCTGCAGCTATGTACCATGAAAATAACTCCTGTTCAGCAAGCTGTTTTTTGCTAATTACAATAATTCCTCAAATAGAAGCCCAGGGTCACAAATTTTACATAGGATTTACAAATAAATTGAATATTTGCAGCCAACTCAAAGATTTTACTGGAAGCGAGTTGCATTTAAAATTAGGCGACACATTCCATTCATTTGGCCAACGGGTACTTGCTGACAGCGCAAATTAATTAGTGGCTGTCAAGAAGAGAAAACTAGGTATTCACCTGTGCAGCGATCGCCTGGAAAAGTGCGAATGCGTCCACCTGTGTAGTTGTGAATAAAAGCTGATGAGAAGGAGATGGGCGTAAGGGGCTCCTCTTATGGTCTTCTGGACTTCCAAGCAAACCTGTGCCCATATTAAAACCAAACACTCGCACCTAAACCAATAGAGCTAGTGGAATCAATAAACAGTGGAATAACTTATTAACAAAATGAAACAGTAAAAAACTACCACAAAACAAGAGATCGCACTAAAAAATACTATGTATCTCCGCTTCTCACTGAACCTCATTCACCCCTAAGAATTCACAAAGTAAAGCTACTTCTCACAGATCTGAATATTGTTACTTAAATTGTATGCACCTAAAATCGGCACATTTTTCACTTATTTAATTCCCCTTTGTACCTCACAATAACTCATAACGATGCACAGTGATCCTTCTTTACGAAAATAACCTACATAACAGCAGTGGCACTAGATGAAGAAGTATATTTTATTACCTGTCGAACTCGAACAGAAGCATCGTTGCTCTTGAAGATCACCTGTACACAGCTCACGCCAGCTATGCAACATTTCACCCATCCGATGTATTGCTGAAATTGTCTCGCAAATATAGCAAAAATGAAGCATTCTTCATAGCAATCAAGACGGAATCATTCAATGTATTATCCGATATACGAACTCCCTACCCCCGCCACCTCACTCATTCACGAATCTCCCGGATGTACGCTGATTTTTATTGCTGGAAAAAAAGGGCAATAACTTAAGCGATTGATTGGGAGATATGATATATTTCAAAATTAAAAGGCCGCAGTAAACTAATAGGTAACCAAAATAAATAAAAACCAACTGATCCCATAATTCGTACTTTGTGAGAATAATTTCAAAAGAAAAACGAGCATCCTGCATATTTCAGAGTTAAATACAAACGACTTCATTATCCATAAAATCTCTTAAGCTTTTTTCGCCCTTCAAGTATTTACTTTATTCGAGAGGAGGAGGAAGGCGGAGAGAGGGGTGTCATCGACCATTGGTCATTTAAACTTACCTGGCTATTTATATAAAACGACATGCAGACATTGTTTAAATCATTTATAAATAAGACTAACCTAGAGCTTTCTATGCTTTATCCATTCTTTATTTTCTCTTTTCCATAGCGCTCATGTGACAAAATATTGGCATGACAACGGCGTTTAGTCAATGGAAAAAATTAGACGCAAACAGAGATCACAGCATTAGATCCTCATCTCGTTCTGTATCCCATAGTTCGACTGGTTGAAAGTACTGTACTTAAATACTGCATCTTCTATATGAACATTACTTCAACGCTTAATCCGTATTCAGCGATACTAATAAACTGACCACCGCAATACAAATATAATAAACCTTATTGATGCTTTTATTATCGGTATAAAATATTTACGACTGTTATTACGTTACTTTTACTACTGCTATTATTAATATAATCACTAAATATCGGCTATACACATAATGAAAGATTTTAGATGGAATACTTTAAAAAATACAGACATGATCGAGGGATTCAGAATGAAGAATCCTCCGAATGCCGTCAGAATCAGTCGCCGCCACGGTCAGCGAGCACGTCCGATAGCCTTCATCGCGAATATTATCCACATAGGCGGTTAACAGTGTCGCATTGACGCACTCGTTATCACAATGCACCGTCAGTGTGCGTGGACGATTCTTATCCTATAACAATATTCAGCCATCTTGTCCGGCCAGCCTGCCTTCAGACATCCGAGGACCCCTCACAACAATACAAGAAATTATCAATAACTGTGCATATGGAACCTCTCTCGCTGGAAACTTTGATGGTGGAGAGTGTCAGAGTGACTCCCCCCTTCCCTTCTTCGAAATTTGCCGACCACTGCCACCAAACACTCAAATTCCTGTTACCTTTATCTCATGTTTTCTAAAGCATAACTTTAATATACATGTCTTTTAAGGAAAACATTTTACGAATTAGCCTCGCTTAATAAGTGATAAAATGGGAAGTCAAATTTATTCAAGCAAACCTCTTCGCCACTCTCCCAGAATGTATCGCTATTACCATCAGTGAGACAGACGACCATTGCTTGCCGACTGGATGCCTCGAAACGAGTCAGTGGTGTTATATCGTCCATTTCTCTAACGTCAGGATGATCTATACAATGATCACTTTATAGCAAATCTACAAATCTACTGACGAAAAAACGGTAAAACACTTACTGGAAAATGACACTAAAAGATACCTTATCAACTTTAAAAAATACATTTTCGACACAATTGTGTAAAATATATACGAAGCATTAATATATGTAAAAAATGTTCAAACAAATATGCCATGAAATTCGAGCTTCTCTTTGCAGCATAAAAATTCATGCAAATCACTCATGCTAAAGCAGGAAAAAAATCAAACTGAAAAGACTAAAACTGTCTCATTAATGCGTTCACATTTTCCAATATATTTGATAACACAATCAGGAGAGTATCAAAGACAGAAATCCATTAGAGAGGAGCGAGAGGGAAAGGGATAGGCAAAGCGACGGAAAGTTAAGGCAGTCGGATGAGGGCAACCAAGAGAACGTGGGCGACTAACAAAAATTTGGAACGAACGTACGTCTATCATCATTCTGACGTCCGCCAAGGATCGACCGGGAGTTTGCTTTGCCTTCACTATCGTCCAGATTCCACGATTGATCCGACGATGGGTCTGACAGAACTCCACCTACTGTAGCCAACACATTGCATATAAGGATGAGCAAATCCTGTAAGCAAAGTATCTGTTTCTGTGCGATAATAAATCCCGTTTAAAGGCACTATAAATACTTTTCAACCCAAACGTTGAATCGTAAAGTTCTCGTTTGGGGCAATTTTTTCTTCATAATGAATTTAATGTACGCTGAAATATCTCAAAAACTTGGTCATAATATCTAAATAATAATAAAGTGATGCGTTACCAAGCCAAATACGTTCACTTTTTCCGATTATTTCAAAATAGACTCGTTTAAGTTTCAGCGAAATTTGATACCCACACGAATGGGCAACTTTTTGGGCAAGACAGAAGCACAATTTTTAAGCACCAAAAGATATCAAAAGAGACCATTCAAATGTTATAAAATGTATTCGAACAGAATAATGTGTGATCAAAGAAAAAAAAACAAGACGAAGGTGCATTCCACTAAAAAAGGCCATTTAAAACGTCATACTGGAGGCCAAAGAATGCGAATATCCCTCACCATCATCGCTGTTCACATCTACAGTCAGCTACACGAATCGACTATTTAAAAGGATCAAATTCAAATCAACCGAATGCTAATTTATTTTATCCCTTCTCAAAACAGATAACGATGTCATTTTACACTAATACCTGTTCGTGTGCCGTCAGTTGGAAGGTCCATGTACGGAAACACAGACATCGTAAGCTAGGATCCACTCCATTCGATTGCAGAATAACAGCTATCGTATAGAGAAATGAATGCATCTGCTGTACCATTTTAGCGGCAACAGGTCCGGCCAAGAAGCAAACTCTCCATGGATGTGGTAAAAGACGTAGACTTGTGGCCAAACGTACATCATCTGATCGCCATTTGCATAGTGGCGCGTATGATCCAAGCGTTGTTAAATACTGCCATAGGATGTCCGAGACACTATAAAAAGAATATCGATAAATAAATGGAAAAGTGCATCGCATAAGCTGGCGCAATATGTGCTTTTTGTAAGTTCGCTCGTCACACTTCTTGCAATCACACAATTTTGCAACACCAGATGCTATTAATGTATTCACAGTTTAATGAGATCGATAACTCGTAAACTCCTCAACAAGGAAAGATTCTCATAAATTTTTGCAATCTCTCCTGTCAAAACCTTGCAAAATAACTACATTTCCATTGCAAAACTACCTTGTATGATGAGGAAGGGGGAGCTATTTCTTATCTACATGAGAATAGGTATACCTCTCTGAAGCAGTAGAACTAGCAGGCTTTTCTCTTTAATAAAACGAAAAAATTCCTTTAAAAAAACTGCAATTTTCGGAGACGAATTCCCTCACCTCGATTCAGCAGAGACAAGTTTCAGCAACCAATTCCATACTCGGAATGAATGTGAAAAAAAGGTGGCACGCGCTATAGCAGTTGCCATCGCTTCTCGAATGCTTCCAAGATCATGACGTTCGGTCACAAATGCTAACACAGGACGACGACGTGATACACTTATAGCAGCTACAAAAAAAAAATCCAGTATTTCTGAAAGGCCAGAAGAAATGGATGTGAGAACTCTATCTACCGGAGTTACCACAATACTGATTTCAAAAATATTATATTAGCAAGAGAAGATTAAGTTCACGGGTGCAGCCATCTCTGTAGGCAATAATTTCATTAGACACATCACTCGGGAGTAAGAAAATAATTCAACGATCAAGCAGTTCAAACAGGTAAGTCTTCCTTCACTTACTCGACAGAAGCACTGTTAGATACGACATATAGCCACTTATTAATATAAAAAGGAAGCTTAGCCGAGGACTTGGATGTCTTTTTGGCAACAAAAAAGGTTCACTAACTTTCGCAACTTAACGCAAACATAAACATAAACAACAATGTGAATCGTCACGAAAAGAACAAAGAAAATGCCCAATAATTATGAATGTTTATTCCCTTTGAGCAGTACAAAACTTGAATTTAAGTGATAATGAATTAAAAAATTATATTTCCGAAAATTTCTAAAAAAAAAACAACGGAAAGAAGAACAAACCAGGTGAATGTGAACTGCCGTGTGCGCTCGCCTGTTGACTGTTATGTAGTAATGATTTTAACGCCGCTGAAGGGCTATGCACAATCTATAATTAAGAAAATTTCCTCATTACTTCAAAGAGAATACCCATAGTTTCTATCCAACAAAACTAAAGAAAAAAACGAGTCAAAAAGCAGGATAACTTCAATATTCACGACGACTGAAAGTGAGGGTAATATACACTTCTTTAAAAATTCAAATTATGCTTCAGTTTAGCGTTAGTAGTGTCACTATTCTTGACAGCTTTGTAAATATCATCAGAAACGTTTTAATGATGAGAGAGAGCAAAGCTGGCGTCTTGTCCATTTCACAATGGCTACAAGTATCAGAAGACATTCCCTCCTAGCAATAAATCTAATCAATGAATAAGTAAAAAGACCTAAAAATGAATCCGGATCACCGCTTGATCAACATGAACAACAACTGCGATAAAGCAAAAGGTTCGCAGGAAACATGCTGCTATCGCTTAGCGCACTCTATTGATTACTAAAATGGAACCATACTCAACCACATCTACCACTTAGCCATCCACCAGATTACCTCTGCGGATTGTCGCCTCTCGTGACCATCGGTCATTCGACGACGCAGCGCAGTCGCAAAATCGCCCGTCGTGTTTGGTGGATGAGTACCACAGGTCGAAGGAGACGAACCGACCTATAAGAAGAATAAGCAATAAACAGATAAAATGCAACACATGTGAGGAGTGAAAATATAAAGCACCATGGAAATTAATCAAGAATGATAAATCAGCATTATTTTTCACTTTCAAAAAAAAATCTAGAAAGCGAATTATGAAAGAAGTACCTTAGTATTCGAGGCCAGTGAATTGCCTGCTGTGACAGCCAAATGAACAGCCGATTGTTTAGGGCCTGGATCGCTAGCGTGTGAAAGTGTACGCATAAATGAGCGTGAATTACGATCGGTGCCCGAGAAAACCTATAATGAGAAATTATTTACGAACACATGTGTTTAAGGGCCCTTCAGAAGTAGTGATTCACCACATAATGACCTCGAACAATCTCTATAACAATGAGCTCGATCTACCTCTACCATACTGGTCAGTTTAAAAAAAAGAACTAAGCACGGTGTATCGGAGACTTTTCATTGCACCAATGATCATCTGGTCTACAGAAAGAGAAAGGAATCAATAAGACAAATTCGGATACCTCATCGAATAATATGAAAACAAAATGAATAGAACAGTGAATAAGTAAGCAATTATTAGCTGAAGGGAGCATTTAATTTGGATGCAATGATTAAAATTTGGTGGAATTTAATGAAACAATTCACTGAAGCTTTCAAGCAGCTGGTAAAGACTTTACCAAGGAGCCACCTCAGACCTAGGAAATGAAAATTGAAGATATGGCATCATAAAAACGAAAAACCAAAAAAGTCACAGCCGCAAATACATTGTCAAATCAAATTTTGATCAGTTTTTTACTCTGTGGTAATCTGATCACAACGCTGATATGAAGGCAGCAGATGTTTTCGACGGTACGGAAAGTTTGAAGAGAGAGGAGAAAGACGGCTGCCGTCAACTGAACAGTTCTCTCCTCCAATGCCAAAAAAACGCAAGTGATAGCCCAACCGAACAAAATCACTTAAAAGAAAATAAGCCAAAAATGAAACGAACATGAGACGAGAGTCCATTTCCGGCTTGCGCACATGCTGAACGGAGTGTAGGTGGGGTGACTGTTGCTTGAGGGAAGAGATTGATCGTCCATCCCGATGTTGACGTTGAGGTATCTTTGCTATCACCCTCCACCGAAGAGTTCAACTCCAACAGGAACATTGCGTTCTGCTTGATTACCGTCTCTGGGCTCATATCGCTCGCAGCCGCCGACATACGGAACTCACGCCATCGGCGGTTACGCTCCTATAAACAAACTCTCCGATGACGGTTGACTGCGGTTTAATGCGGAAAACGCCAGACCCTAAACCCTATCAACTCGACACTATCGACTGACACAACAAACTCAGGTGTACTTTTCATCAGTTTCTTCGCCACATCGCGCGATTTCTCCTCGTTCAGCTTTGCAATATATGTAAAAGTCACGATTTATAAAGGCCATAAAGGAGCTGGTGATCGCACCTGGAACGCAGTGCAACGAACTCCTTACAAATAAAAAGAACGATGACGAGATCAATAGTTATGTGATGAAAATCCTGAACCAAAGAAATCGTCTCCGAACAGAGATTCCGTAATGCTTTGAAGTGTTCACAAATCTCAAGGAATGTGATGAACCATGACAAAGCTCTCTATCATCGAACGAAGAAAGGAAGTCTTAGATCGCTTTAGTCCCCAAAAAGAATATACCTGTTGATGTCCACTTGGCGTTTGTTTTAAATGCTTTGAACGACACGTGGCACACATCAAATACCTATAAATTCTCAGAACTATAGACATTATCATCACCAACAATTAGAATTTCATGTTAAACTCAGGTGGTAATTAAGAGGTTTATGAACGCATATCGCAAAAAAATGTCGCAAGAGCAAAAAGCAACGGATCAACTGCTAATATATCGGAAATAATTTATGTTTCTCCCTATTATAACGGTTTGCTTATAAAAAAAAAAAAAAACTATTATCACCTCCCCTTCCTCTCGCTGATAAGGATCACTGAAGATGCGCTAAAAAACTCCGACAGAATCGAAAATTATTCGAGAAAATACAAGAACTTCATGATAGCGCCTTTTATGAGTCAATCAAATTAGAGAAATTTCAATATCTCTTAAAAACTCAAATCATACGACCCACACAATACTCAACTTCTTTAATAACCATTCCAGCTCTATTTGTTCAGCACGAAACGATACGACGGCAAATCGCTTTCAACGATGACATTAAAGGTTGTAAAATAGATAAACAAGGGTACGGCTAATGGATGATCGAGTTCGGTTAAACCCATCAACTATGACCTCCAAAGGACAATATAAACCAACGGATACCCAAAGAAATTACACTCTGAACGATTTTCAAACAGATATGTTAATTCACATGAAAATTTGCAAATTTGACTGAAAAATCACTGAGTGATTATCATCGAACGTGTGTGAACGAACGATCAAATATCGTGTGACGAAGCCGGAGACATCAACAAAAACCGCAAAATTGATTCCCATTCGAAATGATGTTTTCCGGAAAAAGTGAACTTGCTGATGACGTAAAAATGCAACTAAAAATTGCATAATAAAGGTACAATAAATGGGAGTAAAGTGAACGGATTGTATCTTCAAACAACCTCTTTCAATAACCAATTTTTAAAGGAGCTTTTGAGAAAATATATGCTTGAAAATAATCCCATTCAATAATCACTTATTTCATAATTTTATAAAGATTAGCTATCATCTCGTTATCACTATGAAGTGTATATATTCATATGCATGTCCGATACAGCAATATATTCGCCGTTTAATTAAAGAACCCTCAAATAACCGCAACCTCAGACAGATGAAATGATCACTTATGAAGGGCAAACTGCGCAACAAACAACCTCGTTAAAATGCCCACAAAGCACTTCACCTAACAATATCGCTCAGAAAACCCCTCTATAGCTGAAACATGCGAAACTTTCAACATCACTGATTCACTAAAGTGCCAACCAAGCGGCGCTAGGACGTCCACCGTCACCACAATTGCCCGACCATCCGGCGGTATATTTGCCGGAGCTATTGTAGCCATGCCCTCCGGAATGATTACCACATCCGGCATGTGCCATACGCATATGCGTCGTCACTGGAGATGGATGCCATTCTTCGCACAACTCGCAGAGATCTTCCTTATGAGAAGCAGATGCCTGCAGGAAAATCTAACTTGAAAAACAACATACAACAAAAAATTATACCTAATCAACCACATTTACGTATAATAATTCAGAAACGCGCCGAAAAGAGGTTCGGATAATTAGGTTGTAAGTGCTAACAACATAATAGGCTGGCTGAATGGTAAGCAGGGAAAGCGACTCGTGCATTCCAGTCGTCCAACTAAATCTCAACGAAAACTATCCTCAAAAAGAGTGTCAAAAGTCTGACAGAGTGAAAAAAACATAGATGCATCATTTATCTCAGCAGCACACTTCTGTGCAAATTATTCGATTATCAAGTTCGCTGGTGACCACTGTTCGAAATAAAGCCGTGACTTCACTACACAAACAGCTCACACAGAAGCACTAAACGCAGGAAAACTTGCTTTGTGCGATTCCTCTTGAAGTCTTAATGAGATATCTACGTAACAGAAAAAAGCAACAATGAAACAGCGCCATATCTCTTTCCTAAATATATATAGCTCAATCCATCCTTTATGTATAGGGATTACAAACAGATACATCTGTGGTGAGATCTGATATTAAAGAAAAATTAATAAACTCGATTCCTACCGATGACCATTATTTGCCAAAGCATTTTCCCGTCAAAGCCTACCGTTTAACAGTAAGTTAGTGGCGAATAATTTCAGGATTTCGTTAGGGAGACTACGGAGCATCTGTAAATTTATCCAGTGTAATCGCTACTTAAACTTAATAAAGGGACGTGATTACTAAACAATGCGACAATCACATCCCAGCTTTCATCACCTCGGCACCAGCTGAAAGCATCATATTAAACGATATCTGCAGTATAACATGTATCGACTTCACCATTAGAAAAAAGGAAAGAACCATCTCCAAAAAATGATCCCATAAAAGTGATGCCTTATATAGATGGAGGACAGCGTGGCCACCTTCAAAGACGTCTCTCACCGTTAGATTTCTAGAGGACAGCGGAGGGTGGGAGGAGAGGGAATGACATAGAACGAGAAGAGAGGATAGTCGGACGCAGCAACGGCAAGAAAATCCTATCCTCTCAAAATAAGCAACAGATAAAATGCAACTCAGATCAAGCTGAATTTAAAGCCTTCCATGATCACGGGCACTTCCAAATAAAGCGCGAATAAATGTAAAAGTATGCAACAACAACAAAAAGGAAAAACATTACGTAGAAGAAATATAAATATTACTTGATGTGCAGAGTTGATATTATCGCTAATCGGTCGCAAATTGAATTGGCGTACCGCTGGTGGACTCGGTAGAATGAGATGCTGCTCGATACTCGTCTGTACGGTATTGTTAATTTCTTGCCAGAGTTGTGTTAGCGGATATAATGGTGTTGGCGCGATAAGATCCATACGATCTTGTCCAAATAACATCTAAAATAGAAGCTTAGAGAACTGCAAAAATTCGAAAAAAGGCCTTTTCTTCAAATAAATTGCTGCAAAAATATACAATCCACTTTAGCAGATGATTTCCAATTGAAAACCAATAATGTCTATACAAAATAAAGTCCATACGTTAATTTCTTCCCATGAAATGCGACTTCATAGCTGCATAATTTCACAAATGCAATTCAGGTTTAATTTCTTATTCTGAATTCACTTCATAGAATCTTTTTTGGTACTTTGAGTAACGCTCTCACTTATTTCAATTAATATTAAATAATGCTCTCATTTAACTAATGCACCAAAAGAAAATACTTCATTTTAAACCATTGGAAAACAGTTATTTAAAATTACATAAGTGACTAACTCTATGCAGTTCGGGATGAAATTTCAAATATGTACTGCAAGCCATTGCATCTTTGACAAGTCTTTCGTGCCAGAGAAAAGCCGCGAACACCGTTCGGCAACAATCCGCCACCGATGGTCGTAGCGCTTTTACTGGCTGCTCGTTGCTATAATTCAAGACTGCTTCCTCCATTTTTTAAAACATTTCATATCTTCTATGTGCTTTTAAACTAGGGAGATCGCCAAAATGACCACAAATTGGCATATAAAGGTGAATGCTCTTGTTTAGTGTAATTTATCAACACTATAAGTTAAAAACGATCAAAACTATTCGATGAGCTCATTCATACACAGAGATCAACGAGCCATCTCATGAATATTTATTTAACTCTCATTAGGAAAAGAGGTTAAATATGAGAGACTTAACTTGAGTAATAAAACCTTCAACTTACTACTACAATCACTGCACTTACAAAAGGGTCGGAATGATAATAGATTAGAAAGTGCGCCAGAGGGGATGGTTAATATGGGCAGCCGCGTATCGCCCATCTCACCGACGTCTTTCACAAGTTATCGGCAAATAACAACCACGCCGAACAACATCTTCGTAGCTTCAAATACTTCGATTGGCTGTACAAATCCCCACAAAAAGGTTTTTTCTTATCAGCCAGCTAGTCAAAATGAAAAAACAAACTGTGGGAAGTGCATTTATCAGCAACAAACATCTATAATGTCTTTTAAAGCAAGTGGATGGAAGATTAATAATGTATAAAAAATCGTCTTGTTACACAAATTACGCTAGCTCAAGTCTTAATTCTAGCTTTAACAGCACCAGGTCAAAGCTATCTAACAGACAGACACAGACAAATACACGCGCAGACAGAAACAAAGTGCCGCCATAACACGCATCTGAAGTAAATCAGGGAAAACTGCATCAACAGGAACACGCGATGTCTTCAGCGAGTAATCTTACAGAATGCTCTTTATTTAGACCGATCGGTGACGGTAACTATGGGAACTCAGCATACCGTGAGCGTGGAGGAATCTGTGCCACAGGTCGATGTCCATTTGGTGATCCTTCACCACTGTTGCCATTCGAATAACGATGATTCAACGAACTTTTACGACGTAATAAACAGTTGCCCGATAGGTCCTATAAATACCGGACAAATCTACGCTCATAGGTGCAAATAATCCCAGATAATTAAGGTATTCCCCTATACTGTGAGCCCACAAATCGATACTGAAAAATTGATATCACCGAAAAGTTAGTGGCCATTGAAGGAAACAAATACAAACGCCAAAATTACAGTTATAATAAATAAAATAATACTGCTGCTGTTACTGTTATTGCTATTACGTACATATTGCTACTATTCAGCAGAATAGTAAACTGCAAAATATAATAACAATGGCCAATGCGTCGTGTAATCAGTCGTCTTGTGTTTTCATTATAAACCAGCTGCCCGTTAATTCTCTACTTGAACTTGCTTCTTCAGCCTCAATTTTATTTCACCCTAAGAAATAATAGTGGTCTCGTATTTATTTCCTCCTCATCTGTTAGCAGATCATTTCTATACATAATTACCTGCTCATTTTCTATCTTCCCCGCTGCTATTGATGGTTCATACCATTCTAATTTCATATTTTTCTGATATTTAAGTAATAAAAGCGTCAAGAAATACTGTTTCTTGGTTGTAATATAACATGCAACAATATATATCGTGCAACAAATAAAAAATACAAAATAAAATCAAACTAAAACAGCGCTAATACAGAATGCTGCAACATCTTCGTCGGCCTATGAGGTAATCGTCTCAGCTCGCATTCCGTAAAAATTCCCAAATGTTTTTGAAAATTTTCTATTTTAGCCTTTCATCCTATATCTACAAATACAACAAACATAAGCACTAACAATTTTGCCAAACAAAGTGAGTGCATTACCTGGGCTAAAGCAAACTTATATTGATGTTGAGGTAACCGCACCCACACACCGTGTCTGTTATGTAGCCAACCATCAGTCTTAACTTCAGGCTCTACCGCACTATCGATCATTTCCGCGGATACTGCTTCGAGTGATGGACTTTCGTGTAACACTATTGAATGACCATTTTGCACAACATATGTCTGAAATCGAATCACCTCAGCATAGCAACGACAACTACATAGCATTAGATCACAACGTTCAAATTTACGGCATCGCAGGTATCAGTACCCGGAGAATTTCCACTGAATGAGCATTACCTATTCAGTTCGAAAAATGTGCTACTAAATAAAACTCCAAACAGCAGCAAGAAGTATAAAAATACTCAATATCGATAGATCACCCTACCAACCGCATCTGATAAGTGATGCATACTCCTCTCATCAGTCAAAATTTTGAACGCTACCGAAATATAGCCGTCGCAAATTTCACGGAGTTGATGAAACTTGCATATATTGACGATAAGTAAATAGTTAAATCCACTTTACTGCTCGTCTAATTTTTGTAAAGCCCAAAATCACTTCAATTCTAATCATTCTAACAACCTGCACTGCATTTAGAATTATATCTGCGAGATGATAAAAAATAATAATACCGACGACCTATTATTGATAACTGCGACAAATTTAATCATAATTAATGAACTGCTGCATTAACTGCAACCAATTCATAACATTCACAAGCATAAAACCCACGATATTTACTCGTCTCAACAAAACATTATACCTCATCTGCATCCATTAATATTGACTGTCCATCCAGCTGTTCACCTGCCACTATATTCTGATGGTTTTTTATGTTCGATTTCATTGATGATATGGGACCGATCGCAATCGACAACGGCAATGAATTCCGATCCGATTCATTACTTTCTGCCGCATCGTCGGATAGCAATGAGAGGAAATGCCGGTCGAGGTGTTTACTATACTGGAGACACCATGCCTGCAAACGAGCTGCGATGTACGGAATCCATATTGTTTCATTCACGATTCTTCTGCAATACGCATACTAAACGCTGAGTGTTCCAATTGCAGATAGCCGCTACAGATGCATTTACAAGAGCTTGAAGCAATCGCTGGTCTTGATATGAAAACGGGTCAGTTAGTCCTAAAAAGATCTTTATCAATTTCTGCTGGTGTTTTCTTATATTTCTATGAGGCAGCTTTAAATAGGACGCAAAATAAAGAAGCGGAATGACTGAGTCCAGTTTTAGCAACCATGCTAGGTGGCGTGACATCGTTCCACAGCCCTTCCTTTCTTTTTCCATAATCACATATTAATATATTTGAATTTAAGCTGCACTTTCCATCAATTTTACGATTGCCGTCACGAAAAATACCTATGGTCTCATTTAACGTCAACTTCTGTGGCGAAAGAACAAGAGAAGGGAGGAATTAAATGAACTTGATCATCGCTACCTGTGTTTGAAATTGTGTTTCGCAATGCATCGCTGTCGTCTCATCCGTTAATCGTAGCCAAATACCATCACTATTCTCCACCTCTTCAAGATAAGAGACGGTACATCCCCGAGGAATTACACCTATCTGGAGTGCATTCAACGCTGGAGTCGCTCTGATTCGTACCCCTTTCGACATCACCCGGTGATCACAAACGGCAAAGCGCGCCCTGAAATGACTCTCTAATAGCTCATCCTCATCCCACCCTACTCACTCACTAAATTTGCGAACTGAAAACATAAGGAAAGACGTTTTACAAATATATTCTTCTGTAGCGCAACTGCTAACAGACAGAGCACTACTACATTATGAACGAACATCGGCTTTTATAAATACCTAAAAATAACTTCCCGAGAGGAGGAGGAGGGAGGGGGACGACACTAAAAACCTTATGGATCGACTGCTACTGGTAAGGTTTCTTCCAACTATCCGAAACTTTTTCAATGCAGAAATAATTTTGGACATCACAACAAAGAAATGCATTACATATACCGCACATTTCATAAAATCTCCAAACCGCAGCCGAATAAACTGTTCTTTTGCTCAGATATGTTTTAGCACCGAGAAAATGATATCGCAGCTGCGTGCACTGGACTGGATCGCAAACAGCCATAGCTAATACGCTAGTCAACGTCCACTAACTATAAATATCAAATTCTTTAGCTCACTCATTATCTTTAAATATTTTTACTACGGAGAGAGTATCGTCCCAATGTACAAATGAGTCGACAGTCATTAAGGCAGACGAATTTTCTATTCGTTGATGGTCCGAATGATCACCATAAAACACTCCAACCAAACTTGGGAAACATCACTTTCAAGAGAATAGCTAATGTTCCCTGACATTACCATATCCAAACTGAATAACTGAACCATCACAATTATATAAAACGTTAATGAGTCTTCAACATATATATAGCAGTTTTAAATTATAACAATAATAGATTAATAAAACCAAAGATCAATTATCCGTTAAAAAAAACAACCTCGACCTCCCAAAATTAATTTATAAAGTGCTGACCTACTGAGATGAGCCACTCGCCTTTTATTTGGCCTCAATTGCGTATCACTCCTGCGTAAATGTGCCGCTCGAATTTCACTATCATCGCGGACCTACAATTACTTCAAGTGATTACAACAATTCATGTGACTGCAAAAACGATTGCAAATTACGTAACGTTATTTGAAGAGCTACTGTGCAACTACTGACTGAATCCACCTATGGCGCATAATGGCTGTGGGGCAGGAATCTAAACAGTCAAGGTCTAACCGTGAGTTCACGTCACACCTCCATCAGACGTCATTTCTTCGCCTTAATGACCATAAAGATATAGAAAATTTCTTATTGATTACACGGGCACTAATATTTTCCCTTCTCACTTTCCTTTAATTCTTCCTTCTCCTATTTTTCATTCCCTCTTGCTTAGAAATACGCTGATTTATACATCTTATGCAAAGTCTTTGCCTTCCTCAGTGGCATTATCCCCACTGACTTCCACATCGAATGAATGCTTTGTGGGATCTCAATTTGTTCAAACCAGCCAAGCTATTAGCCCCTACCTCTATCACATAACTCTGAGCCAGTTGAAATCCGTCAAGTCTGCATTCGATTCGATAGGCACCACTTTGCTTAGGCGTCCATTCTCCTGTGAAGCTGAAACTCTTTCAGCTACTGATAATATACAACATTCGCATTTACACACAAAATGAAAATTTATGTATCAGCACGCCTAATAAAAGAGATCACTGATTTACAACAAATAGGTTTAAACGTCAGAAAACTAGTAGAGAAGAAAATTTCGCGATTATATTTGTTGAGACCGAATCGAACCGAACAGAACTGAATGTTTTACCGATATGAGCCACTGACAATGACAGACAAGAAAAAAACCTACACATGAAAAGATAAGCAGGCCTTTCAGGACATAAGTTCCGCCTCATATTTTATTTCAAGCTGAGCTCCATCTTTTAGCTCTACTTAATTTTCGAGCTACATCCTATTTCTATCCACTGAAGTCTATTTCTATTCAAGTTCCGTCTTACGACTTATCCTATCTAAGTTCTACATCATATTATCCTTCTGAAATGTCCTATCGCTTCGTTATCGTATCCATAAATCCACAGGTCTTAATTTTTGCCTCACTTCATCAAATTCTCACAAACAACGACAACGCAGCAATAACTGTGATGGCTGTTGGACTGGAAAAGGAACTTCGATTCCATATCAATAATCACATATACCGTTACTGCGAGAGAGCTTTTGCAATTTCTGCAAAACAACACTCACTTCTGCGATTATATCAAAAAATACTGAAAAAAGAGAGGTGAATTTTTTTACCTTCCATCGGGACGTTGAATCATCTTTATATTTTCTTTGAGAATGGCATCTCTAAAGTATGCAAGACGAAGCTCTTCCATCGAATATTTCGAATAGACAGTCATCATCGTTATTGCTACATAACGAGCTTTATTCATATAAACCGGTCGGTAGGGTTCCTATAAAAATCATTACATTAGAGTAATTCCAAACGAAGAATTGCTGTCACAGGGAGCAAAAAATATACGAACTGCAGGATATGCCAACGAGTCGAGATAGAAGAACACAAAACGTAACATATACGAAAGTCGCGTAAGATGGGCGGATGAATGAGACGGAAAACAGCCGACTCATTGATGTATAAATTACTAATTCTGTCCAGTTACTTAACAAAAAAGCTTTCAAACCTCCCTTCATAACAAAATCCTCGTAAATGCTGCCTTAAAATATGGCTATATTCCCCATCCCCTGCCCCTCACGGCTTTATGTACACCGCTTAAGACTTCCGATCAAGCGCCCAAGACTACCTCGTATTTTTTCGTGCGGGAAAACGTTTGCGTTTCTGGAAGCTCTGATTTCAGCGAATAAAATATTTCCTATAAACTTGACTTGCTATGCCCATAACGCGTCCTTCATTCACCAGTTGATCTCTATACTTTACCTTTAGTGCTATTTACTTCACATCAATCGAATAAAACATCCGCCTTTCCCGCTCCCCCTGGACCCTTCGTATATGCAAAAAAGTAGGCGTGAATGTGTTAGTTGTGCATATTACATATAAGATTATGTTTAGTGGCGGAACAATCCCTTTAGAAGAGATCGCATAGCGACCAAACAGCCACAGACGATAAGCAATTCTCTATTCTATCGAGTGCATTAGTGATCGAAGCAAAAGTGACGGCGACTGGCCTTCGCAAGTGCTGGAAGTGGTTGGTGATTTTGGGAAGATCAATGGAAAGGAAATCTTTACTAGCATTCGGTATATCGCAATTTCGCGGCTTCAAAATGACGGAACCAGCCATATTTTTATTCTCAAAATAAACTTTCGGAGAATTTAAAATTAAACACTCTCACTCATGAAATTTTTCACTAAAAATATAAGGCAGTTAAAGAGGAAAATATAGAATGGAAACTGTATGGGAGGCACAAAATGACGCAAAAGTTGTTGTACTTTTTAATACGACTCCTCTCCCCCATCCAAGTTTTCTGCCCTATCCTTGTAGTTGCAACATGCCTGACGCTTTGTTCACCTGTAGCTTGCGTGCTTACCCGATCCGATGTTCCTCACACATTTCTACTGAAAAAGTGATTGAGTTTACCTGCAGAAGCTGCTGTAGGGTAGGCAGGGTATTAGGCGTACCCGTCGGGGCATTCTTATTCAGCTGCGAGCCGAATGTTGCTGACGAATGCTCACTGGCCACCCCATTGCGTACAGTAACCTCGACGTTCATCGCCGCACACAGCGCCAATCGACCATACTGCTCACGCGGCACAAGGCTGATCTAGAAAAGCCATTAATCTACCAATGAGTTCCTGCCATCTGTACCACATCCATTCACCGCCCTTTTTAATCGCTTTTACTGCCTGTTTTAAACAAACGCATGATTAGCCCCTTCGTCGGTGCCCTAGATGTTTCGATAGCCGATTTATACGATGAGCTGGGATGACAGAACATATATCGTGCCAGACTCCTGGCGCGCCTTGCCATCTTGCCTAAACCTTAAACTTTCCGATCCACCACACATTTCGAATTTTTCACGTCCTATTACGGGTTGGATAAAGAGTAGATTTCCGAGCTCGTTATTAAACTACTACTGCCGCTAATTATAAGCTTTGTGGTTTTTCAAAAGGGTTAGGAAAATGTGCAATCGAAAAACAGCGTAATAGTTTCAACTCCTCAAGAAGATGCATTTTCAGAAACAGCAAATTTTTTAGTTCGGTCGCTAACTTCTAATTTTCTCAGCATCGCTGCAGATGGGGACAGGAGGAAACGGAAACGAAGCGATGTTTTAGGACAACCTTTAAAGAGAGCCTTGCACTTCCTAGAGGACGGTTTCCATCAACAAAACTAATCTGACGACTAGATTTAGCCATAAATTAATCCACTTTTTTAAAATTTGCAAACTTTTATGCACGGTCAACTAATAATTACATTCGTCAGGCAAATATCCACTCCGCTTAGTTGCATCACTCAAATAAGTGATAAAACAATCGAATACCATTATTCTATAAACCCAGCAATGAATATAGATGATAACCTGTGAAGGAATTCCAACACGAGTCTCCTCATCCGGCATATATAGTTGACTAGAGTGAACATCCACCACGGGTTCGTTCATCATCCATCTTGCTAGGAATCCGGCAACCGTACTTGAAGATCCAGCCACGAACTCACGAAGAAACTTCAAATCTAAAACTTCACTCTCAAATAGTTTTTAAAAAATATTAGCAAATAAATTATTTCTTGTTTAAAAACATAATATTTGAAGCATTTGTAACATTTAAAATAACAAAGAATCAAAAAACCAACCAGGAGTAAGTGGTGTCGGTGGCAGACTCCTTTTTAGGACCTCATTAACGGTGGGCACATGCGACAGATTTAGCCCTCTGCGCAACAATGAGCCATGTTTCTGAACGATGTCATGCATTTCTTCTTCGACCATCGATATAGAATTCAGTACGCTTGGATCGGAAGGAATCTAAAAAATTTAAACTCAATCCAAACTGTTCTTTTTAATGATAAAGACTTAAAGAAAGTTGCTGATCCCCTTCGCTTTTACTCTTTCCTCCCCTCTCACCCTCCTCACTTGGGTGATGCCACTCTGCATTAGTAACCCTCATTCCCTAACAAATGTCTCTATTTCACTGTGCAGATTGTATTCGTCGACGAATCTTTTAAGTAAATCTGAAGAGGAAAAACTTCTTCAGCGTTATAATTTCTCTTCAATAAAACATCCAAACAATCATCTCTATGTTTTGCCAAATATCGCGCAATGGGGAGGAAATTTTTATTGTATGTCATTTCATCCAACAACCGATGTTTTACTCATTAAACGTATAAGATACCTGAACGAGAAGTCGGCAAGCACTCGCACAGATCCACGTGAGTTCTTGCTCTAATATGAGATTCGAATCTTTCTCCGTATTCACATAACCGGTAACGGTACATCGATAACCATACATCTAAATAATTAAACAATTAAAAACAAAAACAATGAAATAAACTGCGAGAGAATTATTCTATTTACTCAAAATCCTTCATCTATCAAGAAAGAAGAGAACTTAGAAGGCAAAACGCTGTCATACAAGCCAATAGTGCCTGACTTAATTAATTATTTGAACAGCAAACACGTTTATAATTATCCGATTATCAACAGTTCAATTATCATCACTGAATATTTAATCAAATTTATCTTTTCCTCTTACTAAATTTACTTATGAAACGATCGTCTACATTAGGCATTATTTTGCACTGACTAGCTGCACAATATACCATTCTTCACCTAAGAATAAAACGATAAAGGTAGTTACTTGTTCTTGCATAATATCTTCAGATCCTGTAGACGTCTCGAGCACAAACCATAGGCTATTACCTGGTACCAGTAACATTCGATCAGGCCAATCACGATCACCAAAATATCTGCAAAATAAGCAACGATCTTGCTATGAGCCTAAATCACGACTTACACCCTTCTTTAACGAAGTCACTAATGATACTCAAGCAATTTACTTATTAATGAGGTCAAGGTCACGATTTCTTCATATACAACTACTTCAAAACACAAGCGCTAGAACTAGTAAAAGATCACACCATATCACTTCATAATAACCGACATCTGCATGAGAGAAATGCAAACGCTTGTTAGGCGATAGGATACGAGACGTTTTCCTCCAAGGTTACTTTAGAACAATAATGCAAGTGAGGTGAACATTTCTACACGGTGCAAGCAAAAAATATCACCTTCCAATGGGCACATAGCATTCGTGATCCACACCAACATACACCCAAAGGATATCATCGGCTTGTGCCGTTCTGCATTCCTCGTTGAATTGCAACGACATAAACTGCACCGATTTGTCGAACGCAACCACCTAAACAATCGCTTAAAAAATAACAGATAAAGTGGTTTCACTTTTTCTGAGTTACCCTCTCCTTTTCCCTCACATCCTTCCGAGGAATTCCAATTCTTATCATTTTCTTAGTCAATCCCTTTCAGCTATCCAACAATCTGCCGTCAATCGTTGAAGAAAAGACGTAATTACAATGAAGAACGAGCTTTTTGGATTCTATCTGCGAGCGAAAGATATGAAAGCTAAAATATGTTTCGAATTTCAGCTCCATCGAAAATTCCGACAGATAAACAATTAACACAATAATAATTAAGAATTAAAAACTGTTGATTGATAGACGATATTGGCTTTTAGGAATCGCTGATATTTAAGACTTTAGAATAATCAAGAAAGCCGATATTCGATTACAAAAGAGTAGAAAACAAATAGGAAAATGGTGCAAAACTTCTATAAAGCAATTCTTTTTGAAATAACTACGAAAGTTTAAGTAACGATAACTCACGAATGAACGTTTCAGAGAGATTTAGATAAAAAATCTATTTGCTCCCATAAAAAATCTCTTCAGAAAGTTCTTTCTCCGCGTCGATGAGTAGTTAGCTTGCTCGCTCGCTTTTCCATCATTCCAACGATTTCAATATTTCTTGACAGTATACAGAAAAAAAAAGATCCTTCAATATGACGACAATGTTACTACAACGAAGTTTGAGGGGGCATCACCGTCATATGTCAGCAGTGTCATTTCTGAACAAGACCTGACAAGGCACTTTCCGTGTAACCCCTTCAGTGAGATGACGGCTAACCGATGAATCGAGAAACTGATTCATCCACCCAACGACTAACTCAATATCGTTCGCTAAAGCCTCTGCGAAAATATGCGCCATTCTACTGAATTTCCGAAGTTCGAGAGATTAATCGTGACGCGCCGGCAGACAATTGCCATAGGTGCCAAAGGTATAACAAGAAAACCCACCTGCGAATGAATGCTACACGGAGTATATGGATGTTGGCACTCAACAATCACTTGCGCATTCCGTGGGCCCTCACTTACGTTCATCGATCTGAAAGGAAGAATATACAGGGAATATTCACTTAACTTAATTCAGATAATTTACGAAGACAATGAAATTTTATTTCTGAAAATGTCACGAATCTAAATGTTTGTAGGTAAAAAATTTCTTGAAAAAACCCGCAAAGAAAGAAAACCTATTCCTTAAAGCAACGACGCGAAACTTTGGGAAGCGTATAATTAAAATTACTTCACTTAACGTTTGGGTAAACATAAAGCAATAATACAGATACTGAAAGCTAAAATAGGCAAACGACTGCAATAAATACCTAGTAATAGACTGCCCTCTCTCTTCAGCTAGTTTCTCTCCATTAGCCGATGACACCATTGGAAGAAGATCGTCAAGTGTCGAAACAATATCGAGTGCTCGCCTCGGATTCGACTCCAAAAATACCATCACAAACCCTTAAAGCAAAGCCTTTTTCTTTATGATCTGCTCTCATATCCCTCAATTACGATACATTTCAGCTATCATTGAGAACGTTTTTTTGGTTACGATGGGAAAAAGAATGATCTTGAGAGGGAGGAGGGGTGGGGAGAAGGGAATGGCACTATCTCGACGTACCATAATTGGAAAAATTCTAAAACAATCGAAAAAACTCTAAAATTCTTTCGACAGAACAATCAACACCAATTTTTTCCAACCTATAAAATATTCCATACGAAAAAACACCGACTGATCCTTACAATATCGAATCCACACGTGCCCAATACCTTTCAATTAGCAGTAAACAATAAAACCAAAGTAAGAAACGATAAGAAATGAAGTTCGCCACTGAAATTCTCTGCACCCATACATCATGATGCTTTGAGAAATCATTTTTTTGGGATCGGAAAAGCAAAAAAAAAATTGGAAATGATATTTATACTGCCAGACAATTTGGGATCAGGATTTACGAATAAGTGAAACACAAGATTACCGGCAATATTAGAACACAGCGTCCGATCCGACGATCCAAGACTGCCGGCTGCAATCAGATCCGATAGCTTTGCAGCGAGCATCCGAACCAGAAGTAGAAACCATTTCGAGAGCTGCAACACAATACGTCAAGCTATACCACCACCATCATTCCGCTACATTCACTTCTTTGACACAGAAACAACCAATTTCCTTCACTCCTCAAGCCCGCCAAGATAAAAGGATTCGATACACTACAGGTGTACCATCGTATCTTAAGAACGACCAATTCCGCTTAACTCCCACTTGATTTCATTCGAACGGCATCATGGCGATTAAATGAACTTCGTAGACCAAGTAACGAAATAAATTTTCTGAGATTACAACTAAGAAATTCTCAGGTGGAAAATTTTCGAAAGAGAAAATAGTGGCTAGAGCGGAAAAAAACTACGATGGAAGCGCTTATTTAATATAAAATACAAAATAATTGAGTTAAACTCTATGAATAAAAAAAAAATCTCATTTAAAAGAAAATTCCTTTATTAGAATTGTGCAAATATTTTCCTATACACATATCATAATATTATATTTTCTATAGAATTTTATCATATTTTCTATAGAATTTCAACCGAAAGATTGGTTGTTGACTATTACCGATGCGGCAATGAAAATAGTAACAAACTTTCCAAATTTTAAGCTTTAATTAATTTGCTACGTGAATTTCAATAGATAAATAAATAGTAGTAACAGAATATGGTAATAATATCAGTAGTATACTGCAGTAACACCAACAGTGTATGGCAACAATAACAACACAACATGGTGATAGTACCAATAATATGTGCTAATAATACCAACTTGCTCGTAATCGGCAATCTGCTGCATAATATCGACCTCATTCTCCTTCATCGAATATAAGACGAAAGGTATCTGACCTCGTGCGAGCGATGTACCATTTTGGCTTAGACTACACGGTTGAAAATGCATGCGAGCACCGTTACAGAGACGTACCGTTCCAACACCACCTGCAATTAATGAGCTGAACTTCCCCCTTCGGAGCATTTCATTAGAGGCGAACAACTCCAAGTGTTGATATGAAAACTAAACGCATACGAATTATGATAAAAGTGGAGAAATCAAATGATTGTAATATGATAACGTTTACGTTATATATCTGTTAAACAATAATATATACGTGATGAGATATATTTTATATATTTCATAAGATAATATGGGTGGAAAAATTCAAAGAAACGAATATATGGCGGAGAATAAATGAATGAATATTTGATTGCTTCAATAGAGTGATAAATCAACGAAACAATGATTCAATTTGTGAGTATCACAATGAGGAGATCGGCGAAAAATCTAAATCAAAGCTTTGCAATTGAATAAAAATTCCGCAAAATGAATTCTCCGCTCGGATCCATCCCAAAATAAAAGTCGCTACTAGAGTTCATCTCATTTAATGCATGTTAATATGAAAACTAAACTATGTATCCCACTAATCTTCTCTAGAAGACTCCAACATATACAATATATACTTTGAGAAAGAAAAATGCAATTTTCGACTTGAAAAAACAACTAAATAACATATGATCGAATAGAAGCGCTGTATTCTATTTAGCGATCCTTTAATCGAAAAAAAAGAAAAAGATAATCGAACGAATATTACACACCTTCACCGCAGAATGTTTTACCACCTTCAACGGTTAGACGAATTGCATAGACAACACCCGATTGAAGGCGAATCGCTTTCGTCAACCTTAGCATTGCAATTTCACGCTGTGATACTTCAAATTGATTCGCCGACAGCATCCCACTAATCTTCTCAAGAAGAGTCCACTGCTCATGAGCCGCATCACCGCTATTCATTAACACCTCAAAACAAAGCAATCACTCATTTTCTTCATAAATCATAGTCACTTTCACATAATATCTTCTCTCGAACATAAAATATATTTGCCGTGAAAAATACATACAATATATTTTCGAATTTAAGGAACAGGAACAAAACTACAGTTAAAAGACCTTAAAAACATTTCAGTATTAATCTCAATGTTCTATAGGCTAATAATTTTACTTCGTTCAGCAGTCACATACATAAAATAAGCGTCTGCAATTTTGAGCGTGATCTCTGAATAAGAAAAGCCACAAGCGGCAGCCTACATGACGCAATGGTGGGATGCTTATGACGGATTACCCTTGTTCATACCACTCTGCTTATGAATGCTTTCACGGTTATCAAACGGAATGCTTTAAGCAATGTTTAAGGTTCACTCCGCAATATATCTCCAAATCTACTTCCAATTTTTAGAAATTATAATGAGAACAGTTAACTGTTAGCAATGCAAGTATATATATACCGAGGGTACTTAACATTAACTGGTACAGGCAACAACAATCACTCAAACCATTGCTTTTACTTCTCCCGATATCATCACAGATGCAAAATATGAAGGTTACCTTGCAGAAATGTAGATCATAACGCTAAACTCAAATAAGTGGTCGCGAAATGAATGAGAAAGACGTGGCTCTTTACCGTTAAACACCGAACATAATGCAGCTTAAAGATGCACGGTGCTCGCCACGATCGCCACTCAACTATGCTTAAATAATAGCGCTAAACTCTTACTTAAAATTGAGCCGCATATTCAACTTTAATTCGTGTATCCGACTATTTCGTTCCTATTTCCCCCGTTAATTTATATAACAAAATAAATTTCAACTAAAATCTCGATATTTCGGATGTTTATTCGATGTTATTAATTAATTTAATTAATAAATATTTCACTTAGAAAATATAGTAGATTGCTAACACCAATTTTATCCTTCAAATAACTGCGAACAAAACGGGAAAAGAATTCGCAGTGAACGAACCTCACACACGTAATTGTATTGTTGTCCGTGATGAGCACAGTATACGCCGATGCCGTGTAACATCACACCGCAAACGTCGACACGGATCGCGATTGCATCAGCAGCACCGCGACTCATATCCCAGTTGGGGTGTGACGCTGTTCGTCGAAATCTAAGATGTATTCCTTCACCACAGTCAATAATACATATTATACATATATATAATCTTGTATTCGCATTCTCATCACTCAAAGCATAGAACTAAGAATAACAGTTAATATACGAAGAACTCATAAAACTTTGATTGATACAAGTAGAAATGTAGTAATTTCTTGGAAAAAAGTCTGAAATATTCTAGGTTTTCTTCTTGAGGCTTCATTTATGTATTCCGAAATCAAATTCAGAAGGATATTAAAATCTATGATCTTTTTTCTTAATGTTCTTGCAATTCATCACTTACTTTACTATAGAGTAACATCGCTAAAACTATAACAACCTCTGGAATATAATTTCAGAAGACGAAATGAGTTCTACCTCAATAATGAGCAATAAATGCAATGAAAACGAGAATAATGTTCCATATTAACTACTCAACGCACCTTGATGGTGTCTGAAGGATCGGTGGGCCATCCAATGTTGAATCCTTTGGAGTTACCAGTTCCCTCGCTATCGCGACAATCAGAGTATGAGCTGCCGCCTTCAGACGAGCACCGCTGCTTCGCTGAATTATTTCCTTTGGTTTCCGATATTCTACATCATCGTAATTCATTAAACAAGATATAAAAAATCGCATTATTCATGAGAAATTTTTCATAAATATTTCATCTTACATAATAGCAATAATTCCTTGGCAAATATGAATTTAAACGCTGAATTTTTCCTCCATCATAAGGAAATATCCCCTTTCCTCAAATATTCTCGGTCAATTCATCCAAAATAATACTCTCGTTTAACACTGAAAACTTCCAAAACCTATTTTTCTCATCACTGCACTAAAATATTCAAAGAACAAACCGGTTCAGCGTTATGTTGAGAGAATGCGATTTCAAAAAGAAAACGAAGAACATTCTGAAGGCTTGTTAAACGTTGTCGATTATTGGTCGCTTTCTTTTGTGTCTGCTCGGTCATTTTTTGCACCAATTCAGGAAATAAACTCGTCGATGGCATTCCATCACGTTCCGAGCATAACAACACTGGCAGAATCTAAATTTCGTACCATCAAAAATATATGACAGCGCTAATAAAACATAAAACGTTACCACACCTATTGGAGAACTTCGATATGAGAAAGTGAAATTGAGGTAGTGAAATGCGGAGTTTTACTGCGAAAGAAAGAAAGATCGCCAAAACATGAAACTGTGACTACGGCTCACTTGATTATCGACTGCTGTTCAAGTGGCTCGTTCGTAGATGGCGGATCTCGACATTATCAGCTCTTCTACGAAAAAGTATTTATCAGCAAAAAAACCTTCAAATTCCAAGCCTGGGAAGTTTCGACGCCAGCTGACTAGAAAAGATTTTTGATGCTAAAGGGGAGCAGAGGAGCGGAAGAGGGAGAGGGAGAGAGAGGGAGAAGATCTGAGAGACAGCAATATATTATGACTAAAAATAACATAATAAAGCAACCACACCTATTCAAGAGTATTGAGTTCCTTCACCTAAATGTAATAATAGTGAATAAAATACTTACGTATTCTTGATGGCACAGAGCTGTCAGAAGTGCGGCCAATGACCATTCCCTATTTGGAGTTGACATTAGCATCGCTAAACGTTCGACAACCAATTGTGAGCTTGGTAGAAGAACTCGTGAACATGATACGTAAGTTCGTACGGCCTCTTCCAAAAGTGCCCAACGAGTTAAATCCTGAAAAATGAGTTTCTTTACCTCAACAATATAAGATATAAAATATGAGAAGTAAAGACAGAAGTTTTACGGCATATCAATGCATGTGTCTTTGATGTGATCATAAAAATGAACAAATAAATGCCAATAAACAAGATTAAAGCTGATTCAAATAAATTTCAATTAACGCAAAAAATTAATTCGAACTTAGGCTGCTGAAAGTGACGGAGAGGGAGATGCTGCATATTTCATACCTTACCATAAGTTGTGAATGTGAAAGTCTAACGGTCTCAATGTTACGTTATACGACGTTCACTAGTCGTCACTTTCAAATAAAGTTAGTGTAAACATCACATCGTATCTGAAGTTAAAGTTTTCAGATGTCGCAAAGAAGGAGGAAAAACTTTAACGCTTCCTATTATCGATGCAAACATCGATAATTCCCACCAAAGGCAACTTGAGACTTCTTTAAACCGACTTGAATATATTCAAATGGAGTCTACGTTCAGCCGAAACGCGGTGATCGAAGACGACAGCTTTACAGCCTATAGCTATCAAAGAAACCTGGTAGCTTGTGTTGATGAAAGGCTTTGTGGTTCTTACATTACTGTTACGAAACGACGGTGATAGTGCGTATTTACATTCCAAAATGAAATCCATATGCTGACTAAAACAACTAAATCAAATAAAAAGAAATAAATCTATTGCGAGCGAAACGCTCACGTAATTTGCTTCATTTATAATATTGCTCCATAGAATTATCAGGAAAATATTTTAATAAACTACACAAAGATCGAAATATCGAAATTAACAACAAACCTCACTAAGTATCCTCTCATTGGCGAGATCGAAAAGTGCGTTCATTATAGATGCGAACTGTATGACGAGATCCGCAAACTCACTCGGCGGTTCTTTGCGATCGTCGTTCATTCCATCTGTTGATGTGGAATATAGACAGCGCACATAAAAACTGCAAAACGTCACAATTTATTTCGTATTGAAAATACTTCAACATCTAAATATTCTCCTTAAGACCTAAGCGCAATTAATTAATTATTTGGTGCCTTTGCACAAGACCCGCAGTTATATCACTAGCAGTTAGCAAATGATCCTAGCTGAAAATTCTCAACAATATTCTGCTAAGAGGAAATCATGCAACGAGTTTCATCTACCAAATCATTCTGAGGGCGACAATAGCGACGGCAGTGGCTCGTTCTCGTAACCATGCAGATTCCGGATCGCCTCCTTCTTCGACAATGATCGCTCTCTCAATTGCCCAATCGAGAATACGAAAAAGCGAAGTAATCGTCGCCGGTGTGACGCTTAATAACGACTGCATACGGATCGCCACCGAAATGCGTTCACAAGAACTGAAACTTACGAGTGGATGAATTCCGTTTCTGAAATATTTTTTGTCAATACCCCCTCCAAACGTTACTCTCCATTCATTAATTTAACCTTTTAATTGAGCGATGCATGAAATGAAGGGAAGCCAAACAAGCAGAACGTTAAACGGCCTATCACAAGTTAAGAGAAAAACTAGATGAAAGCCTACGGTAAGTTTAGCCTATGGCAACTTATCAGGAAAAGTAAATGATGGGAAGAAAAGATTATATATGCCTTTTCCTTGTTTCATAACGGGGTGGACTTTTCAAGATTACTACTTCAAACGCTGCATTTCTCCATAACTGAGAACATATTAACCTTATATATGCAAGTCATACAAAATAAATAAATAAATAACAGGTATGCATAGGCAAATACGATACCTGGCATCAACATATTCAGGTCCATCATCTCTATTCGCAATAGACGCCGATGGAGCAGCGTTAACTTCCGAGACATAAAGAAGCTCGGGAATTTGACCGACGTTCACATCCGTCCCATTGTTCGACATTCGCGAATTACGAAAGAAAAACTGAACACCATCTTCGGCGATTATATTCGCACGGCCACTTGCGCCACAATCAGAACTTGGCCCGCTTAAGAGTGTTATATTTAAAAATGAACATATCACGATGTTGCTTTTTTCGAAATTATTAAAATACATTTGAAATTTATTGACAATAAATGAAAAAGTGCTAGATGAGCTAAACACACTATGCGCTTTTGCAGTTCATCTCATCACATCAAACAATTTTCTATGTGATTCAAGAAATAATTAAGCTCACACAACAACCCCTTCATATTCCAACTTATCCGATTCCTTATGCGGTTTTTTCCCTGCGAAATACTCGTTTTTCCTCGCAATCCAGCCAATATGAACTCGAAGAGTTACAAAATGAATGTGAATTTTCCACTGCCTTTCTGGAGGACTTTTTTAAGCTCATCGATTATTTGCTATAGGAGACCGCCTTAAGAATAAATGCAGCATTCATGAATTTCTTAATTTTCACTGCGGCAATTTCAGGCCAATACTACCGGACAAATAGGCACACAGGGACAAAGGGATAAGCTCAAGTGATGCCATCCGAATGCCATTTGGAAACCCAATATTGAAGTAGCATTAAGAAACTCCAACTGCTAATTATTACACACTGTTTGCAAACAGCGACAGCTCTTAAGAATTTGACTTTCAATGTTTCTATTTCTGCTAAACACAAATCTTTCCAACTGATAAAACACCAATCAATAAATAACTCACTTCACTTGAGCACAAATTATATGCCAATGATTGGCGTTAGCGATAACTGCACGTGGAAACATGAGATGTGCCTTCTCGCGAGGTGCGCATTCATATAGCATCTCGTCAGATTCTGCGACCAATTCGACACTCTTTTCATCGAATTCCGCACCCACCAAACGGAATAATTTCAACCTACAAACTCATTAGAACCAATGTGACCATCGTCTCGATACTCTCAAAGATTCCAAAAATAACAACAATCGATCTGATATACCCATATATGGCACCTATAAATTGTAGGTGCAAGAATTTGAAGATATGATGCATCGTTGTGTTCACTTTACCGCAAAATATCTTAATTAAAAAAGAGCATTTTTTAAGCAACTAAAAAAACCTTTCGCTTAGCACACTACCATAAACCAACTACATAACAGCACGCTGAATTGTACAGCAATACTTAGAAAACTATATAGTGACCTATCATAAGCTGCCTTGGCGGTCACATAACACATCTCACGGATAATAGAATCTAACAGTGGTACAGTGGTCATTTTCGAGCTCAACACGTAGTCTCATGAAAAGTTCACCTTTGCATATCAATGAAACTTCTGAACTTTTCCCAAAACATAACATTAGCTCTGTGGATTGTTCGATCAAGCAAGATAATCTATTACTCGCAAAAAAATTCAACAACATTACTCTATGATTATTTAAAAGGAAACGTAACCTCGAAGTGAGAACGGGAAAGTGCAGCAACACAATGTCTTAGATTATATGACTGCAAACTATGCCACCTAAAAACCTCAATGACGAAATGCCGCTAAATAAAACACAAGAGCTCATATTAGATATTATGCAGTAGACGTTGTTGAGAAAAACAAATCGACTCTTACTTAGCGATATATTCACCACGACCACCAAATAGCCCGATTCCGAGAAGACGAATATCTCGTGATGCACGAAACTGTATCGCTTCGACTGAATGCGCCGAATAGCCCCAACCACCACCATAGCCATCGAAGCGATTCACCCGTACATAGCCATTTACGAATCCACAACCGTTGCCGACCGCCATCATTGAGGCACGTCTTTCCAACTCGTTCCTCTTCAAACAACAACAATTAGCACATCTGTTGTGTTTATGCGAGCAAGATCACCTTTATCTGTGCTTAGCACCTCTCTTAAATAACAAAGAAACTCATTAAGATCAATAGCTATAGTTTGCAAAGCGTTTTTCCCAAATATGTTATATGACTAAGTGAATCCATCTAATGCAATTGAGTGATAAGATCTGCGTTTAGAAATATCTTCAGTAAAACCGTTCAAAAATCATTTCCGTCGCGTACGAATTCTTTTCCTTAAAAACAGCGAAAATCATCGATCAATGATGAATTAAGCAAGAGATGGCATACAGTTCGAGAGATTATAAAATTTCCCGAATTATGCACGAAGAATCTTTTCGAATTCCACAATGAGATCATCTAAGCAAAGGAATTTTTTTCTTAACTGACGAATCTGCGCTCAATCCAAAAATAGAGCAAATATGAATATCTCTTGCCGTGTCAATGACACTTCACCAAGTTTTCTCTGGTCTCTTATCATCGGGTCATATGCTTGTGGCATTCCCCTGGCTTTTAGCTCAGCATAATCCATATAAAGAGAGATATTTTGGCGTTGTAGGCGCGATCATCGTAGACAAAGTTATAATCGAAATTTACGAATAGCAATGCGACGGTGGTGCATTATATCTTAATAATTTGGAATTTTTGATAGAAAGTTCATCGATGAAATGCAAAAATCCCCCACAACAATGAAATATATAAAAACTATTGAAGGGAGGAATGTCGTCTACATAAATATACATGCATCAGTACACATTATAGATACGTATACATCTACGCTATGCTATATTTAGATCACAAAGAACCCCTCTTCTCCGCTTAAATCTTTCATAAATACGGATTTGTTCATGAAATCTCGATGATCAGAAGCACTCTGAACGACATCTGAATAAAAAAGATACGTGAGAGCACTTCCTCCTGACCTATAATGCTTTAGCGGCATCAATGTGAGTACTTAAAAGTGGAAGACGAGTCAACTGCTCTGATATTCCCATAAATCGCAAATCACAATAAAGCAAACTAATTATGACTGGAAATGAAACACTGAGGCGATAAACGAATGCAGCGAAATCGCAATAAACATCGGCAGATCTGTTTCATATTACTTTAACTTCTTGCATCCTTTACGAGAGAAACACAGTACCGAAGAACCCCATTTTTAGCTAAATGGGACCAAGAACGCGTTAATGAATGCGATGATATGAAGTCAAAAGTCCCTTTGAAAATTAATTCCTTCACAACATTTATGAATGATCATTTGGCTCGACGAGCACGCACCTTGCCGTCGTTCGGCATCGCAGTGCCCAACATTGTTATTGCATAAGTGGTGCACAAAACGTTAACGGCCATCTGCAACGTTGATAATTGTGATTCTGCCTCGATCGGAATAGTGAATTCGGGTGCACGAAGAAAGGAAATTTCTTTGGCGATGAGTTCGCTGTTCGCGTTTGAACTCCTTAGCAACGTGCCCATGTCCTCGGTATGCTCGACACTATCGCAAAGAGATTGTACCCTCATTTCGGCCGCATTAAATGTCCACATGAGGTTATATTTCGGCTCCAAACACCAACTGCAAATTCCAGAAACAGTTCCTTATCTCTTATGACTGCAAATATTTTAGAGATAGAAAACTACACTTTTTGCCCATCGTTTGGAAAGAAAATGACTAGCGAATCCGAATCTCGACCATAAATTTAATGAGCTCTAATACATGTATATATCCCAATAAATAATATCTCGGGAGTAACAAACCTGGCAATGCCAAAAAAGCTGACCACACTCGCTGGTGAACCTCTGGATCTTACCAAATGTTCTAACGTTAAGCACTTGAAATGCACCAGAATGATTGAAGAGTCTAAGGTTCCCATCGGAAACAGCGTCTATCGGACATAATAAAAACAAGTAATCCATCTACCTAGCCATACTGTGGCCATTAGAGCAAATTTCCGCAAAACTGCATTTCGTTCACTCAGCAATAACTCTGAAAGCTTACTATCCGTGAGCGCATTCAAATTCAGCAGTAATTGTGTGAACTTATTCGTACCATGAAATTTTCACCTCGCCGAGACTGATTAGTCTTACAAATTCACGATTTTGACAACCATTGCCATCTGCACTAACATAAGTGCGGCAAGCAGAATGTATTGAGTTTCGTACCTCATCTTTATGCAAGCGTTTTCAGTGGTCATCAAACAATGCTTACCGCCTTTATAGGTACACTAAAAGTTTTCATTAATATGTGGGGTTAATTACTTATAAACTCATAACTTATTAAAGAAAGAACGACGGCATGCTGAAGTGTTGATCGTAATTAAGAGGCAAACCTCATATAGAGTCCAGCTGGGCCAAGCGAGTGTTGATAAAAACGACCGAATTTTCTCCTAATTGCCACATACTCTTTCCCAACTTGATTTGGAAAGATTATAACGGCATCTTTATTTGAAACAATCTTAAAAACTAAATATTAATGAGCGAATAGTAATTCAATGATAATATAAAAGCTGTATTCCATTGGAATGCCGATAGTGAAGTTCAACTCTCTGCGCTTCAAAAGAATCGACTATTCTTGAGGCAATCCAAATTAAACGTAGAACTCCGTTAAAAATAGAACCACCCAGTGATAATTCCAATCATATCCTCGCTGATAATGTTCCACGATAAAAGTCTTAAAGTCAGAAAGATTTCAAATATTATCCAAGCAGTTCCCATCCAGTCGTAATGACCCTAAAGGTTTGCTTCTGTGAATGGCAGCTTTGCTTCTTCGTCTTCATCAATCACGGATTTAGGTGTCACAAGCAGCAGCACATTCGCATTCTATTAGCGCATCATAAAAATGTCGACGAAATGGGACCATTGTCTTACATAGTTCTCTACACCTTAAATTCAGCCTTGTTCCTCTCCCCTTTCACGATTTGCCCGCAGCCACTTTTCCGATGGGTCTTCTCGAGAACTGCGTCCATTAGACCCACAAAATGTATCTATCACATAAATCGGTACGGTGTACACTCCTCGGATGTGAGAAAAACAATTCCCAGCACCTAATGTCAGATATGCGAACATGAACTGCAATGCCAATCCCTCAGCCGTCTCTGCTCTATGGGGGTAGGAATACAAGAAGGTTCTCAATATGAGGGCATATCTGTCACTTGCTTGCAGGGATCATTCCAAAATTAATCCCCTCAGTATAGCGATTCACCGCACCTACCCTTAATATCATATCAACTACGACTGCAATTTCTGTGACGTTTATTCTCAAACAGCCATCTCCAGTAGTCTTGTAAAGCTCAATCACCTGACAATTAGAAATGACGTCACTGCTAAAAATTTGCTTCTGACTGTGAATAAACGTCGTATCACCACTCGCTCCAATCCACGTTGCAACGATGCCACTTGCACGCCCATAACCAGGCACAAACGCTGGCAAAGCGTTCCAATTGCGGTCGTCTCCCTCTCTGAAATAGTGTAAAACAGGGCCTTACGAGGGAGAAAACCACACAGCGGTAAGCTGTAACTCCTTCTCTCTGGGGTCGATCTGAGATGAAAGAGATGAAAAGGGAAGAGAAGAGAATATGTTTAGTGAAAACTTTAAAAACGTTAGCGAGGATTCGGAAAAATAAAGTTAACAAATGAGAGGGGAAGGGAATAGAGCGGACCTTCCAGAACATACTGAATATGTGAAGTACAGCGCTAAGGTGAGATGTTGTCGTCAACGTTAGTGAAAATATGTTTCGATAAGAAGTTTGCAGATTCCAACCGACCTCACTAATTGTCCTTGACGATGTGCTCCGAATGTTATGATCGCACCGTCTGCTGTGCGAAGCACTGAGTGATTAGCACCAGCCGCCACCTGCACCACATGTACATTTGATGGCAACTCTACCTGAATGATATTTGCTTCGAAAGGTGCCGCTAGCGCACAAATACGCTTATGTAAAAACAAAAGTTCCACGAAGTAACAATATCAAAAACATATGTCTGATCCTTAAAGCTTCCAAAATTGGTCCTCTTAAACCTTCGATCAATGATTCTCACCCACCACAAAAGAGTACTAAGCGGAGAAAATTCACTTTGAGAAGAGGTGCTTCTACCTATTCTCGTCAATCTTTAACGCGTGCAGCGAACATTCTCATGAGCTCATCCACCCCAAAGTTGCACGTTCTTTTATTCATTTTCAAGTCGTCTTAAGCCAACGAATGATACATCATTTCCGGCAATCTAGTAAGTCAAATTCCGCGGTTAGTGTGGCTGAATATTTATGAAATAGATTAATTTTAGCAAGTAATACCTTCTGTGGTCCACTACATCGTTTCGAATGCCCCACTCCCAATTGTCCATGACAATTCGAACCAAATGTAAACACTTGTCGATCGGCCGCCAAAACAATCGTATGATAGTTACCACAACTCACTGACGAAATCTGAACCATATTGAGAAGTTATGTCGCAAGGAAGTATACGAAAGCGAAAAATAGAATAAAACATAAGCATTCTGTCAAATTCAAACAAGTAAAGCGTTCCTGTCGAGTAGCTGAGACATCTATCCTTCTTCTCCCCTCCTCCCCTCCCACCCTCTCCTCTCCCTTCCCCAACTTCCTAACTTATAGCAACTATTGCATAACAATCAACGAAATGTAAAGCAAATTTAGCTGCATGTCAATTTCTCCGATAGCGCACACTAATTAATAACAAATCTTCAAAGATAAAGGATAAAAGCAATTACCTTTATGTCAGGTAAGGTTTTATGAAGAAGAAGACGAGCGGGTGGTAGCATTGCTCTTTGAGGGGTTCCTAAACGATCACCATCCGACTGTGAAGCCTCATCGTGGCTCTCTTCTCCACATGTTCGACATAAACCACATCTATTTAAGAAATATTCTTTCTTATTAAGTTAATTGTTAAGATTTTGTTGCAATAATTATCATAGAATAATTATACACCTCAATGAGTTTCATATTATTCAGTAAAGAGAAGGAAATCTACGGAAATTATATACAAAAATTAATTCTAATATAAATAAAAATCCATTGCGAGCAAAAAATTTCTCCCAATTTAACGACTCATCGCTATTTGGAAATTTGATCGTCCAAATGAAGAGAGGCGCTTCGATAGATAAAAGAATAACGAAAATAGAAAATGTGAAGACTAGTGATAGTTGAATATAAGCAAACAACAATAGACTCTCAACAAAATAGAAGAAGAATTTCCAACTGTAAACGCGCATAATGTATGAATGTTCTCTACCTGAGACAGCACGTTTCACCTTCACCACAAGCACATAATGTCCCTCTCTTCGGCGCTTGATTCTCATGTGAGATCCTTGCACTTGTACATCTACAATACAAGAAATCGACTCTATAGATCGGCCAACTGAAGCCTTTTTACTTCTCCGCAAATATTTAGTCTATCTCACCTTCCTTTTCAATATTCGTTCTTAGTGCTTGCGAATCCTTCATATTTCATTCTCGGTAATTACTTATCAAAACAAAGGTAAATTATTCGGAAATAACCTCCTAAAAGTCTTCTCCTCTTCTAGAATTTTTCTCTTAAACATACAGAAATGGATTCCATTCAAGAAAACTCTTTAGAAAACTCTCGAAACTAAAACGTTCACTCTGATATCAGCAGTGACCCCTAAACTGTTCCCCTTCCTCTCTCCCTCATTTTTTCTTAAACTACGAAAGCGAACATCGTTACCTGTCACCTCTCGCAGAGCATTTGCCACATTTAACGCATATCGATGCAAAGTCCTTTACCCACATATGCTCAGTGGGCGCACAGAACTCTGTACGTTCACTTTCCTCTCGTTGTGCAGCTCGTGAGGACCGCACCATGTCATCACCTGCGACACCGCTTCGTGGCAATGAACCCGACGACTATAAATAAAACAACGTAAACATTTTACGTCAACCTGGGAGGGGACTATACAATAGATCAAATGCACGATATCACTTTAATGAACAGTTTCATTTCAACGATCACATCGTGCGAGAAAAAGTAGACGAACTCCTTAAATGTTCGTCACCTCATATTTCAGGACAAAAACTTCGCCCGCTCGAAAACACAACGGAGAGCGAATGTATACGTATAAAGAGCGAATATATAACTGCAGATAGAAGACCGGCAATCCGCATGCGCTCCTTTACTAGACGTGCCATCCAAATACATTCGGCCTGTGATCGCAGCAGCTCTATCATGCTAAATTTTCGAATTTCTAACTAACTTCCGCAGTAGAATGTTCCCATTTGATGTGACCATCTTCTCTATATATCACATCAGTAGATTACTCCAAATGCAGCGAACAATTCGCAAAGAACATTCAATTTGTTGAACGGCATAGAGGAGACAATACTTCTCATCAATTACGTTAAAATTGAGAGCGAAATGATTAAATGATAAGAGAGAAGCGGGGAAATGAGAGAAAATGAAACAAATAATTGCATAAAAATATACCTCAGCTCGTCCACATTGGTTGAGATTATTCAAACCCCAAGTATAGAGATGTCCATGTCGAGTGACCGCAACAGCATGGGTCTTGCCCAACGCTATCGATGCGAGATGAACATTGTCTAGGCCAAGTATATGTCCAGTTTCCGGATGACACTGCATCGCATGACGCCCATAAACATAAGCTTTACCATTATCCGTCACATAGGCGATACAACCCGACGAAACGGATACCGCGACGCACTTCCGCCTTTAATTTCAACAACCCATATATATTCCGAATGAAATATACGGATAGGAGGCACTTGATTAAATCAGATGGAAAGATAATGCTCACCATTTGAAAAAATACATGAGATTCTCTGGAGCTAAAAAATTCATAAGAGAATATTTCTGTTGGCAAAAAATACTCTTCGTAAAAGCCAATAAATAACGCCATCGACGGCAAACGGATTCATCAACTGATCTACGAAAAGCAAAGAGAAAATTCTCGGAGAATATAGGGAAAATAGAGAAAAATGAGTCATAAATGAATGGAATTTCGATAAGCACCGACATCGACAATCGAAATATATTCAGATTAAACTGCGGAAACACGACGATGAGTCGATTTTGAACGCATAACAACCACATCATCTACATAAATATATTCCACTCATATCTTCTCTATGGCAAATGAGAACAAAAATTTCTCTTAGTTAAGGAAATTCTTAGGAAACGAATAATGAAAATTAAAGATTTTCGATATTTTCGACTCATAAACGATCGATGAATTTCATAAATTCCCGATGAAGTGAAGCATCTCGAAAGTATGAAGAAGTTGGCGGAAACGGGCGAAATCACAACTCAATATGCAGATCGTTTAGTCAAATGAAACGTTCTACACCACAGAAAAACCTTTTTACATTAATATACCATCTATATCTTTGGACAAGAATAACAAAATGCATTTGGGATGGCCTCAATGAGGGAAACTTCAGAAAAATTCGATTATATAATTAAATTAAAAAATGGAATAGTCGATCATATATTTTACTTCGTAAGCAGAAGTACCCCAGCACAGAGGCATCTACTGAGACTGATACCCAGTGTTTCAAGACATGGGAAACAAGGCTAGATCCTCAAAAGTAGAACGCTTACATCTGTGGATGTCAATAGGACAGAAAACTTGGCTTTCTATTCTAAAAATTATGTATACAAATGTTCTATAAACGAATGAGTCACGAAACCTGTTAGCTGTCTGTAACTTTCTCAGTTTTGCAGCCGTGGAACCGGCTTCTTGCCTCTGGAAACGACCCGTTGCTGGACTTCCCTGGCCGAGTGTTTCAGGTCCAAGGCCCGCAATCCAAACATGTCCTGAACCCGACCGCAAGACAATAGTCTCAGTATCCGTTCCCACTGAGAGCGATACGATAGCCTCAGGAAGAACCAATTCCATCCAACTGCAGCCAGTATCCTATAAAAAAAGCGAGTTTCCCCATGCCTCATAGCACAACATGTCAATTTCTTGTTCGTTAAAATTTGAAAACTTACTGAAATCGCCATATAACGATAAGAAATATTTCAACGTCAACTTCGACATATAATCTGTTCCACTGGAAATGTATATTTCAAAAATCATAGTATAAGATTGTTATGTCCACAAGAAGAAGGATGCGGTTTGCGTTGAAGAGCACAGAATGGAGGAGAAAAACGGAGAACGGGAACGAACGATCACCTCATTGGAAACGTTTTTATGCCGAAATTCTTCTGAAAAGAAATTTGCTAACGGGACTTTCACCTGGAGATCACCGCATCCTCATCAGCGATGACCTCTAGAAACTTAACTTTGTCCCACAGATTTTGTCCATTTATGACCGCTTAGGCATAACACAGGCACGATTCATACTTATGATAACCGAAAGCCGAAATGCAAAAAAACAATTGCATTCGCATGTTTCCATAGAGTGCAACGTTGGTTATTGATGCTGGAACCGCCTTGTCACAAATAAATATGTGGGAAAGACGTTTAAGTGACTGACTTGTCTATACAACAGTTCGCAGATTCACCTTCAGGGACCCTGCGGTACGGACGCTACAGTTCCCAAAGCCTAACTGGGGAACTGTCAGTATGGCCAATATGGCCAACTGATGATAGCATTTGGAAATCACGAATATCAAGGCTAATGTATTTCTTGAAAAATTCAACTCCACTAGAGGATCTCTAAATGCAAATATGACTAGCCACATATTTACTGCAACAAAAAAATATCATTTTGCCAGTGAAAATTAAAGAAATGAAAAGCTAAAGAAACCTGTAGGCCAACTCGAGCTCCGTTACCCGCATAATAAACCTTGCCGGTACGAGCGAGCAGTAACGCTATTTCACGTCCCATTTGAAGATCGGATGCTTGCGCTGAAATCCAACGAATACCACCAACTTTATTCTAGTGGCTGGAGATGAAGGAAAACTTCGACGGCGGAAAATTCATCAAAATTTGGATATTCATGGAATTTTCTAAAATCCTAGAAATGCTAGAAGTTTCATTTCCTTTTGAAAAGTGACGTTGCAAAATTTCCTATAGAGAAAAGAACTTGTGAAGTTTTCAATAAGCAACGAGCGTTTCTACATGAATGAAAATTTAGGCATCTGGATGAAGGCCATAAAAAAATTCAACGACGAGAAAGAAGGTAACGACGAAAATGAGAAGGGAAAGGAAAAGAAGGAATGGCCGAACAAAAACTTCTAAATCTTCCCCACTTACATTCACCACTCATCACCATCCGCATCAGGGAGGAAGAACACCAACAATATATTCCATATATCAAGTAAATACTGATCGGCAGAGGTAGGTATTTAGGACAAAATACTCCGGAAACAAGCGACTCCTATGCATTAAAAAATAAACTCAAAAGCATCAGAACAAGCCGATAAATAAATTATACTGGAAATAAACTAGAACCGACCTTGAAGCGATCTCGGCAACGATAGAGGCAATTCATGTGGAATCGAATGTGATTCACCAACAGCATGATAGCCCAATTCGGCGAGACGATATTTCTGAGTTTGTTTCGTATCGGCGATCGGTGTAAAACTATCATCTAATGGTGCCACCTAGAACGATAGGTCATATTAAAATCGATGAATGCAAATTCCTTATTAAATAAAAAGTTGTTAAATACAAGGCAAATGTTTCTCTTGACTATGAATATGATCTAAATTGGACATATCCTCACAACTGAATTCAAACAATATGCTCATTACGTTTCAGCTGAGGTATATCGGCATAATCTATAAAATCCAACAACAAAAATAAAAATATATCACCGTGAAATTCCATTGTTCGTCGATATTTGCTTGATAGAATGCATAACCATCGGTTATCAGTGTACCTGAGAAGTCATTAATCACATAACATAAAAAAGTAATCAGTGCGAAACTGGAATTAAAATATGAAACCGCTGACTTGACTCGAACAATTTCATCATCACTTCAAAGATTCTGAACAATCCCACTTTTTGGAGATGAAGGATGATTCCAGACGCGTCTTCAACCATTGGCCAGGATTAAAAGGAGGCAATGGTTGAAAGCGGACGGTAATCCCATCAATTAACCTCTAAATCACAACAGTTTCAGAAGATATTTAGCGATCTGTTTCTTCTCAATTCCGACTCATAAAAAAATATTCGAGCCTATTAACTAACATACCGTTTAACGTCCACCGATCACAGCGAGTCTTTGATAACGTTGGACGCTTTCAATGCACAATATAAAATTACTTTTAGTATATTAATATCTAAATTCTAATCGATCATAAGAATCGATTTCCGAACGTTAAGTCCGAATGAGTAAGACTGCGAACTGATGATCTTCGATGCTTACAAAAAACTCCTAAACAACGCATAGTTTTCATCTAAATTTCGTGATACAATCTACAGCTCTCCGTCGTTACTATCCGTATGATCTATCACGGCACAACGATAAAATCACTAATTAAAACGTTCCTCCTGGACGCTCATTAATCTAAGAAAAGTACTCATTTCTAATCTAAAATGTTGACTTTTAAAGCATTGCAGACGATAGGGATCGTTACAGACCATAATAGAAATTGACCACAATGGGAAAGCGGAGAGAAGGATCAGGAATAGAGATAAAACTGATAAAATTCATATTGAGAGTTCGTTCGAAAGGGTTTTCTTTCATCACTTAAATTTTACCTCAAAGCATTCGTCTTTTGAAGCCATCTTCTCTCCCTCCAGCCCCACCCACCCCATCAATTTTATCTTTTCAAAAGTTAACCGACATCATATAACCCCCCGCCAACATACCGACGATAGCTGATGTGTGCAGCATAATTTCGCCGATTTCACGAAGTGTGTCTACGTCGATCACCCACATACGTGATGACTGTCGCCGACGAAGATACAATGAACCATTGCACATCGCTAGCCATGAACCTTTGCTAAAAATTGAATATCCAATATACCGTAACCACACGAATAGAAACTCTACGGCTTTTATTTACAACCCCAAAGATGCGACTTACGACTTATGAAAATTTGCCCTCCGTTTCCTCTCGATCTAAATAGATGCTCAAATGCTATTCGAACCCCTGAGATAGGAAGTTCACGTTATTTATTACTGCAGCAGATTTCGCCTTCTTTAATGTAGCCAATTCAAAAAGATAAACGACTTCTGACTGCGAGCTTCATCGTGAGAGTGGACGAGCTTCTTCCAGACGTGAAAAATGCCCCTATTTCTTGCACCCTCCAAGTGCCGGATACTACCGAAGAAAGGAGATGATCCACGAGGTAACTCAACCGCTTCGTGGTGGTTGACTTATCCCATTTCCGACTATCCAACGATGCGAAGGAGAAACGAAAAACAAACATCGCATTCGAAGGGATGAACGGACAACCCTACTCGGCAGATGCATGCTAATCCGCAGCGAAAGTCGGAAATAAAGCAGTCCTTTGCCTCTAAAATATCGAATATTAAAGGTCGAAAATCGAATATTGCGAGCGGAATTGAGCTAAAAGTCGAAAATCGAATATTGCGAGCGGAATTCCCGGAGCTCCCCTTCCTCTAAAAGTCGAAAATCGAATATTGCGAGCGGAATTCCCGGAGCTCCCCTTCCTCTAAAAGTCGAAAATCGAATATTGCGAGCGGAATTCCCGGAGCTCCCCTTCCTCTAAAAGTCGAAAATCGAATATTGCGAGCGGAATTCCCGGAGCTCCCCTTCCTCTAAAAGTCGAAAATCGAATATTGCGAGCGGAATTCCCGGAGCTCCCCTTCCTCTAAAAGTCGAAAATCGAATATTGCGAGCGGAATTCCCGGAGCTCCCCTTCCTCTAAAAGTCGAAAATCGAATATTGCGAGCGGAATTCCCGGAGCTCCCCTTCCTCTAAAAGTCGAAAATCGAATATTGCGAGCGGAATTCCCGGAGCTCCCCTTCCTCTAAAAGTCGAAAATCGAATATTGCGAGCGGAATTCCCGGAGCTCCCCTTCCTCTAAAAGTCGAAAATCGAATATTGCGAGCGGAATTCCCGGAGCTCCCCTTCCTCTAAAAGTCGAAAATCGAATATTGCGAGCGGAATTCCCGGAGCTCCCCTTCCTCTAAAAGTCGAAAATCGAATATTGCGAGCGGAATTCCCGGAGCTCCCCTTCCTCTAAAAGTCGAAAATCGAATATTGCGAGCGGAATTCCCGGAGCTCCCCTTCCTCTAAAAGTCGAAAATCGAATATTGCGAGCGGAATTCCCGGAGCTCCCCTTCCTCTAAAAGTCGAAAATCGAATATTGCGAGCGGAATTCCCGGAGCTCCCCTTCCTCTAAAAGTCGAAAATCGAATATTGCGAGCGGAATTCCCGGAGCTCCCCTTCCTCTAAAAGTCGAAAATCGAATATTGCGAGCGGAATTCCCGGAGCTCCCCTTCCTCTAAAAGTCGAAAATCGAATATTGCGAGCGGAATTCCCGGAGCTCCCCTTCCTCTAAAAGTCGAAAATCGAATATTGCGAGCGGAATTCCCGGAGCTCCCCTTCCTCTAAAAGTCGAAAATCGAATATTGCGAGCGGAATTCCCGGAGCTCCCCTTCCTCTAAAAGTCGAAAATCGAATATTGCGAGCGGAATTCCCGGAGCTCCCCTTCCTCTAAAAGTCGAAAATCGAATATTGCGAGCGGAATTCCCGGAGCTCCCCTTCCTCTAAAAGTCGAAAATCGAATATTGCGAGCGGAATTCCCGGAGCTCCCCTTCCTCTAAAAGTCGAAAATCGAATATTGCGAGCGGAATTCCCGGAGCTCCCCTTCCTCTAAAAGTCGAAAATCGAATATTGCGAGCGGAATTCCCGGAGCTCCCCTTCCTCTAAAAGTCGAAAATCGAATATTGCGAGCGGAATTCCCGGAGCTCCCCTTCCTCTAAAAGTCGAAAATCGAATATTGCGAGCGGAATTCCCGGAGCTCCCCTTCCTCTAAAAGTCGAAAATCGAATATTGCGAGCGGAATTCCCGGAGCTCCCCTTCCTCTAAAAGTCGAAAATCGAATATTGCGAGCGGAATTCCCGGAGCTCCCCTTCCTCTAAAAGTCGAAAATCGAATATTGCGAGCGGAATTCCCGGAGCTCCCCTTCCTCTAAAAGTCGAAAATCGAATATTGCGAGCGGAATTCCCGGAGCTCCCCTTCCTCTAAAAGTCGAAAATCGAATATTGCGAGCGGAATTCCCGGAGCTCCCCTTCCTCTAAAAGTCGAAAATCGAATATTGCGAGCGGAATTCCCGGAGCTCCCCTTCCTCTAAAAGTCGAAAATCGAATATTGCGAGCGGAATTCCCGGAGCTCCCCTTCCTCTAAAAGTCGAAAATCGAATATTGCGAGCGGAATTCCCGGAGCTCCCCTTCCTCTAAAAGTCGAAAATCGAATATTGCGAGCGGAATTCCCGGAGCTCCCCTTCCTCTAAAAGTCGAAAATCGAATATTGCGAGCGGAATTCCCGGAGCTCCCCTTCCTCTAAAAGTCGAAAATCGAATATTGCGAGCGGAATTCCCGGAGCTCCCCTTCCTCTAAAAGTCGAAAATCGAATATTGCGAGCGGAATTCCCGGAGCTCCCCTTCCTCTAAAAGTCGAAAATCGAATATTGCGAGCGGAATTCCCGGAGCTCCCCTTCCTCTAAAAGTCGAAAATCGAATATTGCGAGCGGAATTCCCGGAGCTCCCCTTCCTCTAAAAGTCGAAAATCGAATATTGCGAGCGGAATTCCCGGAGCTCCCCTTCCTCTAAAAGTCGAAAATCGAATACTGCGAGCGGAATTCCCGGAGCTCCCCTTCCTCTAAAAGTCGAAAATCGAATATTGCGAGCGGAATTCCCGGAGCTCCCCTTCCTCTAAAAGTCGAAAATCGAATATTGCGAGCGGAATTCCCGGAGCTCCCCTTCCTCTAAAAGTCGAAAATCGAATATTGCGAGCGGAATTCCCGGAGCTCCCCTTCCTCTAAAAGTCGAAAATCGAATATTGCGAGCGGAATTCCCGGAGCTCCCCTTCCTCTAAAAGTCGAAAATCGAATATTGCGAGCGGAATTCCCGGAGCTCCCCTTCCTCTAAAAGTCGAAAATCGAATATTGCGAGCGGAATTCCCGGAGCTCCCCTTCCTCTAAAAGTCGAAAATCGAATATTGCGAGCGGAATTCCCGGAGCTCCCCTTCCTCTAAAAGTCGAAAATCGAATATTGCGAGCGGAATTCCCGGAGCTCCCCTTCCTCTAAAAGTCGAAAATCGAATATTGCGAGCGGAATTCCCGGAGCTCCCCTTCCTCTAAAAGTCGAAAATCGAATATTGCGAGCGGAATTCCCGGAGCTCCCCTTCCTCTAAAAGTCGAAAATCGAATATTGCGAGCGGAATTCCCGGAGCTCCCCTTCCTCTAAAAGTCGAAAATCGAATATTGCGAGCGGAATTCCCGGAGCTCCCCTTCCTCTAAAAGTCGAAAATCGAATACTGCGAGCGGAATTCCCGGAGCTCCCCTTCCTCTAAAAGTCGAAAATCGAATATTGCGAGCGGAATTCCCGGAGCTCCCCTTCCTCTAAAAGTCGAAAATCGAATATTGCGAGCGGAATTCCCGGAGCTCCCCTTCCTCTAAAAGTCGAAAATCGAATATTGCGAGCGGAATTCCCGGAGCTCCCCTTCCTCTAAAAGTCGAAAATCGAATATTGCGAGCGGAATTCCCGGAGCTCCCCTTCCTCTAAAAGTCGAAAATCGAATATTGCGAGCGGAATTCCCGGAGCTCCCCTTCCTCTAAAAGTCGAAAATCGAATATTGCGAGCGGAATTCCCGGAGCTCCCCTTCCTCTAAAAGTCGAAAATCGAATACTGCGAGCGGAATTCCCGGAGCTCCCCTTCCTCTAAAAGTCGAAAATCGAATATTGCGAGCGGAATTCCCGGAGCTCCCCTTCCTCTAAAAGTCGAAAATCGAATATTGCGAGCGGAATTCCCGGAGCTCCCCTTCCTCTAAAGTCGAAAATCGAATATTGCGAGCGGAATTCCCGGAGCTCCCCTTCCTCTAAAAGTCGAAAATCGAATATTGCGAGCGGAATTCCCGGAGCTCCCCTTCCTCTAAAAGTCGAAAATCGAATATTGCGAGCGGAATTCCCGGAGCTCCCCTTCCTCTAAAAGTCGAAAATCGAATATTGCGAGCGGAATTCCCGGAGCTCCCCTTCCTCTAAAGGTCGAAAATCGAATACTGCGAGCGGAATTCCCGGAGCTCCCCTTCCTCTAAAGGTCGAAAATCGAATATTGCGAGCGGAATTCCCGGAGCTCCCCTTCCTCTAAAAGTCGAAAATCGAATATTGCGAGCGGAATTCCCGGAGCTCCCCTTCCTCTAAAAGTCGAAAATCGTTTCCAGTTTGCAGCTTGATCCTAAAATTTTACAAAAATCCACAAAAAATGTATCGTTTCGGAGAAAAATCACCTTCGAATGAGAATAAATCACCTCCAGTAAACATTCCGTTAAAGCATTTCTTCGCTGTCTTTAGAAATGAGGTCCATAACGGCTTCCTAGTGATAATTTACAAGTCCTCCGTAAAATATTTATCTCATCTTTCGAACAAAATCCACTTTCAGATATTATCAAAGTGAGAGTGAGAACTATTTGACCTAGAGTGAATAGGTGAAAAAATTTCAACTAACGTCAATGAAATGATGTCGACAAAATTCTAAGAAATCGAAGAAATAATGCCTCTTGAAACGGCGCAAATGGCCGTCCAGCAATTTCAATCGGTCAAAGTTTGATAACATAAATTACACATCACTAACAAGACAACTTCAGCACCCAGAAGAGAGTATGAAAATCATCTTTCTCGCTGTAAAACAGCCATAAGGAACACAATTTAGGGATTTTCATTTTCGAGGTAAGCCCCTCTTCCCTCCCTCCTCTCCAAAAAAAGATCCTAGAATCCGACAAGCTCGATCGATCTGTGCAGGAGAATATCATTAAGACACTTACTTAGCTTTAAGCATTGTATTCGATGCGTATCGCTTTCCAGCGATCGTATCGGCCAAGCCTGTTCCATATTTGAAAAGTCCATAGCAATTCAGAATATATACATAGGAGCCTTAAACATAAACTATCAAACAATTCCAAACGTATAAATAGAAAAGGCGTAATATCAAAGATATACGGAATGATTGAGTTTGTGCAAAAGATCGTCCATATGCAAAAGGTCTGGATTAGGGCATCTTACAGACTCAATATCACCAATAGCTATCTAAATACGTCGATTCTGAATTCCCCCTCTCCTCGGACCTCCCTCCTCTCCTATTCACCTCCTCAATTTTATATCGAAACTTATCTTCGCGGACAATCAAACCGCAATAATCATTATCTTCTAGCATATCTCGAGCACTATAGTGCTTTCTAAAACAGTCAGAAAGATCCATATCGAACTGCTATCTGCTATCAGTTCTCTTATTGCAGAAGAGTATGCGTCATTATCGTTTTAAGAACGGTACAACCATCTGCTCCCACCAAATATTCCAACGCTTGGCCACAAGCAGGCCAGCCTGGTTACATGGCCAATCTATGAGAACGATTAATATAGCGACTGGCGCTTCCCTATCTTCATCAGACCTGCTCGGTACGGGACGTTGCATGTACTTTTGTTAGGATTTGAATCTGCCACCCTACTACTTCATATTATGCAACCAACTTCAAGAAGCCCTATAAAATCGGCCATACTTAATCTTCTCGTTAATTGAAAACATGCGTAATTAGTAAAAACTCGCGATTAGACAAGGCCATGTAGGGTCAATGCAATGACTTAAATATATAAATAGACTAGCTTTATACCATCCGAAGCGATAGCGCCGGTTAAGCGTCGATCATCGGGTGTCTCGGGTGAGATATCATTCGGTATGCGAGCGTCGAACGCCGATAGAACGCTATGCTCCGATAGACAATGCGTCCACCAATCACCGACACTGTAAAAAAGAACGTATTTCGTCTAATGACCGCCCCTCTACTTGCTTAATGCTGAAGAGTGAATGGGATTGGGAGAGGAGTGGGAAGGGAAGTATAAGAGCAAGATCGGGCAAAAAAAGAGTCCCCCTTAAGCCTCACGATCGAAAAGCGGAGACGAAGAGAGGATGGTCGTCAATTACAAAGCACACAAAAAAGGACTAATTGATATGCTTGATTAAAGCGAGAAACTCAAAAATTCTTTCACGGAATACCACATCAATAAGGTGTACTGACGAGGGAAGAGAAAAAGGATCGATGGGAAATTTATGAATTTATCAAATTTTAATATTACAACTTAGTTATTTTTTAATTCTTTAGAATTTTATACTGATAGAAATAAATAAAGCAGAAAGCATACACTCCCGGATCATCGGATCGTCGAGCAACAATCCTTTGCACGAGGTTTGCGAGTTTATGGTGATTGCTTGGTATCGTAATGAACTGTGCCGCACTGCTCTCTGCTTCACCCTTTACCTTATCACAAAACAGTGAAGCGGCCGACGACAGTAGAAACTCAGGCATTCCAAAGGCAACTGCTAATCCAACCATACACGATGTTGCTCTCGAAGATACTTCCGCCGAGCCTGTGATTACACAACGTTATCATAACATTCAGTAAACTTATAAAAAAGACTGTTTGCCTGTATTTGCGACTATGTGGGTATCTATCTGCTTGCAATTCGCAAAATTCCCCAAATCCAATCAAGTTTCAATCTGCGGATCCGATCCTCTATCTTCTATAACAGCTACTGATACTTATTGTCACCTTTCGTCTAGTGTCCTTTGAAAACATCGAACCCATTCGTAACCGACGAAACACTCCACATTTGCTGGATATCGTTTTTCATAAAATTTTCAATAACGATATGGAAACAGCTTTCGAAACGAAAAATCGTTTGCATATAGGCGATTCATAGTGAATATAAATTCAGACGATATTATCATAGATCCGTTTCTTCACTATCGGAAAGAAAACTACTCTAACAACTGAATTTGTGCTCGTGAGCAATTTTATCTCCCCCAAAATTTATAAAGCACAATCTCATACTTTATAGCTCAAATTAGGCGAGGATCGGCTTATGAGAGAATAAACCTTTGAAATAAACCAAAGGAGAAATGATACTTGTTAGCATCAGTATATCTCGCGAACGATCGGCAATCATCGAATTTGAAAAATAGCGTCCGAAAAGTTTTCAAATTCATAAAGAGCAAACCTTCAACTCTCAGCTGACGCAACATGTGGTGCATACTCTGTATTGATGCATAGGATTCATTCGAGAGTGCTTCGGCTGGCATATGTTGAATTAGGTGCAACAGCGATGAGAGCGCTTCCGAGCATAGTTCCGGATCTCGTCTATTCAATTCATTAAGCACCGAGAACATACACTTCAATCCAAGAGCGACGATCTGATTACCATTTGATGCAGCCTTTAACGACCCGACAATCACAAATTTGATGCTTAATCATTGCCGACTTTCAAACCGAATATGCTAAGCGAAAGAATAAGTTCAACGATCAGTGGTACTATAGCAGCCTGAATCTGAACTGTTTTTACTAAAAATGAAGAAAGTAACTCAAAAATGCATATGAAAGACTAATCACCTCTCTCCTCTTTGATTAGCTCTTAAGTATATAAACAGATTATGTAGTAGATCGGTGAAAATGAATAGAGAGCTTTATAAAGAAAATTATGTGGGATCTACAGTTGCCTTACCGCTCATATTTCAATGGAACTTAGTCGTATCATACGTAAATAGTAGTATATTTCAAACTTGGTATCATATTGGACAGTGTGAACTTGAGGTGAATGTCATACGCCCTCCAAGTATTTGATGGATGAGGGCATGCAGTACCATCTTTTCGGAAATCATGCCTCATGGTTTAAATGTCATTCCTATATCGCCTCAAAACCTTTCGCGACTATGAATGCACCTACCTGACGACACTAAATATCAGGTGAATCAAGATTCACCTAATTCAAAGAATGGATACCTGGTTTCTATCCGAATCGCAATTTCCAATATTCACTTCAATTTCAGGGATTTTCACTTCCTTCAGATCGTTCGACGCAGATGATGGTAGTGTCATATTCAGAAGTGGGGCATATCTAAAAAGTTGAGATGCGTGAGGGATTCGGACGGAATAAGACAACGGGTACATGCTATAATGAATGAGAGATGTTGTTCATTTGCATAAAGAACATGCTGTATCACTATTCCAAATTCAGAATGCTACCTGCAGTCAGACACCTCCAAGATGAACATAAACAGCAATCTGTAGGCTGCTAGAATATTCTCTTCGCTTCTTCCTCCACTATAAACTTCTCTCTCGTCGGCTAATTAACGGGCTAAGCTACTCTCGGCAACAAAGTTGGCTTCATTTCACGAAACTCACCCATCTGCTCGCTTTTTACAATAAAGTGCGCTTTATGCAAGCCGTTTTTAACAAACTTAGAGAATGAAAACATACTAGTATAAGCTCGCTCAAGTCAACTTATACTACAACAGGTGTGGCGCTATATTAAGCGAGTTATCCCAAGAATCAGGCCAAGATGAAAACGTTTTCGTCCAGAAAAACCTTTTCTATCCTCAACTATTCCGAACTCTACTCTCTTGCCTTATATTTCATCTTCAAAGATAAGCCATGCCCTCCATCTCTACTCGAGAATATAAATCAAAATCCAATTGGCAGTAGAATAGAACCGAAAAGATTGAGCGCCTCATACTGCATATACAGTGGCAGTAACTCTTCCTCTAGAAATATTTAAAAAAAGCACCTGAGGACGATTGCTCTGGCGATTGCTGCCGCTCCAAAAGATGAGGGTGCGGCAACAACTTTAAGGCAAGCAGCAATGTCAAGCGATGCTGCTTCGAAACCTCGATTTGCACCCTCTCCATCCGGACCGATAACGACCACTCGGCGATGTGGCACTTCATCTTGTTCACCTCAATCGTCCACTTATTTGTTCAATGATAATTTGAAAAAAGAAGAAATGGATGAGCATAAGGCATTGACATGATGCACGCTTTCACTGTCCACACTCGCCAAACCAGCCGGTAACAAAAATAATGCTGGCAATTCACACTGTCCGGTAAAATTTTTCAATAGGATTTCGCCTAATGATTAAAGTAAGAACTTCTGAGTTCAGCAATCTTCAAAGAGAAGGTCAAATCATTAGCTCTTGCACTGTGCTACTTCCCATCCCCCTCCTCTTACTACTCTCCCTAATCAAAGGAAAGCCCAACGAAGGCGCAAAATAACGGCCATTGTAGCATCACTTTCTTGCATCATCTTTTACCCACAATAAGGGAAGATATTAGAGTCGATCGACTTCAGAACGACATCACAAGTATGTTCATTTCATATAGTATCCCCCCCCCCCCTCCCACCCATTTCATATATCGGAATTTTACTACGGGCGCCGTCTTTTAATCCGATGTCTATCTGTGCTGATGATCCTTAAAATGACGTTGTCACACTAGATAATTCCACAAATTACCAACAAATCCTGAAAATAATCCGCTTATATTTTAATTCACCCCGGCAACTCCTCGCGGCTCGTTCTTCCAAATCGAAAGCGCCACTTTCCACACACATTTTAAAAGGCGCACACTCTCCTCCAGTGATCACTTGAAAGCCAATAAGCGGAGTTGTTTCATCGTCCTAGACTTTATCAAAAGAACTGTTTAAGCCTAATTTCGTGGATTTATGCGTTCAATTTAGCAACGAGGAGAGATATATGTATTTATATCTATAATATATTTATTATTATTTTAACATTTATATGAAAGATATTTTGATATGCAATCTATATCGGTCGACTTGTAAGGAAATGATTGAAAATGACACCTTCAAGATCGGTTGACGAAAGAAGCGACGGTCGTCTGATAGTGGCGAATCGAAGAATATGACCCTTCGGCGGTAACTTCGCACAATGTCTCAGTAACTGTGCGAATTGTGACGATGTTGCACGTGGTTCAGCACATTCTATAAACAATAATCAACTTTGAAATCTCTTTAATTCCAATATTAACTACTAAATCAATCGGTAAATACCTCTTTCTCTTGTGAAAACAAAAGGAAATATTTCTGGTCGGCGACAGCTCGAATCTCCTCAAATTGAAAACGGATCGACGATTCCCCCTCTTAAAATAAATGGATAACGGCATCGACGATTCCCTCTCTCATAGAGCATTGAAACTATCAAACGAATAGCCTAGAAAGAGATAGATGAAGTTATCTAGAGGAAAACGGCTCATATATCGTAATTTCCGTCTCATAAAACTGCAAAACTATCCGATCCGATCGAATGTGCAAAAATTTTCACGCCTTAATTATATTCAAATTATCGAATCAACGTTTCTACCTTCGTCGTGAGCAAACTGCAACCAAGTCTTTCATACTTTAATACTGCTAATTTCGCAAATGACCCCTTCCACCCTTTCCTCTCCTCTTCCTCTTCTCAGGAAGAGGAGAGGCTTTATCATCCTCTTTCATCACAATAATAGTTCCAGTTCCCATCAATACAACAATCAGAACCTATCTCCTATAGCCTGAACGTTGCTAATAATATAACTAGTTGGCCTATGCTGTTCAAAAAAAAATCTGCTTCAGTCATATTGTTTGAATCAAGCGAAATATTAGCCGACAATCGAAATATCATAGAAAATAAGTGATTCGATGAAATATGCGGCTTTCATTTCACGATTTTGAGATATTCCACTAGAATAGTGCTTACTATTGAGTGCTCCCCATATAGTTAAAATCTCATTGCTATTCACTATAATAAAATTAAATCGTCGAATAAATTCCGATGGAATTTTTATGATTTCACCAATAAAAGTGAATATTTCCACACAAAAATAACACTCGAAAAAAGTCTTTCGAGGAATTTCTCTTTCAAAAATATTTTCTATTTTCCGAAACGGCAATGCATTATTTTATTTGCCAAATCAATTTAATCATTTAAATTCATCAAATTTATTATTGCATTAAAAAAAAACTATAATATATATAGATATAAAATTACATTTATATTATTGTATTCTATAGTTGAGGGACGTTAAAATATACTACCTTTATTGCATTTCGATTGTGCTCGACGAGGTGATCCATTCGGTGAAGTGTCGGTCGATGCGAGACCAGCGAAGAGATTAAGATTACGCAAAAAATAGGACATATCCGCTATGTTGAGTGCGGAAATAACTTCATTGCTGAAGAAGTGACGATCAGCAGTGATCACTTTGAGGAATCAAAAATTAGCAAAAAAATGATCGCGATCCAGTCGACTATCGATGAGGGAGAAAACGTTGAATTCAGTAATTTAAATAATACAGATCACACTGAAATATGCCATAGATAATTCAACTCTATACTGAAAACAATCCGATCGAACTATTTCCTCCCCTTATCTCCTCGCCCCTTCCCCCATCATCGATGGGTCACTCACTTCAAGCAGTAGGACGAGAGTGGGTGGTTAGGAGCATAACTGCTTCACCAATAACAACATCACATTAACTTGGGTCAGTATCGATGAACTTAATGTTTTAGACAATGAGAAGAAACGGATTTCCCATTCAACCACTAAAATAAACCCTCTTCTAAACTGCAATGTGAATGATATAATTGCAGAAGTTTCCTCTTTCCGTTAACTCTCTTCTTTCGATAAGACGGCGCTGAATGAATTATTACGGAATCGCCCACTTAATTAAATTAATTTCAACGATATTAATGAAATTAAAATCGAGTTGAAATTTCTTATTAATGAGAAATAAAGTTGAAAGTTTAGGCGATAGAGTAGCTAACTACTCAAAAGAACAATGCAAGCACCCATAAAATTCTGTCCTCAAAAGCATTGCAAATAGAAAAATCCACTGAACGAACGGATCGGATAGAAAGACGGTTGCCCGATGCGCAAACAATACGCAACCTAAAGCACTCAACCGCTCCTCCAATCAACTAACGTCACACCTCTCGATGAAGAAAGCGCTTCTAAACAAACATATATCATCCTCTTCCACATACAAATGAATTTCTATTCCCCCCTCATTGTGAGAAATTTTCTCTGCAACAAAAGAGCTCTCGACTAAGAAATGTAAAAGATATTTGTAAGATACCTTCAGATGAGTCTATTTCAGAAATATTCATCCACAACTATAGATTTCAGGATCAGGCAAAATCAATTTCCCCGTAGTTGTTGAGAAACTTTCAAACGCTTTCCGACTAGATTGAGTTACTTTCTCTATATTCGCTAATAAACTGTCAACTAATCCCTCGAAATTCTTTCCGCCCTATACGAATTAACTTCGAAAGAATATGAGTGGAGAACAATTTGCAAGGCGAATATACTTTCGCCAACGATTTCACGCCAATAAAGAAATCATCTCGACTTGTAAATTACTTCATGCAATTACTACTCGAACGATTCGCCATAAAACTCAAATACAATTGCATCTATTGTGCAAATAATCCCTCCGATATAATCATTCATCAATTCCTAGAAATCTGGATTTTAAGCAATATATTTTCCAGAAAGCAAACTGAGAAATCCAGAATTTTTTTTCTTCAATTGCAAAGAAAAACCGTTTCTAGAGTATTATTATTCGCTAGGCGTCTAAAATTTCACTAGTTCGAAATTATATGCAAATGATTTTTGCGCTATCATTCTTAGTCGATTTATCGACATTCGATAATATAACGATAAAATAATTTATATTTTAATTTACTCTATTGGAAAAAGTGGTTCAAATTATATTTCTATGGCACATTTTCGTACACTCAATAGTCAATAGTTTTCGTTATTTTAAATGAACTCCTCATTTAAATTATAAAATGCATCATTTTAGTGAACACATCAACATACTTCCGGATGTTTCCGTATTTCTGGATGTAAATGCATCCACAAATCTCCGGACTATTTTTAAATGCATGCAAATCATCTTAGTGAACACATCAACATACTTCCGGATGTTTCCGTATTTCCGGATGCAAATGCATTCTGGAATGTAAATGCATCCACAAATCTCCGGATGTTTCCCTACCTCCGGATGTAAATGCATCAACAAAATGCGGATGTAAATGCATCCACAAAACTATTTCATGCAACAAATCTACGGATGTTTCTATTTCTGGATGTAAATGCATCCACAAATCTCCGACGTTTCCGGATGTAAATGCATCCACAAATCTCCGGATGTTCCCTATTTCCGGATGTAAATGCATCCAGAAATCTCCGGATGCTTCCCTATTTCTGGATGTAAATGCGTAAATGCTATTTCTGGATGCAAATGCATCCACAAATCATCTTAGTGAACACATCAACATACTTCCGGATGTTTCCGTATTTCCGGATGCAAATGCATCCAGAAATCTCCGGATTCCCTATTTCTGATGTAAATGCAAATCTATGTTTTCTGATGTAAATGCATCCAAATCTCCGGATGCTTCCTTATTTCTGGATGTAAATGCATCCACAAAATGCATGAACACTATTTCAATGCATACTTCCGATGTAAATGCATCCACAAATCTCCGTATTTCCGGATGTAAATGCATCCAGAAATCTCCGGATGCTTCCCTATTTCTGGATGTAAATGCATCCACAAATCTCTGGATGATTTCTGGATGCAAATGCATCCACAAATCATCTTAGTGAACATATCAACATACTTCCGGATGTTCCGTATTTCTGGATGTAAATGCATGCATAAATCTTCGGATGTTTCATTATTTCTGGACGTAAATGCATCAAATCATCTTAGTGAACACATCAACATACTTCCGGATGTTTCCCTATTTCTGGATGTAAATGCATTAACAAATCTCCGGATGTTCCTTATTTCTGATGATGTAAATGCATCCACAAATCTCCGGATGCTTCCTTATTTCTGGATGTAAATGCATCCACAAATCTCCGGATGTTTCCTTATTTCTGGATGTAAATGCATCCACAAATCATCTTAGTGAACACATCAACATACTTCCGGATGTTTCCCTGGATGTAAATGATGTAAATGCAACATGGATGTATTTCTGGATGTAAATGAGTGAACACATCAACATACGGATGTTTCCCTATTTCTGGATGTAAATGCATAAAACAATGCCCTATTTCTGGATGTAAATGCATCCATCAAATCTCCGGATGTTTCCTTATTTCTGGATGTAAATGAGTGTCAACCCGGATGATGTATTTCTGGATGTAAATGCATCCACAAATCTCCGGATGTTTCCTTATTTCTGGATGTAAATGCATCCACAAATCAGTGAACACATCAACATACTTCCGGATGCGTAATGCGCATAAATCTTCGGCCTTATTTCTGGATGTAAATGCATCACAAATCATTTTAGTGAACACATCAACATACTTCCCTGGATGTTCTGGATGATGCATCCACAAATGTAAATGCAAATCTCCGGATGTTTCCTTATTTCTGGATGTAAATGCATCCACAAATCTCCGTTTCCTTATTTCTGGATGTAAATGCATCCACAAATCCATCAACATACTTCCGGATGTTTCCTTATTTCTGGATGTAAATGCATCCACAAATCATTTTAGTGAACACATCAACATACTTCCGGATGTTTCCGTATTTCTGGATGCATAAATGCATGAACACATCAACATACTTCCGGATGTTTCCGTATTTCTGGATGTAAATGCATGCTCCCAATGCGGATGTTTCCCTATTTCTGGATGTAAATGCATCCACAAATCTCCGGATGTTTCCTTATTTCTGGATGTAAATGCATCACAAATCATTTTAGTGAACACATCCAACTCCTTCGGATGTTTCCGTATTTCTGGATGTAAATGCATCCACAAATCTCCGGATGTTTCCCTATTTCTGGATGTAAATGCATCCGCAAATCTCCAGATGCTTTCCTATTTCCGGATATCGAAATAAATGGATAAATAAGCGAATAAATAAATAAACGAACAAACAAATAAATACATATATTAGGTACTAACTTAACTATAGAATAGATGAGAAATATATGAACCGCATAAGTTCACCTATTATAGTTGCGTTCAATCTTCCACGAATAAAATCGTTTAAGGTCGTGAAGCTTCCGGAGGACTAATAATAATATTGTATGATCAATTGTGGGAAATATAGTAATTTTTTTCCCCAATAAGACGCTTCTCTATGAAAGATGAATTACTGGCAAACAACAGAATAAAACGTAAGAGTACAAAGAATATGGCCATGCTGCAAACAACTCATCTAAGCGAAGCTGAAATCAATTCCTTAAAAGCGATATTTAAGCTGCATCCTGAAAGACGCGTAAACTTAAAAAAAAAGCGCATTCCCACAGACTCGAACGATTTCAACTCCCATGCATCCGAATAAAACATCGATCGTGAATGGCTAACATGGACGATAAATGCTTAATGGGTATCGACGAATGGCGAATGCCGTTAGCTTCTTCTGATCCGGCTCTTTCACCATTCAATCCAGTAAAATACCTTTTCAATGAAATCGATAGTGCACAAAAGATTCATGAAGGTTAACTGTAGAGATAGCCCGCGGAATAGAGTCTGGAAGAACATTATCAAGACTGATTTCTCGTTCCTTGCAGACGAATTATATAAAACCACATCTATGGTGATCCTCATCTTCACACATCTATGCGAATCGTTCAGCATACCGCTTAAGGATTCATTTCAAAACGAAACTCGGGCATTGAGATATACGAATAATATTTCGAATATTTTACATTTTGCCTTACTTTGAAGCGAATATTTCTATTTTCCTCAAAAATCTTTAGAAATTTCTAATTTATTCTCTATTTGTCGAATTTCCAATAATATTTTTTCATTTCTCATCGTCCTTTATTTCTTTATAGTCGTCCATTTTTAATTGTGAAACGCTCATCAAACAATCGAATGCGATTTGAAAATCAGCTAAACTATATCTCGATGTTTCCTTATTTGCTCTCTTCTCAGCAATCATCTACCGAATAAGTCGTTCACCGTTAATTTCTCACACGATAACGAAGCAATTCTGAGATCTATTAATTGTTGCGTTATATTTGTTAAGTATTTATTTGCGTCCACGAGCGTAACACTTCCCCCAAATGCAACAAGTACGGCCTCCGAGTGGTGGTGACTCACGAAACGGGCTAGCGGAAAATCGCTCCTACCGTTCTAATGCACCTCTCTATCCACCTACCTTCTTTCGTTTCCAATTCCTACGTGCCTTTGAAGACGGTGACGTTTTAAATTGCTCGATGCGAACGTTGCAATGCTCATTCCATCATTTAACCTCTTAAGAAGCAGTATTGTTGGATGAGAGTCGATAATGTGATGCTCTCCGATGAACGCAGTAGAAGTATATTCTCACAAGAAATGTATTATGGGAGAAGCACGGGATCTAAGATCGCTCAATTAGAACAGACTGTTCGAGCCAAATACACCGACTATGCTGACCTACTTCAATTGCCGGCTGGTAGTGAGATGGACGCTCCATCAAGGATGGCCTCTTGTTTGTCGGTAGTTCTCGCAATTGCGATACCTTATCCCGAAAAATTTGTTGATGAAATTATTCCTGTTTCGAATGCAAAATCATCCGCCAACCCAGTGGTGCTCCCCGAACGCTATACCCGGCACAATGAGTGCATTCAACGATTGAAGCTTAAAATCCCGGAGAACCACTCCCACTCGGCGAGTGCAAAGCATTTAACGGAGGCGCCACAGATTTCTCAGAGGTTGCACTCAATCAGGCAACTCCAATAGAAAGATGGCCTCTGAAGTGATAACCAAGGAACCCGAAAGATGAGCGCGGCGAAGGACGGGTAACACCAACAGGTGGTATATCCACACCTCTGATAATATAAAGGCATAGGAACTAGACATGGGTCTCAGGATGATGTGCAATTCGGCTTCACGTGCACTTCCTGAATAACGAAATTATTTGGAAGTCGCAGAGAGAGCTCAAATGGAAGCTTGCTTTGTAAAGAAGATGAAGAACACACAAGGCGGTGCGGTGCTTCTGTTTTCATAAGAACGCGTGAACCGTGTTAATGTCCAAAGATCGCTTATCATAGCGCGTACCCGCTAGATAGAACATGGAAGTGGCGATTATGCCATGATGATTAAGCTTGCTCCCTGTCGATGAAGATTGCCTCCATCAAGCATATTGCTGGAGGTCACCCAACGGTGGCATAAGCCATCGAAGCTACCGCCTCGTGGTAAGTAGCAGGATGCGAAATCACGCGCATGGATCTTTGTTATCAATAAAACACCTCATATCCGGAAGCCTTTACTGTTCAGTCGGCTGGATATATGTGAATTTTGCAAAATAAATTCGATCTATTGCAGAAAATACTTTAAAATTATGCATAAAATATTTTCAAAGAACATCGTGGGGAAAAAAGAAGAAGAAAACTTTTACATCATTAAACAAGAGAAAAACCTCTCAATGCATTAGCGCCTCATTAAGATCTATTAGAGAAGACATATACTAAGGGGGAAATTAATGAATTACATTTTTGCAATTTTGCAAATAATGCCATAGGGATTTAGTGTATAATGTAAATTACTTAGAGTACCATAACTATTTGAAAGTTAACCTTTAAACTATTTAGTTAGAAGTTGGATTATTGCAGCATATGATGATAGGGATCGTAGCGGCAGTATAGAAATGCGATGAGATCGCCACTTTTTTTTTTGGATAGTTTTTCTTTTCCTCTATATTCCGAAATGATTTATTCGGATAGCGATTGGGATAAAATTCCCCTAGAATCTCATCCAACGCTCTAGGAAACGGAATTTTTCCCCTTGAAAAAAAAAAGAGGGCAAATTTGCAACCCTCGGGATTGTTCTCAGGATAACACGATATCTCATAACCTCTATATCTTCGACTAATATTTGCCTATATTCGAAATCTTTAGAAATAATTTCTGAATCACTCATAAAAAAAAAGACGAAATGTGTGGGAAAAAAGTAGATGAGTGCCTTATTTCTATAAGAATATTCCAATCTGCAGAGACCCTGCGAAATAAATTATAAACGAGCGAAAAACCTCAGACATACTATATAGATAATCATACGAGCGATCCACAATTATGACGGATAAAACGGGAATTTACATCTTTTCCAAGATGGAAAGAGGAGGATGGTGCGAGATTACACTGTAAAACTACAAATTACACTGTAAAATACTATGGTGAAGTTTTCAACAAAGAAGTACAGCAGAATATAAAGAGGACATTAGATTCAGAGGAAGATTATCGTCGGATGGAATTCTGGGATATATCGCCTAATATGATCGAAGATCAACTTATGCTTTGTTTCAATTTCAGTATGTGCATCTAAAATGATTTTTCAAAGAATTCCTTCGAGAATGAGCTGCAAAAAAAAAGAATAAAGCTAAAACTGAGGTTAGGATTGCGTAAACTTATTCTACATGGAAGGCAACTCAGGACCATAATTCATCGATAAGCGACGAGAATTTAAAAAGAGCTAAGTTTATCAAAACACTGAAACGGATGATCTCTCCAGAAATCAGCGAAAAAACGCCCCACAATAATGCTATAATAGGAGGAGCAGTGAAGATGACGGAAGAGGTGACACATCTATGAATGCAAGAAAATGTGTGGCAATAGCGTACTGCACGAAGTCGGATGCACGACGCTTCTCGGATGTCATCGACATCGACGATGTTTCCACATTGATATCGCAGTATAACATCTTTCACCTATTGAACTTACCTCCGCTACTTTTATGCAAATAATTCCCATAGTTTAAAGTGGTTTTTTCTCAATATTCCCTTGCTGATATTGTTGATTTTTATTTATTTGAAATAAGTGAATTATTTATTATAGAAAATTTTAAGCAACACGCTGTTTGCGTTTGAAGTGAAATTAATGCCAATAATGGGGAATGTGAACGCTCAATGTGAAATTCTGATAGGCGAAATTGCAAAAATGACATAGAACGGCTATAAGAACTAGAATAATCAACCGATCACCTGAAATGCTGCCACAAAGAGTCGATAGTAGCGTGAGCGATAAATTGCAATTATTGGAAGTGATATGAATGAGTTCAGTAAAAAGAGATTAGCCGCATTATGACGAATAAGCTTAGCTCTAACTCTCAGATAATTATACTGCAAGTGATAAGTGATAAATTGATTATATCAATGATAGAGTCATGAAATTTTATTGTAATCATAGTTGAAACAATCAATCTAAGCATAAAATCGAGAAGATATTAGAGTAATAGAGAAATTCTTAAATAGAGCAATTTTCTATCGTTTAATAAACGCGTTCACAATGTATAATTTCTCAAAAATCACTAATAATTATAGCAATCAACTTTAACAACCGAAAAGTAGAACAAGAGCACAATCTGAAGGAAAAGGATGCTGCGCAACGCCTTGCACCATGCGTATAGAGAAGTGAGATGTGCTCACGCATCGCAATACGCACGCGACTCTGCCCTATTTGAGCATTGAGCGGACGATATTCGTCCACTCTTCGAATGGGGCAACACTAAACGTTGGCTAAACGGATAGGAAGGAGTGGTTAGCGTACGTTAATCTTAATTTATGATGAGATAACAAGAGAAATAAATAATAATCGGAATTCAACTGAATTTAAAGGTTAATTACATTCTATAGTTAAGTTTTTCAAAGATTTAATTCCAATTAATTCATCAATTAAAATTCAATTATTTGAAATTATATTCATTAATAAATAGAATAAATTAAATATTAAAAAATTTGGAAAACATATTTCAGAGGTGAATTTCGAAGTGGAATATCGGTAAATGTGAATTGCTCCGTTGGCAAATATCTCCTCATAGACACACTGAAGTTATAGAGTAATTTCAATCAAGTTATCATCATACTTATTATTATGTCAGTGGATCTTATCGGGCTCATCAAATCGCTCGAGGTTATGAAACCTCTGTCGGGCAGCGCTCAAGTACATCGCGAAACAACGCAAATATAAACCGCGAACAGCTTGAAACACTATGGAGTAAAGTGACAAGAACGAGGTGAGGGGAAAGAGGTAGCGACTCTTTCACAAAGATTACTCGGACCGTCGACACGATCCGTAGACTCCACTCCACCGCCGACCGCCTCCTCACGGTAGGCCTACTCGGCCATACGAACAACCTGGTAGCCGAAATAAATTCATGAGCCACATCGATTTCTTTTATATCCTCCCGATTCTGCCCCAGGCTAGCTTCACGACATGTGATGTGCAGCCGTTTGATTTGTAGACATTGTTTGACATACGTTGCATTACGTGCTATTCCCACTTGCTCTACTGCCAATTGCTCTAACTTACAGCTGTGGGTGATCTAATATTGCACTAGAGAATAATATTATTATTGAGAAATCGTGATAGAACAAATTGATATAATCCCATTGGAGAAACCACTAGGGAAACCCTCAATAAAAATGAAAAACTCATGAGCAGCGATATTTGTTTCTATATGATGTGTGAATTCATCGGTTAGCTGCAGCTATTCGTTGAACTCCCGAAATACTAAAACTAAAGTTAGAAGCTTTGAAAAGCTAGCATCTCTACCAGTAGAATAGTTCTCCATGCCAATCGTCGAATTAATCAATCAGCTTTTATAGCAGTTATGACCGCTCAAGCCGAAATCCGAGAAAAACATTTTCAGGAACTGCAAAGGTCGGAATCCTGAAAGCACTTTTAGCAGAAATGGAAAAGCTGAAATTCGATAAAAGCCCACGCTTACGATTAACAAAGTTAAAATTCATTAAATATACATTTATTATGACCCTGAAACGTTAAGGGAAAAACCTCTATATCTAAAGCCGACGTCTGTAATTAAAGAGGTACTCGTTTTTGGATCTTATATCTAAAGCATCAAAGAAATATAAGTTTTTAGTTCGTCATAAAGTATACTATGAGCCAAATGTGCTGGTTAGATATTGCAACTGCAATGCGAAAATGTGTCTATAGCACTAAAATAAAGCAGAATACAATGCGTCGAAGACAATAAAGTGCCAACACTATCGAAAGATTCGTCACGCCGAAATAATACGGATTTATACACAGTTAGCTCTGCCACGATAAAATATAAGGCAGTTTTTCTTGCATCCATCTGAGCCTAAAGTAACGCGTTTTTTACTAATATAACTTCAACAGTAGCATCTTAAATAGTAGCCCATAACGCTGGGATATTACTTTGTCGTACGACCATTCACAGTAAAATTTTAACAATAAGAGCCAACACGAAATGTGTGATATATGCAAAGACAAGAAAGTTTTTTTTAATGCTTATAAAGGAGAAACTTTCTGGATGATTTTGTAGTACTTGTATTGTAGTACTTCATGGCCAACTTTCTGGATGATTTTCTTCACGTTATTATCCACGAAATCCTTTTTTTTACTTCAAAACCAAAGCTTATGGCTGTTGTGCTATTGTGGCATCGAAGATCGCTACAGAAGTGAGATAGTGTACACATACTATCATCCGAACAATAAATGTCCGTTGTAATTTTCTGTAAAATAATCCCTTTATTTCAGTTTGCATTGCAAAAATTGGTCTGCGCATCATGCCTGTATAATGCCCATATCTACATGAGTCGGTTTGTTGCAAGTATCGAACTAATTGAACGCATAATTGACAGAGCTCATAGAACTAATATATATTTAAGGATAGAAAAACAACTAGCAACCGAAATTGCTCATTACCCATTGCCCAGGCGTGTGGAGGGTATGAAAATTGGTTCATTGCTAATGTTTGAAAGTTATTCAAAGCGCGAAATTTCGATACTATTCGCATGCTCTTTTAAGCGTTGAAACTTCAACGAAGGACACCATCGACTAGGCTTAGAAGCCCCGATGCAATACTTCCTTGTCTCGTATTAATATTGCACCTTATATAGTAGCTGAAAAGACCGTTTTAAAGGGCCACTTTTATAGTGATACTATCATTTTCTTCTTTGGCAGATCGAAACGGTTCTCGACATTCAAGCGACGATGTACCAAGGAACAGGAAGAGGGGTGAACGAAGAGGATGATTCAAAGACTCGAAGCCCCACTACTGGAATCGACTCGAACAAAAAACAGAAAAAAATTGTTTTAAAAAAAACTCTCCGTTGACACGAAGAATTTATATGCATTAATGAAATCTAATTTCTATTCATTAAACATTTCTCTTCATTGAAAATTTCAAAGCTTCTATTCTCACATCCCCTCCTCATCCATCACTACCGCGAGTCCCATTCTTTTTCATCCACAATCATGGCTTCCAGAACCATTTATACACAACCATCTGCAAAAAACCACCTCAATGTATTTTAAGATGAAATTAAACGATCAAAGCATTTTTTCGTTCTTAGCCTTCGTGAAATTTCCCAAATGGAAGTTCATCAAAACTTAAAGCTATTTTCATATAAGTTTCAGCGAAAGTGTTGGGGCTGTGGACTTTCAATGATTCGTAGAGAAGAAAATAGAAATATTTTAGAAAAGTTTCGATTTCGATAACTGAAACCAAAAAGAAATCGAAACGATTGTTGAGTGAGAGGAGGTGGAAATTCTGTCATAACAATAAATGACACTTTCTGCAAAAAACGACTGCTTTCTCCTACAACTTATGAAAGGAAAATTCCCTCCTTTAAACATTACGCGGAAATTGCAATAGAATCAATATCGTTAACAATGCTGAGGAGGAGATCGATGTATCTGAAGTGTCTCAACACGCCGAAAATATAACAGCAAACAGTACGCAGCCCAAGTATCTCATGATAACGACCAAATAGTATGGCTGAAACTACAGGCAGCAGACTGAATAGAACAGATGTAAAATATCTGCTCGAATATGCGCTCGTATGTTTTTATTGATGCTAAAAAGTATTGCTCAATGGTTGGTCGTAAACATGCATGAATTATCGAAAGATCTCAACGAGAAACTCCGAAATATTCAGCTATTTTCCTCTAAAATAAACGCTCTCATTGAAATGAGAGGAGAAATTTCATTAATAGCAATGTGCTCAAATGATATATAGAAATTAATTAATTTCATAGAATTAAAGAGGTAATATTAGTTGGAATTAAATAGTTTTATTAAACAAATCCATTACATTTATCTACTCCACTCTACATAGAAAAGAAGGAACAAAGAAACAAACAAATTGTACAACAAAACAATATGAAACGAAATTATCATTGAGAAGAAACAAATATGCACATAGTTAGTTTGTTCAATCACATATTTGAGCATTTATTGAATAATCATAACGAATAATGGCATTTATTAAAAGCTTCAGCAAAGTTAAAATGAACGAAATATTAATCTTTGATATTCTTAGAGCACTGAGAATATATTCGTTGCTTAAATAAATGAACTTCATCATTTCTACTTATCTATATGAGATTTTATCAACTCTTTGAGAGGGGTAAATTCAGTTGATAGCCCCCATCGAGGTAGTTGCAAATAAACGAGTCGAGTCAAGAAGCTCAAGTCCATTTTATCTTCGCCGATTGCCTCAAATGAACTACATCCCAAAAAAAAGTGCTCCTTATTGGTGAAACGCCAGAAAAAAATGAACTTTTTCCAGTAATGCGACATTTTATTGGAAACGACCAAATTCGGGGCAAGTTAACAATGGAGAGAATCGTTACGAGGAAAGCAAGTTACAATTATCCTATTCTACTGTCAAACGATAATTACTCATATGAAAAATCCATACATTATTCAGAAATTAAAAATAAAAGAAGAATTATTGAAGGTTGAGCAACTATGCCAAAAAAAAAAATGCTTTCGATGTGAAACTATTGCAAAATGGAGTGAAAAATAAACAACGATAGCGAAGGAATAAATCAATGATTGCAAAAATGAATTTCAATATGGACGTTATAATTTAAAGGAATTAAATTTCAAAGTATTTTCGAGTTTCCCATTAAGAATTTATCGTTTGCTGACAATAATTTATGAGAAACTCTCATAAGAATTAAGCGAAATACCAAGAACGCAAATCGAGAAATTTAGAATTTTTAGGAAATCGTTTATGAAAAATTCTCTTTTCTTACAATTTTTCGAAAATTTCCACTTTCCACATCAAATTCTCTATTATGAATTTTTACGTAAAAATTTCCAAATAGTAAAATTACTCTGGAAGAAAACAAATCAACAACAAAAATTCCATAATGAGTACAATTTGAGCGTTGAATGCTGTCAACTAGATCGTATAGCAAACGCGACAATTGAGTTAAGTAACGGGCAGTGAGTGTCACAATTGATATATGCGAAGATCATTCATTCTTAATAGCGTTATTGATTTTTGCCTATCGATCAGTAAGACTACGTTTCGGTTAACTATATTCTATTCACTATATGTGTTTATTGACGGAGTTGAAAACGATCATTTCGAAGTCAGTATAGCTTTTCTCGGTCGGTTCAGCATTGTTCTCCCGGTCGGTCACCCATTAATCTTCCACAATTCTCATAAAGTAGAAGGTTAATAATTGCTCATTCATGAATGAATTTTATGCAAAAGTTTTACTAGAATATTTGAAATGTAATCCTTGAATTTATTTCATAAAAATTCCATAAAAAATGATCGTCTCCAATATAAAGATATATAAGTAGAGACTTTTGCAGTATTGCATCGCGCAAACAAAATCAATTTCACTGATCTTCTTAATAAGGCGGTCTTTATTGAATACTGTAAAATCAATTATGTCACTGTACGATGGTCAGTAAAATTGCTCTAGTGGACAGTGGTAAACGGGAATGATAATTTCTGCGTGGAATTCCACGCATAACTGCTGAAAGCAAATGCAAACGTTCGTGTTGTGCACGATACTGCAAAAGATAGCCATGAAAGAAGATAACCTTCAAATGTATGAATAGAGATGAGCATAATACCTATAACCTGTAAAGAGGGGAAAGCATAAGGAGATAAGAGAAAAGAAGAATCGAGAGAGAGGTGCCTGAGGCAGTGCTTGTAGCTGAGCCGTTGCAATAATCGGCATAGCACGTACACACGCTGATGTAACTCTCATCGCTTTGTTCGGGTGATAGTTTGAATAACTCTCGCTTCCTGAAATTAAATGTCATATACTGCATTACCTGAATAAGGTGCTTTAATGACGTTTTATCAGTCGACTGATATCACATCTAAGGGTTTATGCAACGCTATGATTCGCATAAAAGATATTATCCAAGTGGAATATTCCCACTCTTTCTCTCTGTCTACAATTTGAATTTATATGAGCTTCAACCATCCTGCCTAGTTCAGAAAAGAAGCCGCATCAAAATGAAACACCAGTCACTTTAAATCAAAGGCTGATAGCTTCACTTTATTGGTATAATAGGCACGCTGTGCATTCTAAGTAACTAAATTCATAGGCATTTTATTTGATGACAATCCACATTGGTCAACTGAGATGAGATTAGATAGTGACAACTAGTCGTCCCGACTGGGTAGGTACAACTGTAAACTATCAGTAGCAAGCAAACGCTGCAAGTACCAATGAGTCCTAATCAGACAGTCTCTAGTGCTTTCGACGCGTTGACGCGTTTCATCGTACTGAACTATATGATCAAAAATGCTGAATTATCTTCAACAGTTAAGATGAGTTACCCTGAAATAGGTCTGGTAGGAGGGAAAGGCAACCTGAAGGAATATGTTGCAGACTCACTCTAAACAGAACGATTTAATCGTCTGTTTTTCCCAACATATATTCTTCTCTGGTTAGGAAGACCTTCTGAAAAGCTCCATGATGAGATGTTTTAGGGAATCTTTCTGGATGGAAGAGTCCCTTCCCTGCCTTTATGGGAAATTCGGTTTCGTTGATGGAAGCCATAGACAGAACTCAACGTGGTTGTAAGAGTAATGAATAGTGGTAGTGGGATTGCAAAATGTTGTGCAAACATTAGACCGCACCTGTATTGACGGCAAGAGTCACGATGCATCCACCTGTACCAGGTGACAATAGTCTGATTGAAACCATTGTGAAGCAGATCGTCAAGGCATCCTCGAATATGGCCTTTGATGCGTACGCCTAAAGCTTTGGCGGTCATTTTGACGAAAAAATACGTAGTAGATACCTATTCTTCAACATCGTAACATTGATACATGCTTTGAATTTACCGTATAATTTTAAAAGATGCCCCCGGGGTAATATCCACTCCAAGGGGATGAGATGCATTGCTTAAGACGGGATACCATTTGCACAACTTATTCGAGGTTCCATTTGTTGTGCATTCGAAGCGATTTTAGCCGCTTTTTCAATTAAGACACATATGTTAAACAAATGTTACATATTTGGGAAAACTCCCACGATTTGTCGGGGAAAAGAATTGATGAAAATCGCCGAAGCAATTTATAAAACGTGTATCACTGAACAAAAGATAAGCAGCTGGTAGCGAGTCGAAGCGCTTTATCATAATGAGAAGTTTAGTTGCGGAGTGGTGAGAGGTAGAGTCCACACCTCGCTGGAGGAGAACGCTATAATTTAATCCAGTCGAGAAAAGAGTTCATACCCATTTCTTCCGAAATCTTGAAATATAACGAAATATAATAATTTTTTCCGCATCATACAATTATGATAATAACTAATCTTTGCCCATATTCAGTTGTCAGATTATCAATCACAAGAAACAAAAAGAATTTGTGAATAGATTCGAGCTGTAAGCATCATTACTTTCATTGCAATTCACTCTATCACTTTAGTTGCATTAAAGAACAAATGAACATCTCAAAAACTATCCGATTGCGCTGAACATAATCTCGGAAAAAAGCATAGTAATTGCCAACAAACTTTACTTACTTCATAAACTGGTACGGAGTGTTTATTTACCGATAATCATACAATCACTTATTTTAATTGGATTAATTAATTAACTTAATTGGCTAATAATTAAATCCATCAACTTAATTAAATTAATTACTGCACTTACTGTGCAGACAGAAATCTCAGATCAAGTTGTTAACAATGACTTCAAATAAAATTACTAATGAGTTACACTATTATTGCACTTTCTTTAAAAAATTCCAACTAATAGGTTCCTTCATGCAAATCTTCTATTTCTTTCAATGCTTTTACTCTATTTATTTGCTTACCACATTTTTGAGTGATTAATATTTCAAATTAAATTTTAGTTGTTGCATTGTCTATTCAATTTTCAAATAATATAGATAAAATACTTACCAGCAACAATAGGTTCCTCCCACATTCGAATGCAAATCGTTGGGCAATGAGTTATTGGCACATAACGTGGATCTATTTCATCGTCATTGCATCGATCAGTGAAATTCTTTGGCCGCTTATATATTGAGGCAAGCGCTGGCCAAACGGCCTCGTATAGTTTTGACATACACGAGAAACACCGAGCCGTATCTAAAATTCACTCCTTACATTCATGAGGTGCTTATTCATAGTGCCCATTCTTTGTATAACAGCTCACTTTGTCCCCTACTGTTCGTAGTAAAAAATACTAGTTAGCTTACCAAGAGCCTTATACCGGGCAGATCTGATTGCCTGGGTGACTTGTTTGTTGACAGACGTCTGTCTTCTATGTCATGTCTCAATCACTTATTCCTCTTGGAAAAAACTTCAATAACTTGATGGCAGAGAACTTTCGTAGGCTTAAGGTTGGTTAAAATCTGAAGAAGATGAAATGAAAAGAAGCTCATCTGATGGCGACTTTGAAAGCTAGCTGGACGCAGTGTGTAGACATCAAAGGACTCAGCGAGAAGTGAAATGTGAGGGGAACGATTATTCCTCTTTTTTCCCATCCATCAAAAGGGGTCTGATGGATTTCTAATCAAAATGTCCCAGGCGCTATTTTGTGATAGCACAGAGGCTGAGATCATACCACATGTGAGCCCTTCTGGCTCAATATTTGTAAAACACGGCAAAGTTGAGTGGATAAAAACAAGAATATTTCCAAAATTTCGTTGGAGCATCACTTGTGGCCGCACCTTTTGACGGTCCAAGCCTTGCAGTTTTCTCTCTTAAAAATAATTCGGATTGCAGCACGTCATGTCGCATCCATTTTGAGGCTTCTTGTAGAAATTGCCTAACGATGCAGAAGACTGATGAATCGATGGTAGGAAGAAAACGTGATCGAAGTCAGAGTGCTTTGTATATTTTTTTACCAACGGTGACCAATACGCTTAGCACAAGGGATGCTATTCTTGTTCGGTGATGGAAATATTCTTTAATTCAGGGAATATTTTATTATACAGACGTTTCAGAGACAATGCGTACTCTCCTATCACTTTGTTTCAATAGAGCTTTTCTTGATTATCTTAAAAGAAGCGATGAAAATCCTTAGTAATACCATAGTATCAAATGTTGCAGTTTTTCACTTTGTACCATAGCATCAAATGTTGCAGTTTTCCACGATTTCAAAGATCACTTTGAATGGAACGCTCACCTCGCTTCCATTCGGTTTGAGTATTCGCGGCAGAGAAGCGAGAAAATCTCTTGTCGCGATGCGCAACATGCACTGGTAATATTAAATGGGGAATAAAGCAAATAAATTTCTATGATGGAATTCGCTTCATTGCAACTTTTTCATCAGTGTTTATCCTGATTTAAATGTTCGAACGGATTAGGTGATACGATGTGATTCGTTTGAAATATTAATCATGGTACCCTTTTTTCCAGTCAATTTCCCTCGTCATCACCATTGACACATATTCTGCAAATTCCAGTCATCCCTATTTCATTTGAATAACTATGATGTCGATTTGTCTTTTAGTATTTCACATGTATGTAGACTGATTTTTATTGAGTTGAAGCCGATTATTAGTTTGGAAATATACATGATCATATACATTGGAATATAATTTCGATTTAACCGACGACATATAGCTAAAATTCTCTTATTCATCATTCATTGATTAGGAGAAATGAATAACTGCCATTATAAGAAATGAATCTACGAAAAATTAATACCGCTCACGAAGGTGTGAGCATGTTCCTCGGTAGGTGAGGAATGATGTGATGAATAGTCATGCTCGATGGGTCGTATATACGATTCGAATTCATCATAATCGTTGCCATACGTATATGAACGCAATGTAACGATGAGAATGCACAACATTTGTGTTGTTACAACGAAGCAAATGCGCATCGCATATTATCGTAACGTTAGCCACAGTGTTACCTTCATACTAATCCACTATTGATTTTGGTGTTATATCAATATAACGCTCAACAGTACCTTTAATTCAACTTTTTTCCTTCATGTGAATATTCTATTCAACGCCCAATATACGATTCAAAAAAGAAAGAACGCAATGATGCATTTAAGCATTTCTTAACTATAAACATACATTAATGTAGAGGAAAAAGGTATTTCTAGGTTACTGTTAATAAAATGGCACACAAATGTTCCCACTGATGAGGAACCTGGATGAAGCTGACATATCGAACCGGTTCGATCAGTCCGTTTTTCTTTGGTGGATGGCGATATTCGAAAGTATTACCGATGAATAAATTAACAGCTTTTCTCTTGCAAAATTTTAAACAAAATTCAAAAAAAAAAACAGAACGTCTAATCAGTTGAAGTTGACCTAATTCATAGGAGCATTTTATGACTATAGAACCAATCCTAAAACACATACAGAATCCAGAAACATTTATTTGATATGGTTACGAAATCGAAGGCAACTAACTGCAAATTACTAAGTCTTTGGTCAGTTTCTAGTAAGTAGCACTCAAAAATAATGATAATGTAATTGAAAGATTAATTCCTAATTGATGACATATCAAATATTACCTCATATACTCATTATTGTGAATGTTTTATTGTGAATGTTTAAAATGGCATTATTACTCAATAGCATTATTGTGAATGTTTAAAAATGCAACCGAAATAATTCATTGATTTCGTCTCTCTTATCATATTTACTGTGCTTAACACCGAATAGGACTCGTTGATCCGATTGTTTCAATTTCAGTATTCTTTTAAAGTCATCTAATAGAAGCGATGAGAAAGAAAACTTTAAAGCAGAGGATAGAAATTTGTAAATCAATGAATGGGAAAATATTTTCCATAGAAAAGAATGTGAAAGAAATTGCTGTATTTTTATTGCTGACATTTGAATTCGCCACTGGAAGAGTTGAAAAAAAGGGCAAACGTCGAATAATGTGCTATTAAACATGCTGGAACATTGAAAGCAAATTGAATGCGTTTTATTGCCTTAATGAGATGTGTTCTTAAACACTGAGCATTGCACAAATTCGCCACCACACCACTCTCCACTCCAACAATGAAACTCAACGAGGATCCACTCTTTTATTATACCGCATTGGAACTTAGTCAAGGATCCAAAAATACTATTGATGGCGATAAATATTCATTATAATACTTTCGAATCAATACTGTCAGTAAATTGTGAATAATTTCTAAAACTAAATTTTATTTCTCATTTATTCCGCCTTAGTTTTTTTGGTTCACTCGAAAGGCGAGAATGAAGGAGAAGCGGGACTTACGTTGTGTCATATTTACTATAACTAAAAAAATAAAAAGGAGATGAGGGTATCAACACAAAAAATGATGCACTATAGACATTCCCAAGGGATGAATTTGACGAGCAAATAAAAGCATATTAATTAACAAAGTTAGGTAATAGGTAAGTTATGATGGGATCGATTCTTTATTAGTCGCAGATAACTAATGCGCAATCCAAACTCAGGAATAACATGCGTTCTTGAATTTATTTATGTACTTATTAAAATCAAAAACAAATCTCTCAGTGATATTTGAAATATTTTAGTATTTCATTTGATCGTATGGATTTTAAAGTAGAATTTTACTTTTTTTGCTTAATATTCGAAAACACTTTCAAAACTAGAAATCTCCACATTGATACAAGAGTTTCCTGGTTTGTACCTGAAAAAAATGAACCGTTTTATTGAAATATAAAAATTAATTGAAATAATTTCGAATTTTCCACTTTTTTTGCTTAATATTCGGAAACACTTTCAAAACTAAGGATCTCCAAATTGATGCAAGAGTTTCCTGGATTGTATCCTGAAAAAAAATGAATCGTTTCGATAAAATATAAAAATTAATTGAAATAATCGCGAGGGGTGACCGAAAATTTTCAAATAGAAGAGATCTTTAAATGAGGATTCTGATTGCTAATGAAGTTAAAATATAAGTTCAGAATTTCAAAATATCAACGAGAAAAATCAATTAATTAAGAACTAAAGAAGAGATTTTCTTTAAGAAAAAAAAGGAGGAATTTTCGCTAATATCTGAGAGATCTAAAAATCATTATAACTGAATGAATGACTATTAGCGCCGATCAAGCATAATCCAATTACTGTATTCTTCAAAGGTGAGATAGGAACAACTAACTAATGGACCTACTGCATCATATCGAATAAATTCTTCAAAGGTGAGATGGGAACAACTAACTAATGCACCTACTGCATCATCTCGAATAATTCGTTTTCTCACTTCAAAACTGAGGAGAAAAATATTCCACCCTCGAAGTGAGAATATTTACAAAAAATGAAACTTTGCAATTGACTCATTTCCACTCCAAACATTCCTTTTTTTGCTATTACTTTTCTTTCCAACATTTCAGATTAATGAAAACCATATTTTTCAATTAAACTGAGTGGAAATTATTCGAAAAAAAGAGCATTTTCCAGAAAATAAAAGGAAAAATTCAAACCGAAATAGTTGAATATTAGTGTTAATAGAGGACGTTAATTTGAAAACTATCACATAGCGGAAGCGGCCTCGCAAACAGTTCACATAATCGACAGAGTGCAATCGAGCACCTTCGTTCGAATACCGCACAGAGTTTGGATGAGAGAAAAACAGCTCAGAGCAAAGCGAATAGCGACCGTCTCCAATGTGAACACATTTATGCATTTCAGCTTCTTCTCTCAAATGTTATATACAACGACTATTTCAATTATGGGAATATTTCGCGAGGCAAAGCTTAAGAAATCGCCTTGGGGTTATAATAAATACGCTTAGATTGGCTTATGGTGCCATTGAAATTACGGTCATTTCCCACATGGATTTCACATATGGCAATGTTTGCGTCGGCGGATTTATTCTCTGAATGAGGTGAGAAATGGCGAAGCTTTAGAGAGAGATGTTCCAGTGAGAGGTATGTGATAAAGTCCAGAGAGTCAAATGGTATGGACACCGTAACTTCGAACCGGAAATAGGAGTTTCACATGTTTCATGCTAATCTGAAGTTGAGACTTCGGCTGAGCAAAGCCATTTCGTTGTTCGCACCTTATAAGACACCCCATGATGCGCTACAAATTTCGCTTTGATCTAAACGAGTGTCAAATCGAACTACAAATGCTGCACTCCACTCTTACTTCAAGCTTCAGTACTATCGTGTGCTTCAATAATACCCTCAGCTGCAGCCATACTCTGAATTTTAGTCGTACCATTCATATTAAAAAATTTAGCCTATACATGCACAAATCTTCCAACAATAATCTCAAACTAAACTATAAAGTTTATGATGAAGTAAACGATAAGGAGGCGAAGTAATATGTGCACCACGCATTTTTTTATCATTGGTAATCGAGGAAAGACAGCAAAGGAATGGATTTATTGTGCGGATAAAAAAATAGATGAATCTTTTATGATGCCATCGTGGAAATCTAATTTGCATTTTATGTGTGAAATGAAATTTTTACTTCCTCTATGAAGGTGTCAATATTTTCTTCGTAAAAATGAAAAATTCCATAAAGAGTAAATAAAAATCCCTCTTGAAACATATAAATTTGTGAAAATGAAACTAAACCGAACTAAAATTGGATCAGATTCATTTGAATAGTTTAATTTATCGAACAGAAATATGAATGAATGTTTTCTTACACGAAGTGGTGGAATATGGAATGAATCTCTTATAAATTATCTTGTGATGCGATTTACATAATAATGTTTATGCTCATGAAAGATAGATCGATCAATGGTTCAGATCGATCAACAGATCAATAACTTCCTGATAAATATATAGTTTAACATCGTAAAACAACTTTATACAAACATACTTCACAAAAAAACGAACTTTTGTGGAATATTCTCAAAGCATAATGATTGAAATATCTTCAGTAAACATTTCTAGTTATGCAAATATTCCTATAAACTCATCGTCATACAATTTTCGCATATTCCCTCAAAATGTGCAGCTATCACAGATATTCATTCACTTACCAGCTTAGCAAGTAATTTCACCCATCTTTAAATAATAAAATGCATTCATTATTAATTATTAATTTCTTAATTAACTATTAATGCGCTCATTTCTTAATTATTGATGAATTCCTATGATTTCCACATAAAATATTCGCATTTAGATATGCAAACATTAATGCAAGGCAAAATTTGCAAATTTTTTGACATCAGTTAACGCTTACTACCACTGTTCTTCCTTTTTAATGCGGGCTGAAGTTTTGGTAGCCGTCATTACTCGCTCGATAGGAAAGCTTTGAATCTTTACAATTTCAGAGAATATTTGAGTGGCGATTCGAAGTTTGACTGGTAGAAGACATAATGAGGAAACACAACGGAATTGAAATCATGCCTTGAAGTTTATGATAGAATGCGATAAGAAAAAATATTTCTTTGCATTTCGAAGAAGAGAGAAAATCGGGAAACGCATCATCGCAATTCTTCATGGGTAAATTTGCAGAAAATACTGCATAACGTTTTTTCCTAATACTGCAATATAATTACCTCACATATGACAAAAAATAGTGTGAAAAGAAACCGGAAAAGGAAAATTATTACTAATGAAGCTATGATTCTTTAATGAATTTTTGGGCACTATGGAAGAAAAGCGTTGTTGATTCAGAGGGGAAAATATATGTGCCTGAAAAAATCTTTATCGTCCTAGAATCTGCATTACAAATTCCAGAAATCGATGCCGAATATGTCAGCTATCTAAATAAAAAGAAAAAAACATATTTTTTCAAGCAACAATCAAAGAATGTTGAAAATACATCGACCAAAGGAGAATATAATGAACTATTTGAGGAAATATTTGGAAAATCGTTGGGATGAAAATTGTAACTGATAGATGAAAACAGAAACTGAAATTGATAAACGACAAATTAAGATTCTCGACGGGGGAATGTCGCTGGATGGGAGTTTGTTGATTCCTCTCATGAAGAGAGCCATTAAAGTTGCAAATATGCATACTAGTTCATCAATAGTTAACTGCTTCAACCGCTTTTAGAAACCTACTGCTCGAGAAAGTTTCATTGCAATTCAACGAGCATAATTCCACTGCTCGTTAAATATATGTAACGTTTCTTTTCAGCACCTTTAAATAGTACTAACTCATTCAGGAATGACGGCAATTAAGCAAAAGTGGAACAATTTCTTCTTTTTTTTCTACCGATTTTGAAGATAACGAAGAGCAAAGGCAAAATCGATGAGCACAGAAATAACTAGTCATTTGCGAAGAGAACCAACATTGCTAAGAGGCACTTAAATTTAAGTTTTTAGATCAAAGAAAAAGTGGCTGACACCTGATGTCACTTAATTATCGAAACTATCTATTATATATGAATGCTTAAGTGCCCCGAAGAATTGCTTTTCACTCTGGATTTTCGATGAACAGCGGAGGTACGACGTTGCCGCATTAGGCTATACTAACAAGCAAATCAAATCCAATAAATAGATGAATAAGCAAAAATATAAACAAAAAAAATGAAAAAAATAAGAACACTGCATTAAAATGCATAGAAGATTATAACTATTGCCATTAGATTTGGGCGATAAGTAAACTGGATAGGTAACAGTATTACTGGCACATATGTAGTATCGATAGATCAATGCAGTGTTCGAATAGGCTTCAACCAAAAATATCGCTCAATACAGCGACTACAAAGAGTTATTCGTCATGAAACTAAAGCATTGCAAATCGCCGGCAAAAATTGTGTATAGAGGAAAATTTAATTGGAATTTACGATTGAATAATTAAGCGATACACAGCAATAACAAGCAATTAATGGGCGTTAAAATTAGAAAGCAATAGTGATATATGTGTGTATGAAATGTCTCGATTATGCAAAAGACGTCAAATAACGGCGACAGCAACAACTGCTTAATTGATGAAATGATGAAAAAATCCCTATTTTCCGACGATAAATTCAGCTCGAAATTCACATATGGAAACTTCTACGACGAACTTTAGTGTTACATATTGTCTTTTAGTTTTGCCCCAATGGCAATAAGCTGATAAACTATTATAAATGAACTGATTTGAAATTAATTGCAAAAAAAGTCTAATTAATGTTGATAGAAAATTAGAGTTTCTTATGAAGGGAAAATGTTATTGCTAGAATGACCATAAGATGATAAAGTGACAACGAGTGGAACGTACTGCAAAAGGAAGCAAATGAAAATCCCATAAAATTATATACGGAATCATAGAGAGAAAAAGTATAATCGAGCAGTTGAATATTTTGGTAATGCCGATATATATATATATATATATATATATATATATATATATATATATATATATAGCTAGAAGCAGACAGACGGAGAGATAGAGTGGCAGTGAATTCAACAATAGTGAAGATTCAAGAAGTGTGACTTTTATTTCGCTCTCGAAAAAAAAAGCAAAAGCTGTGCACTAAAGCAATAAGCGGATCTCACGGCTAACATTGATCTCTTTCTAATCTCAATTGGTGCCCTTCGTTGCTACATTACCGCACAATAATCACTACCATTTAATATCGAACAGTGATTGCAAATGATTTACTCTGATGTCGATTGCGTGTGCAAATAGCCATTAAGTATTTGGCCAACTTTCATAAGTGAGGCCAAGTGAGCAAAGATTGCGTGATTATAGAAATCGACGTACCGTTGTTAGGATTGATGCAAAGAAAATTAATTGACATCGTGAGTAGCAATTGTGTGCTTTAAGAAAAGCGCAATTTATTTGCGTCGAACCCTCATCTTACCATCACGACAATCAAAATCAATGAGCTAAGCAAACCAGAAAAAAAGTTAGGATATGCCAATAGCTGGAAGGACTTCTTGAGGACAACACGAGAAAAGAGTGAAAATTTCGTGTCCATTGATCATAATAAGGCGAAATCATGAGAACAGCAGGCAAGCATAACTCTGGGTCGGAAATATAGGGGGAGACTTATTCTCCATTTCACCCTCTTTCCACTTCTACCCTCACCTTCTTTCCCATATAAATATAATATGTTTGAAAAAATTTGCTATTCAGAGAAGTTTCAGATCAATCCTTTATCGCTTCTTCAATCTGTAATCTCATTTTCAATAATGACTTCAAAAATAGGAACCCATAAATTGGGGTATTCGCAATAAATCGGTCTGGAATAATTAAAAGGAGACTTTTTATAGCTGGAAAACTATAATACCTGTAGAGCAATGCGTATGGCAATTGAAACTGCTGCAAAAATTAGATCAATTAACTATACAATCTATAAAATTAAATTTTATTAAAAGAACTAATAATAAATTCGAAATTATTTCGAAATTTTCGACTACACTCGTCTACTAATGGAGATTTTGATGTGTTAGCGACTTGGCTTTCAAGTTATCAGCGGGAAAATGATAGGCTAAAAGTTAACCGATCAAGTGATAGAACTCTTTTGCACTTAAAGGCAATAAATTCCTCTTTACTATACATTTGAGAAGGAAAAGTATAAGCTTGAATCGACGACCTGACAAATGATTTGTTTCTCATTTTCGATAGGTAAACTTTTCTTCTGAATGATTCTTTTCTATCTCAGGCCATTTCTTTCCGGCAGATCTCTTTCATCAACTTGAAATTATTTAATTATTTGAATATTGAAATTATTTAATTATATATATTTGATTATAATCACTATTTAAAATCTCAAAAGATCATATTTCTTACACGAATCCAATGATAACTTCGAAGAGAACGACTGAAAATATGACAAACAAAAAGATAAAAGTATCGAAATCATGAACCTTTATTTAAAATGTGATTTTATTTCTCGTAGAATTTAATCAGCAAACAACTCGAAGGTTTAATAAATTCATTTATTCAATATAAACGTTGCATAGTAATGGATATTTATGGTCGGAAGATGTTCAGAATATGTCACATTGTTGTTCAGGTCGAGCGATCGACGATTTCCACGATTACTTCAGATGTAGATGACTGCGGTAAGTAAGAGTAGAGTGCAAAAGAAGACTCAGCAGGCAAAAGGCGGAAACGCATAGGAACTGTGGGACGGCAGATGATAATGCGGCAACGAAATATCGAGTACAAGGAGTCAGCTGTAACAAGGAAAAATACAAGGGGACAAGTTAGGAAGCCGAAGACAGGTAGGAAAGTGGGGAGAAATAAGAAAGTGAAGAAGTTTAAGAAAATGGGGAGGGATAGCAAGGTTATTGAAAAGGAGAGGGGTGGAGGGAGGGTTAAAAATGCGTAATTTCGAAATACTTGGTTTAAGAAAAGCCTAAAGCGCTCCTTGTCTTGCGGGACTGAGCGACGTGACAAGCATTGCTCAGCACTTCACATAGGAAACGCCTAATTGCAAGCAACCGAAACAACTTTACGCTGCGCAATGCCAAACAAATTAAGCACACACACACTAACTAGTTCGAAAAATTACGCCTCTCATATTGAGTTCTGTGTAAAGAACTAGTAAAAGTTGCGTCAAATACATGGTCCTGCTGAACCTTTGAACAGTGAGGAGTTCTACTGCTTCTAAATTTGCTTCTACTGTAGTTCGCGATATAGTCTACTGCGGCGAAAAGTCTTCGTTTGTGGTGCAAATGTCAACAATTAACGATGTTCGAGATGCCAACGCAAATATTCGTTCCTCATGGGGCTCCTTCTTTCGTTGAAAATTGATTATTGCACCATTACGATTTAACCGTCCGATTATTCTTTTCCATTGGTTACTGATCGAAAAACATCAAAATCCACCTCCCTCCCTTCTTTGTTCCCTCCACCGTCGCTCAAAAAAAAAAAAAAAACGAATAAAATAGAACAGCATTTGTGAGTTGTGAATTATAACTGCAGATTTCACGAGAACGATACAATTTATGCTTGTGATCATTGCTGATTTAAGGAACTCATTTGACTAAGACGGTACACTTCCAAAATCAGTAAAAATAGAAGTATGAAATTAACCAATGCAACAAAAATATGCTCAAAAGAAGGTGATTTAGGCATCTGAAGGGATATATATAGGAGGAATGAAGAGGACAACTAAAGGCCGAAGAAATTTTTAGAGCTTTTATTTGAGATGCTCTAATGAAATATCAGAGGAAACTTTCCTCCCTTATCGCTCACTTCTAATCGTTCGCTATCGAATATGCCGACACCAATATGGTTTTTGTGTGACATTTGAATTCATTTGAAGAAAGTTTATTTCGTAAAAAGGTTGAAAAATTCCATGGAAAACTTTTACATATAAACGAATTTATCGTTGAAGTGCTATGTCTATATCTATATCTATAAACATATTTCTTTCGGTACCAAAATTCGAGGAAGTGATTGCAAAGGCACTCAACAATATACAAAAAATATGTCACCTCCGTCGATCATCAGCGTCGTCTACACAATCAGTGAGCGAAAATATTTTAATTATGTACGTACTGTTATTTGCCTCATAATTTCATAGTAATATTTATCTTTGAAGCCCAACAACTGTAAGGTAAAACGCTAAAAAATATGAAGTAAAGGACTGTAATGAAATACAAAGAAAAAAGTAAAGAATGAAGTATAAAAGTAAAGAATTATAAGGAAAAAGAACCATCAAGAAACTCGTAAAGAATTATAAGTTACAAAACATAAAGAGGTATAAATTAACGCACCTTTAGGCGAGAAAAATTAGTCTTACTTCCAATGTAATATTCATTTAATCGAGGTTTATAAATAACAACTAACTGAGTAATTCGAAGATTTCAACTTTTAATGATAACAGGTGGAAAGTTTCGGCAAAGAAACCATTCTATTTTTACGCTTCGAATATGAGGGAAAAATTGAAGAAACTCGTCGTTTCAGTGCTAATAGAGGGAGAATTTGAGGCGAAAAGTGAAGATAATGCTGGAGATGGAGATGAACATGAAGATAGAGATGGAGATGATGGTAAAGATGTCGAATATAGGTTTCAAATCATAAAATAATTCGGGCGAATCGTTTAATTCCACATCCCACTGATTCTTATTGTCTTCTATGTAAAGGATGCACACTTCCCTGCAGGGAAAGCGCCGAAAAGTTAACTGTTATTCCTTTTCATTCCGCACTTGTATGAACCACCAATGCAAACCTCCGTCTTCACCTGTATTATTTTACCTATATAAAAGGTAAGAACAGACCACATGTTTAAATCGCCATTTTCTTATTCCACTGCTGAAGAGCAAAATAATTGATTAGGTGAAGGTGCAACAGCCTTTGCTCATTCATTATACTGCGCATTTCAGTTATGCTAATTATTTTATGCCTAATACCTACAAACAAAAAAATTCTGAATGCATGTCCCGTTTACCATTCATAAACAACTTCGTTTGTTAGCAGGCATTTGAGCACTTGGTTGGCACTACGGGCACCTTTATATTATATTCTTCATAGCAGTCAGTTCCACCAATTACCTACAAATTACAACGTGTACGCAGTAATGCCTTTATACCGACCTGATCCTATCGCTAAGAGAAATCTTTTTTAATGACTCCACTCGGGTATAATGGAAATCCAACTGGTGTAACATATTCCAACTTTTCGCTACGTTGATGTATTTCTGACACCTTTCACATATGATAGACCGCATTTCATCCTACAACCTACAGTACATATATATATATATATATATATATACCGTATGAAATTTAGACCGTCAGAATGAAAGACAGAAAGAGAGAGAATGAAAATTCTAAAAAAAAGTAAACGTGACGATGAGAGAAGATAAGTGGACAAAACGACATACATATGGGCAAGAAATTAGAGGTAATAACGGGGTAAATATCTTTGAAGCTGAAATTTTTATGAAAAATTATTGCTGCGTTCTCCGGGAATCGTTAGAGGCGATCGGCAAAGCAATCAATCGGCAGCCGATAATACCGTTGTGGAAGATGGTGAACTAAAGAACGAGCACAATGATTCAAATTCATTTTCTTTTTATTGATGACTATGGATTTATTGCTTTCATATGATGGAATTTTTACTTAAGGATTAAGGATACTTAAGGACTTCTTCTCATTTAATATAAAAACATTAGCAATTGAGCTTTTTAATGAATTTGTAAAACTTAGGCAAATTTCCATAATAATTTAAATTTAATTTAAAAAATTTCCGAATCTCATATTGTAGAATGGCAGCTAAAATTTTTGCAGCATCAAAATGGTGATAACAAAGTAAGAAAGTATCCTCGATATTTGAATAATATTATCAAAACTATCGTTTGACAGTATCGAATATTTTTAAGTGTGCTGCAAAAGAAGTAGGCCAATACTTCATCCAGAAAACTTTGTACACAAAAACATTTAAAACATAGGAAAAATACTATAGGATCTAAATGATAGAAGGTAGACAAAGAGAAGTTGAAAAATGCAATTCAACGGATTTCTTGAAACCTCTCGCATCCAGAAACATGCTCAATTACGGAATATTAGGAGGCAAATGAATTCATCATTAAATGAAATCATATGACAGGAGAGATTCCGAAAAATCATTTCCGGGGTTTTGTAATGCCACTTCAAGGAATATGTGAAGAATTATTCTTCGACAATCAGGTCATTAAAGGCCAAAAACAAAGTCTTTATCCTGACCCCTCTATGTTCCCACCCCCCGTCCCCAGTCCCTTCCAAACCCATCCTCGTTCCCTGCATATATGTGGAACATTTTTCCTTACCTCGAGGGAACATAATGCCCTTGATGGAGTTATAATGCATTCACAATTTGCAAATATTATTATTAGTTTTGATAAGGATAAAAAATGACACTGGAGTAGAAATCTGCAGAAAAATTTGCAGAGAGAACATTTGAATTGAAGACAGGCAGAATTCTTGGCGGAACGCTGCTGGTGAACTGAATTAGCGCGAACGGCAAGTGAATAGCGTAAAGATGCGTTAAACAGTGCGAAACACTTTAACACCTTATCAACGCAATATCAACAGCTGTTCTCTACATTGAATTCTTCGCTGAAATTACGGCTTTAAGCAGTTTTTATTCAGTGGTCATTGGAACGCTTCTGTTTTAGCATTCATCCTCTTTCACCTCCTATCTTCGTCCTTTCCTTCAAATTCATATGTGACACGCTATCATTGCAACTGCTCAAATAAAGGACCCTCAAACCTTTCAAGAATGAACCTCCCTATCGAGAGGTCATGAAGGATTGAAGGCCTCCTCTCTTTCAACTGCAAGCTGACTTTTGACCGTAAGTTTCCCTCGAAAAGGTTTTTAATGATAGAACCCTTCCAAACGTCTGCCCAGAAAACGATCAGATCTCGCAGTCGACTATATTTTCTTAAATTTCCTAATGCTTAAGTAAATAGTGAATTACTCAAGAGAAATTGAAAATGAAACGATAAAAGCATATTCCTCGAGGCAAAAACCTCCAGAAAATATCTCTGTTAAGGAATCGCAAGAAATGGAAGCGTGATGCCTAAATGTAGGCAGACAGTTTATCATTTTTATGTTACACTTTATAAACAAATAAGTTTCGTAAGTAGAACCATGCTTTCAACGAGAAAAAAAGAAGCTTTCAATAAAAAGTGAGAAAACCAAACTTCCCAATCCTTCTCCTCCATATGTAAATATCTTAATGATGAATTTTCTGTGAAGTAGAGATGAGGAAGCAACGCAGGATGATCTCCTTTCTTTGGAGTGAATTTTAAGAAATTAATTTGCAATTTCTTACTAATACGGAAACCACTCGGATATCAAAAGATATTAACTGATTTTGATCTTCTTATATACGAATTCAACTCATTTCATATAAATATTCTTACCTGATGCTAGCGTGTTCATTATCTTTTGCACTATGCTCTTATACGATTAGATCTCATTGTCGTGAAATATAAAGTAGAGAGAAACGAATCAACAATTGTTAAGAGTATCTTATCTTATTAGTCTCAATTTTTCCCTATTAGTCATAACGATATCTGACCTTCTTATTTTCAATTCCTTTCACCATAAGGAATAAAGTTACCTCATATTTCATTTCCTTTTCCAGTGGCTTAATAATGGTCCACTCAGATCAGTAAATATCGAATATTTGAAGGAGATCTTTCGTTTCTTCACTTTTGAATCGTTATTTATATACTTTTTCTGAGATTTTTCAGAAAGTCCTATAATTGTCCACAAAGATAACATTTAAAATTGCTCCAACATAATCGTTTCAAATTTTTGTTGAAATATTTTTTTACGAATTATTAATGCGTCGATAGAAATAATAATTTTCCTAAAAAGAATATAATAAAATTTATTTTGGTGCTTATGAAGATATCGCGAAAATTTATTTCTTCAAATTTACTTCTTTTCCTGAGAAGAACTCAACGGATGACGCTTTTTTTGGAAAAAATCAGCCCTTAAATTTCAATTATTCCTTTGTCGGAAATTATTTTGAGGCCATTATACTAGGCTTTCATCAAAAGTTCAGGGTAAGAGGTAGATATAATGCTTTCTATGATTGTATTCGAAGGGCCCACTTTTCACCATGAAAGTTTTCGTTGCGTTTACTCATCGAAGTATATCGCAAACCACCGCACATTTCGTCGATGAGCGGCGCATTTGCCGATTGCCACAACAAACTAATGGCAAATATTCGCGCTTCTCATTAAGTTACTTTGTTAATTCTCCTTAACTTGCTGCAATGATGTCGCTTTCGCTAGCGGCCAACGTAAATATGCTAATTAATCAATTATCTCACAAATATCATGCAATTTATTTCTCATATCCAACATCGCAATTTCCACATTTACTTCAGAAACTTTTGAGAAGATGGCACTCACCAAATCTCCTCTCTCTTCCAATTTCAAAATGAAATATTTGAATATCACCGGAATTGAATTTCGAATAGGCGGTGTTACTGCCACATGGACTGTCATTCTAACAATGATGAAGAGCTTAAATATTTCATACTTCTTGTTGGCAATAGTAGGGAAACTAGTATAGAGAGCGATTATTTCCACTCATTTATGCGACAGACTTCGCGAAATTTTCAAAGAACTTCCACGTCGGCAAGAAGATAAACTGCAATTTGATGGCTCTCCTTAGTGGCTGGCTATACGATCTTCCTTTCGAATCCTCTTTGAAATAGGCGCATTTTGATAAGTATGCTTTTAAAATTCATTACAATTTAACAGCGCTGTTACTTTTGGAGCATTGTCATGCCTCGCTATAGCTTCTATTTTATCTTTATTTGCAATGCTGTAATTGTTATATTGTTACGCTGCTAATACACACTTCATCGTATCAGCACGTATAGAATTTATTTGCTTAGTAAGGTAGATGGAAGGAAGAGGCACACAGGAGGACAGTGAGATGAAACGGGGGGGGGGGGGGGGGGAAGGAGGGGAAGCATTCTTGCGAGAAGACAGCCAAATCACTAGAGAATAACCTGGAAAACTTTGATAGCAGGGATGCGACCAATGAAAAATGGCAACGTTCCCCCTAATAAATTAAAACATGGGAGCGTTCCTCACCAGCTTCTCTCTCCCACCCTCTACTTCACCTCTCCAGATCGTCACACTTTCTCTAATAGTCGCCAACCCCCGTCCCTCCCCCCAAACCTCGCTACAAGTCCCCAAACCCCCGAAACTACATCCTTAACATATAAGGTAGCGCTGGGTTGACTCGAGAAAGCGATTCTATAGTTGCCTAGCCCAGCAAAAATACTTCCGAGAAGAACGAAGTTGAAATATTTTTCGAAAGGTTAAATTACTGCAGCATATTTTAACTGCTTTATTAAATAAATAGTTCCGAACGAATACAGCATCAACAATAAAAGTACTATTGTATCAATTATAATATTCGCTGTCATTAGTGAGATACTATTTTTGGCGCATATGTCAGTGTCATCTGTACACTAACAAATATTGCATTTGTATCATTTCCGTAGCGTTTCGACGGCGCATTTGTCCTATCGTAATCTCATAAATTGGGCAGTTTTTCCAGAGGAACAACCGCGATGGTTGGCATTAGAAGCTAATCTTAATCGTTCGTCGCCTACTATTGTGTATTGGAAAACATTATGAAAATAAATAAGTAACTTACATCTCGAGAGCAATGCATTGAATTGGTCTAGAATTTGATGGTATAATATTGCTATCATCGAAGGTTCTACAAAGTTTCATATCAATTTGCTGACATTATTTCCTAATCTCTCACGTCGACGAGTTATTTAATTCTTGGGACTGATCCATAAATTAATCAAAATTAATGAAATAATAATAATATGATATACTAACCTTTACAATGTGCCGTTTTACAATCGAATCTCGTATCAAGAGTATAGAGAATTCTCGAAAGTAATGCTAAATATGGAAGAGCTTTTGAACGTAGAAGAGTGGTGCGATTCGATGCGATCGCAGTTTTTAGTGGAACGACCGCAGTGGGCAACATCCAGAAGCAATATTAGCACACATATACACACACACACATACACACACACACGCACACGCACAGAGCCACACTCGAAGATGCGAAACACCAACGAATCAAAGAATGAAATGCTTGTCGTGCTGCTGACTTTCCGCCTCATTGACTGGATTCCAATTTTAATCTTGTTAGATTCCTAATCAATAGCCAAAATGCTTCTCGAAACCATCAATGAGAATATATTCTCCTTTGAGAGAAATGTTGAAGGGAAAAAAAGACTCAGCAGTGATGCGAAACGATTCCTTCCATCATATATTTTAGACGATAATTTGATATCCTATATTGATCCATCATATATTTTATTCTGATATCCATCATATTTAGACGACGATAATATGTTTGTGATAGGCACTTATCATTTGCCTCAATTTATCACTATTTCATCAGTTAGACTATTGTTTATTTGCCATATATTAATGAGCATATTTATGCTTATCTGATTAAAAATACCGAAATAAGACGAAAAACAACATGTGCATGTTATTAACATTACAACAGCTTCAGCAATACTTGAGAAAAGGTCGCATATGTGGTCGAGAGTTTAGCGTTAAATTTTAGATAAACTGAGATCGACAGTTTGCAGCTGGAGTTGTTGCTTTAGAGATTAAAGATGTGGACTAATTAGTCGATTTTTCTGCAATCTTAGCGAAACAATAGTCTTAATAAAATTCCGGAAAACTTGAAGTTTGAAGAAACATTTCCAAAAATCACCAAAATTATGATCGAAGTAAACAAAACAAAGTTGAGCTACTTTACAACTATTTTCATTGGGAGCTCTAAGTTCTTTTTATTATTTCGAAGTTCTTATAGAAATAAAGCAAACCCTTTGAGAGAAAAAAGGGCAGAACTCTGAAATGTAGTGAAAAAAATAAGGTAGAAGCTCAAAGATCTTTTTATTATTTCTACCTTATTTTTTTCACTACACTTTAGAGTTCTATCCTTTTCTTCTCTCAAAGGGTTTACTTTATATTCTGCGCTAACTATTAAAAATATATTCACTTTACTTTTTTTCGTTTTTTTCTCGTATTTGTTTCATTCTTATCTCTTCCTATTATTTTTCATTTATTGCCAATGCTACGAGTACTTCATGGACCTCCTACCGTCCGTGCACATCCCTTGAAACAGCTACATGTACACACATTCTTGAAACAATGAGACGATGACAAGCTGTTCAGAGGAGGACAGAGCGGGGGGATCTGGAACAGGATGGGCAGAAGGATCAAGTGAGGTTCGGCAAAAGGAGTATTGACCCAGCGATCAGAGGAGAACTAGCGGGCGGCTGAAGAAGGACTCCACTCGAACCGAGTCAGTGTTCTTTCAAATGGACGATATTAAAAATGGATTCGTAGATTCGTTTTAAAACCGACTTGTATTTCTAGTAGCAACGAGTGGATGAATAAATTTGAAAGAATCGATACAAGCAAGATGAATGAGAGAATATTTGTATTTCAGCAAAATCGGCTTAATTCCAACCTGGTCCGTTAGCTGAACGTCTTTTACGTTACAAATACTCTTCACCACTACGTCAACTGACGTCATCTATTACTGCTTCAGATTACGTTGTATAGCTGGCATAAATGGATTTACTTATATATTGCGCAGCATTTAATCTCACCTCACTCAGTGAAGGTTTCTTCGACTGTCAAAGAAAAAATACGAACAATAAGGAACATAGAGGAGAGGATGTTACTACTGATAGAAAACGGAACATATAATCGAATAAAACAATGAATTTATGAATGCAATATTGAACACTAATGCTGCCTAAAATAACAGTGACTTATAGCACTTTAAGTAATCCAGTATATTTAATCCATGGCTTAAGAATTCAATGTTCTTTTGTATAATATGGTAAACAATCTTATTTGTTTAAGCAATGAATTATTATATGAAAAAAAAAACGACTGAGTGAAAAAATGAAAGAGCGATGAAAGAATTCACTCAATTCACCTATGTTTGAACAGATCAAACGAGAGATATGAATTTTAGGCATAATTGAATACGATCATTTACCAAGCAGTTTTTCATATTTATTCCAAGTAGCCGTGCACCTGTCGCCTTCGAAAATCGCGAAGAACCCACTCCTCCTACATCCCCTCCCTCTCCCACCTCCCTGCAAATCGCAATTTCTCACTTTAAAACTGACGGTACATGCAGGCCATAAATGCGGAAATTTCATCACTGAATGAAATTCATTCCTCTAAAAATTTGTCACCAATATGATGCTGAAGAATCGAGCATATTTTGACAAGTTATCAATTTAAGCATGCTAAGAGGTGTAATTAAGAAACAATCTTAAGCTAATTCCATCTTTCATAGAATTTTTAACGTTTCAAATATTGCAGCTAATAAGGAAAGCAATTGCAATTTCTTTTCCCCACAGATGAGACGAGGATGAGTTTTCAAAATGAGAGATAGAGAAACAGAAAGCAGGAGAGAAATAAAGAATTACGCAGTCGAACAACATTTAAAGCATTGCATCGTCTGTAGTTTCAACATTATATTACCTCTATCAGAATTACTTTCTTCGAATTCGAGTACCATTCTTCTCGAGTACCATCGGAACCAATGAAATACTAACAGATAAAGAAGTAGTTATGTGAGGTAGTATCAAGCAATAATTAGTTAGATATTCGCAGACGTAACAACTTCGCTCTGTCTTCTTTATCTTCACCAGTATCGAACAAGCAGAAAATTCGCTTCAGATTTCTGAACAGGACTGGAGAGTCCTAGATTTTTTTATGCCCGCGATCTTGATGGGACCTAGAATTCCGTTCACTTAGCCCACTTCCGACATTCCTTTAAAGTTGAGTTTGAAAGGGCTTTGGAGCTGATCAAGAAACCTGGACTTTCAGTGCATAGAATATTGACGTTACTTTCTGCTGCAATCATCTCGGTAATTTAGAAGCTCTTGATTCAGTACAACGCTTGTCCCCTTCCTCCACCCCAAGCTCCAAGGGAGAAGTAGTGGGATGTTCAGTCTTAGTGCAGGAAGCGCAAGGCTTAATCTCGCCCTGCCAATGCCAATCTTTACCATTCCTTCTCATCGCTTCATTTATCTTCCTAAATCCTTGTGTATCACGTACGCTGGGTGCACAAGCCTACACAAGGCTTATGCACTATCGCAATGTCTATTATACTTACGAATGTGAAAGTTGTTTGTATATAAAGCACGGATGAATATCATACGTGACAATTATAGAAAGAGAGAAATCGTAGGCTGCAATTTGTTGTTTTAATCAACGCAATCATCTCTCTGAAAAATACCAAACAATGAAATGCTGTAATAAGCAGCTGCAACAATTTTCTCGCATTAAATTCTTGCAGAAAAGGCAAGAATTTGATTGTATTTGCAGAAAAATAAATAAATAAATAAATTAATTAATTAATTAATTAAAGTGCTATATTTTAGAACTTAAAAAACAATAATTCTAAAATAGCGGTTAAAAGATTCAAATTTATGACTGAAATAGCTAACATTTTTGTAACATATTTGTCTCTAAATAGCAAGTAATGTGTTGATGATCATAATTATTAAAGCGTACTGAAAATACTTCTTATTTTACTAACTTTACTGCATCATTTAAGAGAAAGGTTAACTACAACAGAAACAATCCGTAAAATTTATTGCATTTATCAACTGATAACGTCATTTATAAATGAACCATAAATCAAGGAGAGGAAAGACTCAGACATGAAGGAATAAAGGCGAATCAGGTTGACAGAGGAGCAAACGATTAAATGAACATTTTATAATACAAGAATGCTTATGATCAGAAGGCTACCAAATGATTATTTCAAATGTTGAGAGTCATTTTTTCGGCTCGCTAATTGAAAGGAATTGAGGAAGTTAAGCAGACTTTGCGAAGAACGATAGAGGAGTTGCATCCGGACTTAGTTATTGTGGTTGATCTTCGAAAATAGTGAACTTTTTGAAAACAGGAATTTATAAGTAGTACAAATTTCGCGCATAAAAATTTAGTTCATTAATGATATGAACGTTGATAGCTCTCTTGTTTGACAATATATGAATGAATGAATGAAAATTCCTTGCAGTTTTTCTTTGAATGAAGAAAAAAAAGAGTGTACTACATTATGAAAAATCGAAAATGAGGACAATTATGATATCGAAAAGCGTCATAAATCATATTGCGTTCAAATTTCCCTTCTAAAAAATTTCGCTATATGTGACGATAAACTTTGAATCTAACGGGGAAACGCCATATATATACAAATTACTATAGGCGTTCTACATAACATATATAGTCATATTTTATTTTACTCGACGCAAGAGAAAATCCTTCGAAGTTCTGAATTATCGAAAATCAATAAATTTATATTCTCCACATTTTTGAGCAAGATATATTTCTATAATTTCCTGTCAAATATTTTCGTGTAATATGCATTCATGAATATTTTCATATTTATATTTCATATAAAATAAGAAATTTTTATGTAATTTATGCAGAATACGGCTATTTTTTCAAATATAATTTTCACCTACTGCAATCCGAATTCACATATCATATACGGGAATATACGTATATAGATAGAAGTCAGAGTCGATAAAGAGTACACTAGCAAATAAAATTTGCTGATGATTTCCTTTTCGTTGAGTGAAATCGCTGAAAACAATGTGAGCAATTGTCAGATGAGCTCTCTTAAGGCATTTGCCTATTGACGAATTTTCCCCTCAAACATTCATGCTTCAGTTGAAAAATGTTTACATTTATGCAGTTTAAATTCGCAGATTAGCTTAAATAAGAAATTTTATGTAATTTATGCAGCAATACTATCACAACTCTAAATTATGCAAACTTATCATGCCATTAATAGAGCTAATAGATGGAAATGAATAGGATATGAATTGATATGCTCAATGAGTAGATACAACGAAAGCCGTGCTTACAGGCTACTTGAGAAGAGCAAATTCTGTCAATCCTCTCAGTCATTATTCGATGAAAAGGGTGGAATTTTAGTCGGACTTCAAAAACTCCTGGCCCACTGAAGAAACTCCGGCTTGAGGATACAACTGTTCCAAGAGCTATCAGCAGTATATCATTAACATTTTTAAATCCCATTAAATTTGAAACCTCAAATCCGAGGAAAATCGCATATTTACTTTTATATCTGAAACTTGAAATCCTTTATTTGTGAGTGGAAAAAACATATAATATTTCTCTATTACTCGAAGTGTCTTTGATCAATCAGGTATAAATTGAATGCTCGCGATGCATCACTATCGAAAGTCAACAAATTTTATAGACTAGGTTGATCCGACGAAAATTTCCACCAATATTCATGGACCTTTATGAAATTTTCGCAAAAATTTTACCTCCTGGAAATAAATAAAGGGCGTCCGGAAAAAAAGGGGCTTAAATTAGTTTTCGGCTGGAATAAAATTTAATGAGTTTAAAGTAAGTAACAAAAGTTACACCTCAAAAGCAGAACATTAATGTAGGTTCAGCAATACTACCAAAGCTCCAAATGATGCAAACTTATCATTATGACCTCAAAAAAGAATTGTTTCCAGAGGCAATAACATACGTCATGGCTTCTCTCGGGAAAAAGAGCTCCAAAAAAATTTAACTTTAATGAATCTCTAGAGGATAAATGCAAATACAAGAGCGAATGTTAAATATATTTACTGTCATATGAACATATCCCGAAATATCCTCATACTTCGACGGACAATATCCTCATAGTTCGACCTTTCCATCATATTAAAATTATCGCCACAGTTTATGATATACAAAAAATTTCTGATCTTTTAGGCGAAAAATTTCTTGAAGATTATGAACAATAGGTACTGTTTAATTCGTGGCAAAACATTTAGCATCGCTTGACTGCTTGATAAGATTCATTAGTGATTATGAATATATTTCATCTCATCAAAGCAATCGACGTGTGTCTTTCTGTCTGTCGATGTCTATGTGATCAATGATCGATCATATGTTCCCTGTGTTAGAAAACGGGATCGACGTCTCAATTCATTGCTGATAGAAAAGAAGCCCCCCTCACTAGTATGCTTTGCCCTGAGACGATAACAAGTGAATGCACCTAAATATTAGCTAATGAACTAACGAGGTTCATGCAACTGACTGAAAATTGTACTACCAGTGGTAATTTTTTGCCAGTCTAAACTGTAGTTCTAGTAAGATGTAGTAATTTTAAACATTTTTTTTCAAAATCCAGCATTTTTCAGCCAGCTTTCCATTAATGTTTCTTCACAAATAATTAGCTTAATGGATATTAGGGGAAAGAGTTCATTACGAGATGATGAAAATTTACAAAAGGAGACTAAAACTGGCTCTTGGAAATATACCGGTGAAAGGTTGCAACAGAAGTGGAAAGAATTCAATTTAAAAAAAAGTTCCACCAAAAAATAGAAGGTGAGGGACGATGGGGATCAACGTGATACTAATGAAAGAAGTATAGACTGAAGATACTAAGAAAAGAGTATTAAAAACAACGCAAACTATCACTGGTGCGATGTGTTCGTTGCCCCAATTCAAGGGCATTTCTTCCGATTCTCCGCTCTCTTTGGTTGGCAATTTATAAATTTTGCTCCTGGGAGTTCGATCTCTTTCGGCGATTCCCCTCTACAATATGGTCATCAATTAAGCAAAAAAAGTTCCACTTTTAATTTCCATAGTTCACTTTTGAGGAAATTTTTGTTAACATTCACATATTATTTCGGCAGATATTCATCAACAACAACTTACAAAACTTTTTTAATGCGTCGTCTACCTTTCATCATTAGAATATAATATTTATTAATTGCTTTGCGTATATCAAAATTTGGAAAAATTAAACTTTGTTGGGACGAAGAGCAATTATACAAATAATTTAGACAATATAACAATATGAATTTGTATGAATTTAGTGGGCCCTGCTCTCCTCCTTTTTCCCATTTTTTGGGGAAAACAGGGAAGGGAGGATTCTGACGATCCAGAGCCCCTGCTCTCTAGCTATCTCAGCCAACACTTGTCTATTTGATGATTCATATCCTTGAAACAATTGATCGGTACACTATTAGAACATGGGCAGTCAAGATTAGATAAATTCTCGCGTGCACCACTATATATAAATAAATATATTATGACGTTTCTGACTCCTTTCCTCTCATATTTAGAGTAGAGCACGGTGGACTCAGTCCCCCTATATTCTTATGAATGTGAAAGCTAACTAAGTGGGTGAGAAAAGTCAACAAATATATAACGAAATTTTGTATGTGCTCTTCAACTGCCCACAACAATAAACGAGGCAAAGTTTCAACTTTCCACCATAAATCTCTCTCCGTCGCACCATTGTTTTTGCGATATCCGCCTCTCCGCAGTTTATGAGCATTAGTGCTACTTTCACGAGTTCAGAATCGTCTCATAGGTGATAAAACATTCTCGTTTAATGCGTTCACCAAATCGCTTCTCACATTGAACTCGCTCAACCTAACAATATTTGCCACACTATTATATGACAGGTTTGAACTTCGGTGCAAATTTAGAAAGCTGTTAAATGTTCATAATGTTATTTCAAAGACATCGAACCAACCGGGTATAAGATCACATCGTTCATTACTTCTTCTATCAATGCTTCTTGAAAGACAAATGTTGAGGACATACGAATAGAGAGGACTAAAGTGATCAAAACTGCAAGAGCTCAATTCGTTCACTTAAAATGAGGCTCAGCCCTCCAAATGAAGCAAATCCCTCACATGAATGTATTGCAGATGAGAACGCAAGCGAGCATGCAATGCACATAGCTGGGATATTCTTTGAACGAGTGTGCAGGACGCGATTGAAGTATAGTAATTGGCTGAGTGCCACATCGCAATAAGCTAATTAGAAACCTCTACTCATTAAAAAAATAAATAAATAAGATAATAAACTAAAGAAAGACCTAATTGGATTGATCCATGCTGGGAATTTTTTATATGGCATCAATAGGGAAAAGCAGTTTCTTTCATGAATTTTTTCCCTTATATTATCGACATATTCTTTTGAGAGGAGTGCAATAGCACGCTTGTTTCGCCTTGACAGAACATTTCTGAATGACATTTGCCGAAAAGAGATTCGATTAAAGGCGTCACGAATTTAAACAAACTATTGCTTGTTATTCCCTAGAATCGCATATGTGACTCAAATCTATAGCTTTAAAGTTCGAGCTCATGTAACAAAAATTTGTTCTTGGCTTGAACTTAAGCGTAGATGCTTGAATCGGTGCATGCTGTTTTGACAGAAGATGAAAATAAGCGTAATGCTAGTTATTTTATTTCAGTGAATGATAGAAAAAAATGTAACTATTAAAGCAGATAGGAACATTGTGATAAAAGCATAAATTCGGTTAAGAAAAGTCTGAGGTAAAAGCTAAGGGTCCTGAGTCCAGAATTGGCTTGCAACAATCCCAAGACAAGGTTCGAGCTCTATCAACACAACTGTTAACGTGTTTTCATGTTCGATAGATGAGTTTCGTGAATTCCTTTTCGGTTCACTATATTATATAGTTCAAATTATCGTTTAGAAGGGTGTTTCGATGGATTTCATCTTCCATAGCTTCTATCAGTGTAAAGATCAAATATTACTTTCACATTATGTAACAACATTTATAACCTTTGCTAAATATATAACCTCGATCAATTTAGCCCCATTTTAGCCTTCGGAGAGGAATTATCATAAAATGAAAATGGGAAAACACTGGCGGCATCGTTTACCCAATTATATAGATGGCAATGGAACAGGTGAAAAGCGACCGAAATTTCCAGAAGTTTCTCGAAACACGACATTTTATCGACTCTATCGGAGGTTCATCGATATAAATCGATGGGAATAACGCAGAAATTCTCGAACAACCTCAACATATGATGATTGTATAAATTTCCAATTTTTAGCGAGTGTCCTCTACGTCACTAGACGATACACTCACAAGAAACATCATTAGTGAAGAGTAAAACCTACAAAATACGAGGCAATCATGACGCTTTAATGAATTAAATGCAGCCAAACGTTAATTTTTCGCCTCTATGAAACACAACTTATATGCAGATAGCATGGTGGTATTTAAGTGCGAAATGCTGTTTCTTGCGCCGATGACTCTCTATCTTCAGGGCTGAAATCCTCAACACTAAGCATGTAAGCATTAGCCTCTCCTGAAGTGGGAGAACTTTCAGCTTGCTCAATTCCATTTTTATCTCAGGCAACAAGAGTTCCTGCTACGTGCGCAATGATCAAATGATCTCATATTGGAAATCAAATCTAAGCCTTATTACGTAAGAATGAAGACCGACAAGAGAATGGGAACAGCAACAGACGAATATATACAATCGGGTAAAACTATGAAAGGGTGCATGAATTAACACAACAATCAAAATAAGCGGACGAGAAGCAAGCACCGAGAATTTATTGAAGAATTATAATAGGCACTCCACCAAATGCTATACAATGCCCCATTGAGGCCAAGAGGTGCCCATCCGTCGATGCAAATAATTTATCCATCTCCTTCAATTTCTACTTCAATTTTAAACTAAAATTATGCTTAATACATATTCAAATGATATACTAAGCGGAAAATTTGCATATTATCAGTGTGCAAAACGTTGGAGTTAATGAGCCTCATATTTGTCAATCGTTTTATGTTCTTTTTTTCTGCTTATTTCAGGGTATTTTAGTGCAGTTAAATGATTTCTGCTTATGAGAAGAGAAGAATAAGTTGAAGTTTCGATAAAGTGCCAATTTCAACTTTTAATTCGTTGAGTGGAGCGCTACTCTTTATCACTTTCGTCGATCAGTCAAAATTTCATATTTTCCTCAGTTTAAGTGATAAATTTACTTCCGAGTATTATTTCCCATCATCGTGATGAATTATATTGTTTTCCGTGGGGAATGAAAAGACAGAAATGACTAAATGCTTTCTTTATTCTATAAATAAAGATTTTATTACTATCATTATCAAGAGCTGTATGGTAGATCTGTTAGCCACAGATCAAGCGCGAACAGTGCGCCTTGCAAAAGTCAAAAGGGATTATGAGCATATATCCAAATCAAACCGGCTACTCATCATATATTGTGAGGCCAATGTGAGATAGAATCGAGATAGTATAAAAGGGATCGATATGCCCTTATACTCCTTCCAGCTTCTAGACTGGTGTTAAAGACGAGTAGGTTTGTTTGTGGCCGTTGGGATCAGTGCTGTGATCGACGTCAATGTGGATCTCAACTGCGGGGTAGTGCCGGCCACTGAACCTATCCTAGTGTCCCTTTTTGTTTGTCACTTTATTGTACAAGACTGGCAAACAACTCGTCCCTCATACCTCTATGATCCCGCAATTTACTCGATCTCCGCTGGGCAAAGGGTAAATCCTGAAGGAGACATGAACGATTAGAGGGGAAAAGGGAGTTGATCCTCACAGTCTTGATAAAACTGATTAAACGGCTATCAATTTTTTGATTGAAATCAAAATTCTAGCAGTTACCAGATTTCCCTTAGCATCAATATGAGAAAATAGAAATATTGTTCAGTTTTTCGAAAATGAAATTTTGAGGAAAATTCACATGGAAAAAGTTCGTAGGGAACAGAAAAATGGAATTCAAAGAAACAATAAAACGGAAAAAATAAAAGAATGAAAATTTTACAGAAGAAAGGAGAAAAACTGAAAAATGGAGAGAAAATTTGGACGCAAAAGGTCAAATTCTGAAATTATAGCTAAATATACAAGTGGTTAGGGACTGATTTTTTTGCGTCGAAAAGCTACTTGAAAATGACTGATTCGCTTATATCCGTTAATAAGAGCAGACCTGATCTTACGCTTGAGGATCACCTTGGTGTTCTTCAGATAACACTGCTTTTAGAGTCAGTCACTTCAAGTTCAAGTTCAAGACCAATCACTTCCACATAGCGCCAAAACAATTGGTATCCAAATAAAACAACCATAGCCACAACACGAGGCACGAATTAGCAGAAAAACGCGTATAATGCGTACAAAGTCTGGATGACGGGTTTAATAAAGTGACGCATCGAAATTTGAAGTGATAGTGTGTTGTTCGCTCTTCTGCTATTATATCGCTTCACAGTTATACAATTATTGATAAGTTAACTACATAGTAACGTTCACAATACTCTACTGAAATACATGTTCATTACTCTCAGATTATAAGTACCTCTTGCTTTCGCATAGTTTTTCATTTCGATTCCATTCAGTCATAATATTTATTCATATATTTCAGTTAATTTTCATTTCCACTTCTGCTAATATACAACTGTTCTTGGAGGAATTTCACTGCGAGAATATTTCATAAATTCCTCAAATAGTTCTTTACTAAACAACTTCCGTGATGCTATCTAATACAAGCCAAGAAGTTAAAAAGTGGGGAACTAACGTGAATTATAAACGTCAGTGGTTGCCGAGTTGAGATGAGCGTCAATCCTAAGAACCGCGATCAACACATTGATAGTAATGCGTTCACGTAACTTCATCACACTTCAACTCTTCAACCTGTCGATCATCCTGAAATTCCATCCTCTTATTAATAATCGTAAAAGCAACTTCAAAGCAAGCAGATCATCATTGGCTTTACGATGAATTGAATGCAAGAGGTGAGGGAAGGCGGAGAGGAGCGAGGGATGATGTGATTGCAATCCCAAATTTTGATCACGACAGGCGCATTGTTCATGCATTCATATCAATCGGTAGCAAGATTAAAATATAGGTTGTAAGAGAATTAAAGATACTGACAGTGAATGTTGGCATACTGCAAGAGAAAGTACCACACTAATAAGATATTTGGTATCGGGGTCGATATGCTTGCATGCAATAATACATATTCCAAACGCACATTCCCGCTAAACTGTGGGCACTTTGGCAGAAGACGCAAGTAATGCCAAACATATCGAGTTGTATTTATTGTGTTCGAGTAAACATAGAGAAACGAATAACGTTTCGGAAGAGAGAATATAAAAGTAATCGATTATTCGACTGATAAAGCATACGACGTCGGATGCGAAAATTGAAATTCTCAGAGCTATACCCAAAGAAAATCCCACCTGAAATAGCAGGTGACTCTTGTGCAAATTGAGCATTTACTCGACTAGACAATGAATGAAATATCTCGGCAGTTGTTAAAGACTTATTTGACGACATAGATCACGGCACAAATTGAAACAAATAACAACTCTTTGATATACTGATAAGAGCAATTCAAGACGAGAAAAATAAATAAACATAGGCCAAGATACAAGTCCTTAATTGTTTTTATATATAATGTCTGTTACGCATGAGTCGTTATATAAGAATCTATTATCTAAGCACGTCGTCGTTGGTTATATATATCTGCTTATCATATATCACTGGCTACTGTACATAAATCATTGATAGCCTGTTATATATGAGCCTTTAATTGCTAAATGTGAACCCTTGACTATCTGTCAAGTCGATCATTTGAAGTCAGAGGCTGTAAAATTATGATGATAAAATCTGACGTAAATAACTGATGCTCTAATCCAGTTTTGATAACCATTAAATTATTCTCTTCCAGAAGAAGTGTTATGGTACAACACCTAATCTTGAATGAGCATAATAATGGTCTTCTAATTATAGCCTCCTTAGATCTTCGATTTCAATTTTTAACCTTCGCTAATTATCCAAACTAATAATTTCTTTGATGTTTGGTTGACGAAACGAAGTACTGGCTATTTACCTTTTTACGCAAATAAATGCATAATAAGAAGTTAGATATGACTACCACTATTCGTACGAATGCACCTAACTTTTGTTCGCATTATTTCAATAAGGCTGAAGAGATATGTGAGTGGTAACGACATCCACTATTCCCGATCTAAAATCCACATAATTAACGAAGGTGAGAATTAGGGCTCTAAAATAGAAGTAGTGACGCAAAAAAAAGAATTTTTTTGTGTTTGCTTTTTCTTGGGACGAGTAAGGCTATAGTGATACCCTATAAAAGCATAAGTTGAAAGTAAACCTGCGCTGTTACTTATTAGTAGAATGTTACCAAAAAAGCCCTAAAGGTGATGCTTGGTGAGTTCATTACCTGTTCAGGTTAATTAGCATCTTTTTACAAACGAGCAAATACCCTCAAAGGAGTCAAAATAATGATAATCTATTAAAGAGGACAACAAAGTGGAGGCATCAAAGTTCAGGTCTCCTTTCACCAACCTCAAATTTTTGAACAAAAGGCACTGTATCCACAGGTTAAAAAAATTACATATTTTGTATTGGGTTTCAAAAAGTCTCATTGAAAGAGTTATTCAACACTGACCGCTTTGAGCGAAACTACAGAAAGCCCTATGAAAACGTTGGTCAGATCAAAGGATGCATCCTACCACAGATTGACGCGATTGAGGTTTATGAAAGCGTCAGCTATAAAAAAAATCTGCATAAATGCTCGACGCGTTGGAAGAAGCGTGATTATTCGAGCTGAAAATGGGCATTCCCCGAGGTGCGGTTGTGACTATCTTCTTCCCCTTCCCTCATCTCAATATTTCTTACACTCTACATTTGTGATGTAAAGCACCTATGCTTATTGATGACATTCTTTCAGAATATCCAATCAGAGCGGAAAATATTCACCGGAATACACTCCTATATCAGATGGACTTTAATATAGATAAAACTCATTTTGCTGTATGACACAAACTATCAGGCTCGGGCTCCATCCTTGACACTATGGAGTGTAGCCAGCTGTTTCAGTGATAGCAAAGACCCAAAATGCAGCGTTCTCGTTTGTTAAGTTATTTTTCTTTCAGATATCATCTTATCTGCTTGTCCAACGGAAAATCTTTTATCCCTCATCGCCTCTTTGGCTTCACACTGGTATAATGCATGACAAAAGCTTGGCTCGAGATTGTCTCGAGACTGCCGGACATTTTTCCCTGTCTTAATAACCGCGATTCAAAAATACGTCGCCATCATTCAACGTCACTATCCAGATATTCTTCAAAGGAAAAAATGTGACAGTATCAGTGAATGCTCATCTTCGATTGGTTGGGCCAAATTTTTGGTATAATTGAGCGATCCATAATTTTATTTCAAAACGGTCCAGAAAAATCCTAAACAGTTTGCAGCAATCAACAGATCACTGCTTATGCAAATTCCGTATGTATAATTGGTGTCAAATAACCTTCGACAAAATATACTACGCTGGTGAACATCGAGCACTGCTTTGTGAATCCTGCAAATTGATGAGCTCCATTAGATTGTGCTAGTGCCCCCTTCCCCAAACTTTTATTTCCTCAAGCCCCAAAGAAATGAAAAGCTAGGGAATCGTAAAAAAAACGGGCGAAACGAATATTTTCGTTAATTTATTACGTTTTTGTTAGATTCCGATAATAAACTGATAAAATCATTGAAAAATTAAGACCAACTATGAGATCATAGAATTGCTTGAAGTCGTTGGTAACATTTGATATTATCGGTTAACAGCATTTAGTACAGTTAAACATCAAAGAGGAAACGGATCAGACTTGATACGTCAATGACAATTACGTAAGCACCCATGCAAATTGATGAGTAAAGTTTTATATATCGTCATTGTTATAAATTGAAATGTTCGGTTCTCAACAGCTGTGTGCAATCGAGGGATCGACAGTGAGAAGAAAAAATGGAAGAGAGGAACGACATTGTGGGTCGTCAGAAATATATTGCAAATTCTCGTAAAATATAAAAACTAATTTAAAAATTTCTAATGATCGCTTTAAAAAAATTTCTGGAAGCATTTTTCACCGCTGTGACTTTACTCGTACTTCCCAATGACCATCTTAATAAAAGCTCAACAAGAAAGTGATTCGAAAAGATTGAGTAGTGAAGTAAAAGTGAAACCGATGAAGACGGATGCTGGCAATTGCTCAATGATGAAAATGAAAGCGGTTGCTAACAAAGCTGTGCAACTTACTGTGGCCCCATTAGCCATTTGGTGCAAATTGAATTTCCGTCCCCATCCCCGAAGGTACTTTCTCTTCATGACTACTCCTTTCACAAACAAACAACTCAATTATGGCGCTTCTTCCTGATATCACTTCTGCAAATGTTCAAAATCTGCGCAATTTTTTCTGCATTAATTGCGAATGCAAATATATCCATCGATTTCTAGGAATATAAGAACTGCTCAAATTTCATTCAATTGCACTCATAATTTGGTGCAAAAAAATGAAAAACTATTATAAATTAATAGAGAGGAAATTGATCAATGATTGCTTTTATTCGATTCGAATTATACGTTTATGGCAAATAAGCCATTTTTTGTGAACGAATTATGGAAGAGATCGGCGTGTTCGATTGGAACGGTTTACCACTCTAGGTAAGGACAGAGGAAGGAGAACATCGATGAAGGTAAGCGGCACGTCAAGGCTAAAAGTCATAAAAACTGCAGGTGTTCAGGTAATGCCATAAAATGTTTCCAGATTACCTGTATATGTTATAAGCAAAATTAATCTCACACCTGAACACTTTACTTCAAATGAAACACATTGTGTAACATTTATTTTATTGCATCTCTCTTCACGGTCGAGGCATTGTCTTCCAGATGATGCCATTTTTTGAGGATTAACAATTTCCCACTCAAATTGATTTATCGAGTACCGCTTTTGTAAGCACATAAAATAATGTCACTGCCTGCTGACATTTTGGAGATGAATCATTTATGAAATAATATTTTCTTTGATAGCAATTCAACCGTTACGCACCAACTTGGAAATCCTTTTCTTAGCCGTATTGACTGCTACTAGTCACTGAGGAAGCTCGTTTCGACATCAAGGGAGGTATGCCTCAATGAGATGAGATTGAGAGAGCAATAAGAATTTGAATACGGAGGACATATGTTAAAGAGATATTGTTTATTAGACGAAACACGCACGATGCGAAACAATGCATCCCGATAAGTTGCAATTTTATCGCCTTATTGCAAGGATTCTCCAGATTCCTTGAGCATCGTTGAATCATACTGAGGATGACAAGCGAAAGAGCAACAACATCAATCTGGATAAACGTATGTCTAATTACTGAATAATTTCCAACGGAAATTAGACGATGCAAAAAACTTTCGTTAATATTTGCACCTGACGGTAAGAATCGCAAAAACTTTCCAGCAAAATGAGCATAATTATTCATGTGAATGGATATATTTCGACGAATTTATTTTAAGAATTTTTGACGAGTTATTTTTTTACGACAGTACTTTAATTATTGCTGAAAAATGATGAGCACTATGAAGATCGAATCACAGAGAAGTCAGCCGAATATAGAAATAAAAGAGTAAAGTAAAGGATGAAATCAATAGCCTAAAACCTCAGACCGAGAGGTATAAACCTTCAAACCAAGCCAACAGCCTGAACAGCCTATCAACCGAGGTCCTTAGTGGAAATGCGAACATAGCTAATAGGATTCGAAGGAGAATGTAGCATTATCTTAAGGAATTTGACTATTCGGTTGTGAGGAAAAATCTCGAACAGAAAAGTAAGGCACCAAAACAATGCAGTGAGTATGCACCTTTTAAAGATCTAAGTAATGAAGAATCAGAGATCGATCTCAAGGCTTATTCAAATGAATGCTTACCTCAAATGATAGATGAGTATAAAAATATTATCGCAGAGTAAAGGTTAGAAAATAATGAAACGAAAAAAGTGATTATTGAGTTTCTAATTAGGTAATTTACATAGATCGTTGAGCTATGAAATTGAATGGGCGTATTGGAATAATTGCGTGAAGAGGAAAATACAACGACGACTCTCGAAGGAATGCTCTTTGCCAAATGAGGAAAATCTTTAAGGAGATCGAACGCAATAGAAAACAGATGTTTTGTTTTAATGACACCCATGCTAATAATAAATCTGCATAGAATTTTTGAAGAAGAAGAAGAAGAAAATAAAATAAGATGCATTCATGCGATCTCAATGGGGAATAAATCTTCAATAAGCGAAAATTTATTCAAAGAACAAATATTTCGCTAAATTTTTCTCTCACAGCTGAACGATTAAAGTGAAATAAATATAAAAATTAAATAGAGAAATAAAGGATAATAATAACAATAAATGCCCAACAATAGTACCGCGTTAATTTTTCGAATATCTTAAAGGAGTCTACTGAAATATGCAACAGTTTATCTTCGATCCTTTGCCATTCAATTAATCGAATTTACAATAAATGTCATTTTATGCAAAAGAAAGTTAGTTGAAAGTAAACCTGGAAAATTTTATATTTCCCTTTCTAATTGCTAATAGTTAATGTTTCATTCATTAGTGAATGTTTCGTCGGACGAACTTCTCTGCCTCTCATTCATTATTAGTATTACTTATTTGCAACGAATTTTACAGGTTGCAAATTTCTCCCTTTAGTCATTCGAAGCAAATAGGGCTCATAATTATCATTGTGGCCATCAGAACATATAAGTGCCCCATTGTGAAGTGGAGCACTTATCGTCGCTCGTAGTAGATTATTACTTCATTTTGAACTGGCGATAGTTTAATGAGTGGCAGTTTTCGCTTAGTTCTATTTATATTAAGATTAGTTGCTTACTTTGAGAAAATGCTAAAAGAAATTAGTATTTTGAAATCAAATTGGGCTTGTTAATTTCGGTTATTAAGTGCAATGAAAAGTATGTCTGTAAAGAGAAAAGAGAATGTTGGAGAACTTTCATTCTGCTTAGCTAAAAAATCCACCAATGATCAATAATAGAATAGAATAACAGGCTTTTTTATCTTAAATGATACACTCAAAAAAACATTGGTAAATGCTTAAATAGATCTCGTACAAAAGATTTCGCAGTTCCGATGGCTCTATAGGTGTAAAATGCGTGCGAATGTTGTTTTCTTCAAATATCCATATGTTGTTTCCAATATTTACTAATTAATATAAGGGACTGTATAGAAGATTATTATGCTAGAATAGTTTATATTATGCATTTATACTAATAAAGCTTCGCAGTTCTGAAAATACCCGAACAGATATGATGCTGTCATAATGCGCTTTAACAAAATGTGTTCCTGCAAAAACGCATAGAGCGTGTTTTTACCTTCTTTGGCTCTTTGGCTCATCGTTACTATAACTTTTTTATGCTTTTTCCGAAATGAAGTTATTAAATTTTCATTCAGTAATACTTTTTATCGAAAAATATCATCGAAGCACTGTTACTTTAGAACGAAACAATCGATCCATTGTAAGAGGGGTATGAGGAAATTCACTGGCTCCATCCTAACGAGTCGCTCTCACTAATACTCTAATTGGGGAAAGGGGGCTGAAGCATGTCGAGACTCATCTACGGAATGGAACGAGGCTAAATTGAGGCCATAAAATTTCATCTAAACTGAAGCAGAAGTGATATAAAGAAGAGGGCATTTATTCGTAATAAAGAACTATGCTGAATAAAATCAAAAAATAATATAAAGTAAAAGTGTATACGTCAAATTATGAGCGGCAATCGAGCTTAGGGCTAAATAAGACTTAATCAGTTCGAACGGTGAGCATACCATTCGACTCATACAAAACAATAATTGAGTTTATCAACAATGAAAATTTGAAATGGCGATCAAATTTATGAATATCAGAAAGATTTCAATAATTATAATAGCATTTTTTCAAAGGAATATTTTCGACTCTTTTCAAACGTGGGAGATTAACACATTGAATATAAAATATCGGTTGTGGCAATACGAGAAATGTGATTCGTCACGTGTAAAAGTCGAACGTTAGAAATAAAAATCAATGTATGCAAGTTATAAATACTAGAATATGAAGCCAAAATTCCGAATATACAACTGTAAATAACCGTACGAACGTCGTTGGCTGAAAAATAAGTAAAATCAATAGTATGCAAATTACAATAGTATGCAAATTACATCGTTACTATAACTTTTTTATGCTTTTTCCGAAATGAAGTTATTAAATTTTCATTCAGTAATACTTTTTATCGAAAAATATCATCGAAGCACTGTTACTTTAGAACGAAACAATCGATCCATTGTAAGAGGGGTATGAGGAAATTCACTGGCTCCATCCTAACATTTTGGAACAGCTGAATGAAAAAAACTCTTAAAAAACTGAGTTACTTAAGCACTTCAATACTAATACATCTTATGTTTAAATACTTAAAATACTTTAGATACTAAATATACTAAATAGATACTAAAAGCATAAGAAATACGTCCACCTAATAGTGCCCTCTTCGAATGAGGGAGTGGGGTGAAGTGAATTTTGAGTAGTTTTTTGGGAAATCTAAGCACATAATAGATCATGTAGCAAAACGGGCGTCTAGCTGTTGGATTGGTTCGTATGGTGACCGACGAACCGACCGACCGAACCGATTTAGCAACGATAAAATTGAGTTAGCATTTGCGCAACACGTAATCGCATTTTGACTGTTGCATTGTTTATTGTCGTCCTCGTTTTTATTCACCTCGAGTCGTTCTATTCACCAATCGTTCTGGTCACTAATGTTCATCGTGTTTATAAAATTCTCTCATAACCAATAAACAACCAACCGCATTTCACTGTTCCAGCTGATTTCATTCGAAAAACATCGTTCTATATGGAAAAAATAGAGAGAAGATATATGAAATTTTTATGAAAAATTTCGAGGAAATTCTGGAATGTTCCCAATTGTTCGAACTGGTTGATTAGATCAAATTCAATTATAAAATAAAGGAATAATTTCATGAACTTATGAGCTGATCTGTTGGATCATGCTGAGCTGAGAGGTCAATAATGCATTGGCCTAATATCAGTCATTGTATAAGGCAATTTTGAAATCAACGGTACATTTTTGTGTAATGATATTTTGGAACAGTTAGCCCGAATCTTGAAAATAACGTCATTATCCATTTCTCGTCATCGTAAAAAACATTATAAACTAGCTAAATAACGCAATTAGCACTAATTGTGACCCATATGAAACAATCTTCGATCAGCTTATTTCCAATCAGTTATATTTTATTATATTAATAAAGTTTATTAAGAATATTCGCATATACGGAAAGAGATGTGAGGACACTAAAAGCCAATTATCAAAATATTACAATTATTGCGCAAACAGGATATCGAAAGAACTACGGAATATTATTGACAGCTGATCAATACAAAGGTGCTATTTATCGTTTATGTTCGTCATCATCTCGGTCATATCTTCTTGATTTCGCATATGTAATCTGTCTTTCTACCTGCCATTTGTTTCGTCATCCTTGATTAGCGCTTCATACATCTCTATAGATATCAGTCATCTATTTGCAAATTATTTGCCCCCATCTTATGATAGATTCTCACTCTAGGATACGATAATTATAGGACCGAGTGCGCCTTTCGACAAAAAGGGTAAAAGCTTTCGTCGTTATTTCATCTCTGTCATATAAACGAAAGTTTCCATCGAATATGATATTAATAAGAAATAAGAGTCTTTCAAATTACATTCATTAAATAAATTTCCTTTCACAGAATAAAAAGTATGTCCGACGGCGTCTGTGGTTGTTTTAAAAAGTGCGCATGCATTGCACAGCTCATTACATGATTGCTTACAATGAGATACTATCAATTCGGTGGGTGAATCCGCAAAAGTCCCCGACAATTTCAGACAGTTTCAATAAAAAACTTCAAATAATTTTAGACAGCTTCAGAGAAAAGTTTGGCCACATACCTCCACTTTTAAACCCAATCTCAAGATCAATTTGTGAGCAATTGTAGTAAAAAAAAAAATAAGTTAATGAATATTTTACTTTAATAACTGAAGCGCCGCAAAAATCGTTCTTACTAAATGCAGCATCCGAGTAAACTCACTCTTTCATTTCCTCCACCCAAACCTCCTAAGCTTTTCGGGAAATCATCTCCTCACTCAGAAAACTTAGGAAAACATGTTTTCGTAAATTTTTGAAACAGTACTCTTTCATCGAAGCCAAGGGAAAACTTCCGAATGGAGTCTATTCGGCCCTCAACAAAACTCCATTACTCAAATAACTCCCCACCAGCCGCTCGTTTCAAATTTTTCTCTCTATACGTTATCAGACCATTGCTTTATTACACAATGATCAACATTGCATACTCTTAAAAAACTGAGTTACTTAAGCACTTCAATACTAATACATCTTATGTTTAAATACTTAAAATACTTTAGATACTAAATATATTTCGAATAGCTGAATAGTAATAATTCAATAATTTCAAATATTACGTAAACGAATCCCTCAACAAGCCTTCGGCTGATTCTATCACATCCTTAATAAATCCTTATAATTGCCTATGATATTGTTAGATTGACAATTGAAAAATATTTTTAGACATTCTTTAGCAGTAACTGACTAGTAATAATTATGAAATAATTGGAAAACTTTATCGATCGATATTTTTCAATTCCCAACTGGTTCCCAACTTTTCAATTCCCAATTATCGATTTTTCAATTCCCAATTCCCAATTCCGATTGATTGATATTTCCATTTTCCAACTAGTGAAATTGTTTCTCCTTTTTATTCATTCTTAATGAAGTGAAATTTAAGCGGAAATGGTATTCGATACAGTTGTTGAATGACTAGTAGAGTGATAAAATAGAGAAGTAAAATGTAAACGCGAAACAATTGCAATTTGATGAAAGACTTCAAAAATTTCCCTTACAACGTTACGGCAGTTGAAAAATCGAAAGAAATTTGAGGATGAAGAATGTGAAAATTAATCTTCTCGTCAATAAATATTATCTGTTTTTTGCCGATTACATTAACGAAAACTGTTTTAAGAAATAAATCAATACGTGAAAATTCTTCAATTAATAAAAATCACCAAAGAATCTCTTAACGAGAATACAATCAAGCGAAATTGTTATTATCGATATTTTACTAGGATATTTTCGAATTAAATAGACTCTTAAAAAAGAATTGGAAATTTGAATTGAAAGTGATTTTAAATAAAGAGAAAATTTCAGTCATTCGAATAGGAGAAAGTTGGAATCATCTAAATAAATGCAAAGATGCGGCTGTTATTGCAAATATTGTTGCATTACAACTGATATCATTGCAACGAAGTGCAATAAATGAAGTCATGAGTAAAAAGTGTTAATCCATTCACGAAACAGACCGCCGAATGAGATTCAGCAACAAGAAATTAACTAGCATACACTCAGAGTGGTAATATTAAATTTATGGGAACTTCAATAGTAATAAATAATAGTGCAAAATGAAGTCCCAATTCTTAAATCAAAAATTCGCATATTTCTGCTTCAAAACCAAATAAATGAAAGTAATAATGCATCGACGATAATAGATCGATGTGGTTAGTGAGAAATCCTTAATAACGAAGGCAATGTGTGTTGATACGATTGGTGGTGGGGTGTCAGCTGACGGATGTTGCGGCGTCGTTTGACTTACGAATCACCTTGCTTAAAATTGAGAACGTTTGTTTCAACAGTGCATCGAAGCCACATTTCCCCAATTCTCTCTTCGTTTCGTCACCTCTTCGTTCGAATGTTAATGCCCTTCCCACACTTACATATGCTCAGTAATCCATTTTTATAGGAAAGTAAACAAGTAGCACGACAGCCGAAAAGTTGAGTGCGACACAGCCCAAGTCTGATATCAAGTAGCGACTTTTTATTGAGTAGACAAAGTTAGGGACGTTATACGATACAGTGGCTTTTTTTCGAAAATGGGATTCGGACAGAATATATGAAACAAATGAGTGGAATATTTTCAGGTTTGCTGATGTTGCTTTAGAGCAGGTCTCATTAAGCTGGCACTAATATATTACTAGCTAGCTGCCCAACAAGTGTTCTTTCAAAAGCGCACTGTTCTCAAATAGCAGTTTCATTCCCGATTATTTCTAAGCTGCAAATGTTTGTAGGGAAGCTAAGAAGAGAGGTCTTCGAAAATCCTTAGATGGTTCTCATATTTCTGTAGTTGAGCAATAAATGATTCCCATAGAATGGTTCTTTATAAATGCTTCATTTATTAAAGAATGATCCTGTAGTAACTATTTACAGAATTCTCATATCCTTAGAGCAGAATGCTTCATTCCAGATCACTCGTTGTCATCTTCGATAAATCATAACGAAAAAAGAAGAGAAGAAAAGCTGGACCTATGAGCATTCAAGTGATTCTTTTTATATATACCTTGAAACAGTTTTATATATACCCTTTAAATCTTACAAATATTAATGGGTCGTGATAATTGAGTATTATTTACGCTTTATTAATGACCAAACTTTTATATCGCCATTGATTTACTCGTTAAGTAGATGAGATGGACGTCGATCTGCTCTAATAAATGCGCTCATTTGCCCCGAGATGACAACCACTTTCTTTGATTAATAATGCTGCACTAACGAGGAGAGAAAAAAATGTAACAATCGGCTAACGTAATACATTTCATCTAAATACGCCTCAAACAGTTGTATTTGATAATGCAAAAAAAGGAAAAAAAAACGTTGAGCGGAAAATTGCGCTGAGAGCAATCTTGCATACTTCGCTTAATCATATAGAATGATGACATGCCTCAGTTATGAGGCTCACTAGAAATTGGACTACGAATTATTTCATTCTTACATCTCTTATTGGAATGAAAACTTCTCTGCCCTTTTCTCAAGAAAATGGGCAAAAAGATAAATGTTGATCGTGATCTGCAATTTTGTACACGCATACTCAATGATACAAGACAAAGATTAGCATCAAAGATTCTGTGCTTTTCACGTTCACTGCAGTTAAACTTTGATGGAATCTTTGTGGAAGCAGATAAATGAAAACGAAGAAGAATAAAAGCGTGGAGAAAAGAGAGAATTAGCAACGTCATGTGAAATTCTGAGTGTTTCTTTCAATCATAGAGGGAATTTTTCAACAAAAAGTATCCCCACCCCTCCTCCTTGAACAACTTTCCTCCTTTGGATCAACTCATACGCCACAAAGAGCAATCGATTGAACTTAATGTGACGATAGCTCTCGATTTCCGATCTTTTCTTAAATATTATTTATGTGAAGTTGATTTCTGACAATAAACTTCCCATATATTTCTTTATTAATTTTTTCGTTTGTGAGACCATGGAAGGCACCAATTACAGTTGGCATAAATCTAAAATGTTGGTAAATAGTAGAAGAGGAAAGGGGAAGTAGATATAACTGACGTTTTATATAAACCACTGCAATTTTATACCCAAATATTTTTAAAGCTGAGCCTGAAACCAAAACAGTCGTAAAATATCTCTAAACTCCACGGTTTATCGCACCATTTTTAATCAACAAAAATACTCCCTGCTGGGACACGTTAGTAAAAAGACAGATAAAACAACTAAGTAATCCAAAGTATTAGGAGGTACATAAATTTTAGTGTTTCAACTACTGGATTCATCGATGAATACTAAGCAGTAACTTGCAAATTGATCGACCTTTAATGAATCTCTAGTGGGATGGATGAAATATTCGAATTGTACCCAGTTTTCTTAACTCATTGGGATGAACTTATTGGACAAAGATTACTAAATATTTACACAACTTGATACTTTAAAATCTGAAAAAAACGAATAGATTAATTTGATTTAGATGAGAGAAATTAGAGGCCGAGCTGCCTTCGACCACCACTTTTCTCCCTCCTCTCCTCCTTGCTGCTTAACCAAGGGAACCGTGTAATAATCTGTTGAAGATCATCAATTTTTGCATATGAGAGGTATCTACGATATAAAAGACACAGATGGAAGGCTTCTCCAACTGAAAGGTAACCATGATAAGAAAGGCAGCAAAAAAAAGAGCAAAAACTTGGATAGCATTTAAAAACGACATCACTTTCAATCGTCACTATGGAACGATAAAACTTTTATTTTCAGCATTAAACTATACTGAATCAAACGCCACTATCAGCGAAATGAAACAGTAAAGCGAAATATAGAAATACATCCAACAAAGCCGACCTCTCCAACGATTTTTTGCTATTACCATCGACTATTTATTCGCACAAATTGAATGCACTTTTTTTTAAATCAGGAAAACTTGAAACGTTTAATGTTGAAAAACTCGAAAAGAGAATGAATTTGGAAAGATTTAAAAACATAAAGATTGTTCGTGAGATGAAGTTAGTTCCATTCCTCGAAAATCAGAAAAATACAGAGGGGACTTTTCAATCATACGCTTCGTCATCTAATAGCAATATTCCATCTGATCGCTGCGAAGAGACTATTTCAGACGTGTGAAATGAAATCAATTTAAAAATTCATGACAAGGATGTAAGGATGCACATTAAATTATGACTCTCTTCTTCTCCTCCCAAACCTCTTTCCTGTAATTGGAGCTATTTCATTATTGAAGTTGCAGGCGTTCACCATAATCATCATCATCATCATCATCATCATCATCATCATATACACCATGGTGATGATGATGATATATATGACGATGACAAGATATGCGACGATAAAAAAAGCTCACATAAGTGGCACTTTAGCAAATTAATAGGTGAGCAAAAAATGCAGCACAATTTTTCTTATTCCTTGTTTAAAAAAATAGAAATAGATTCACTTAGATGGAGTGGAATTTGCACGTTTGCGAGGTGGAATTCAGTGAGCATCGAAAAATGGTAGTCAACTGATCCGTAGTGAGTAAAAAATTCTATTCACATAACACCCCACAGTGAGCAGCATTTCCGCTACTTAAAACTCACGTAGTTTTTTCAGAGTGTTGAAATATAATTTCAGACCTCTTTTCTATCTAAATGCAACGAATTTATTTCAATTCCATAATCAGCTCTTAAGGTTTCCTTTCTTTCCTCCAGGAAGTTTCCTCTTTTTCACGCTTGCAAAATTTTCCAAAAAATTTTCAATACAACATCGTTGGTGTTAAACGATGTTCGAAAGCATAATTACTCGGCTAAATAAAGAGAGAAAATTCATTCACGACGGTAGAATGGAATGCACTTTAAAAGATGCTCAAATGCAAGAAATTCGTAGAAGCCTTAGATATTAGGGGTGCTCAGAGCAGTCTTCTGATTTTACTACATGAATACGAGCCTGCTGAAGCAGATCGAAAGCGTCGAAAATATACTCGAGTGGGCAAATAAATGAACAACTAAATAAATAAATAAGCAATAAAGTTCACTAATACAAATACAATAATATCATTCTTGGGCAGAAGAATTTTTCACTTCATCCTATCTAATGTTCCGTATGAACGATATAATTTCAAGCTCAACAAACATTTCAGCCACCTTATATGAAAAAAGTAAACACAGTTCGTATATCATATTAAAATATAATTGCTTTCCTACGTTTCATGCTATACTTTATTTTACTACACTATTATTATTATGGATATTACAAAAGCAAGATTCGATCTAACATCTCACAGTTATATCTTTATTAATTATAGCTTTCGACTTCACTTCTGCATATGACCCATGTTCGCTAATTTATTAAACCTCACCAAAACCCGAAGATTTGCGAAGAAATACAACGCTCGAGAATGAATGAAGTGCACTGTGGTGGGCACGGCAAGGAGAACTAGGTGATACTTCTCCAACAACCTCCCATCTTCAACAATCTGGAAATGCATCTCCTCTAAATATTCGAAAGGTGCTTCTATTTTCGATAGTACCCGAATCTATCGTTACCAGCAGAAAGAGGCATCCTCATTACACTCCTCCTTTCTCTCCTCTACACAGTACATCGAATGCCATGATTTCACGTCCTTGTGACGATGGCACCATTGTTTTCCCCGACCTTTTCATCAGTCTTTACACTCCTTCCTCCTTCCTCCCCCTCTTGCAACGAAAATTTCTCTTCCCGCACCACACCAACAGTATAAATTTTAATAATTACAATATTACAACATAGCAATTATATAATTATTTAAACATTATTCGTGCTTTATACTCAAAAAAAGATCATATTGATGCATTAACATATGTAAAATCTGAAGCCAACAAAAAGTAAACACGAAAATCAGTTAGTGACATTGGCATGCCTAGATGCATCATTTGATCGTCGAATTGATAACTGTGCTTAACGTATCGTTTTGCATCTCGAATATGTGCACCGGATGGCGTTGAATAACTATTAACATTTTGCTACTAGCGTAGCAAAAAATTAAACTCCAATATTTTGGATTTTTTATTTTATTCGGAGAACGAAAAAGGGAAAGCACAGCATGAAAGGTAGCACAATATGTGCATTATACTTCCCCTCAATATGTCATCTTGTTTCATGAGGTGCACAGTCTTATGAGTTTATATTTTAACTGAATCAATTATTTGCAAAAAATTTGGAAATTATTTTTATTTTCCCCCATAATCGGCCATGAAATGCAATTCTATCAACTTTGGAATATTCAGCAAATATGCATTTTAACCGATCTAAAAATTTCATTACTTTTGTAGAATCAATCTGAAATTTAAAATAGGCAGTCATCATTTTTTTACTTCGTACACTAAGTGTATAAAGTAAAAAAGTAAAAATACATACTAAGTAAAAAATATATATATATTTATTTACTTATATATCTCATTTATAGGAAATATTATTGATTACAAATATCTTTTTGAGATAAAATATGATTAAAGAATACCGCGCGATTGCTCAATCCATGCAGAAATTGATTACATAAAAAAGATATTGAAACATTTTATAGATATTATTAAAATTAAATAACACATATGATATTATCCATAAAATGAGCTTAAACAAATCACTGAACTTAGAAAAAAATCAACAATCTTTTTTCACAGAAAATTATTAGGGATTATCCAAAGAAGAGTGATTTTCTTGTGAGTTGTTTTGATAAAAAATAGGACAAAATCATATTGCCCCTTCTATCTACGAGTAAAAGAAATTCCACCGCCTACATATTTCTCAAACGTTTATTTGCATGAGTGAATGCAATACAGCAATACGAAGTAATACTGATAGTAAGTTGCAACGAGTGATGGATAGAACGTTACATTCGTACATAACCACCCTTGCCTAGGAAGCAATTCACTTCTGGATTGGTGGATGTTTGCATTGCACAAACCTATCAATCTCACATAATCACACACAATTGCTTATAACATCCAATACACTTGAGATTGTCTATTACAACATAGAGCAGGTAAACCAGCATACCGTTGGCAATAAGTTGTGCACCGTACGGAAGACACCACCAGCCACAAAAAAAACGCCGCCATCGTGTTTTCGGTTCCAAATAAAAGTAATGCGCAACTTCCCAACTGCGCTCTTTGGTAGAGTAAAAGAAATTTCGCATAGGTTTTATTAAAAACGTTTCACCCAAGCATTGTATTTAAGCATTCAAGTAACCAGCAGTAAAATTCGTGGAAATGATTAGCACTGATGTTCATGAAGAAAACTACCAACCAAATATCAGTCGACGTATATATTTCAAATGAAAAAAAACTACACTTTAAAAGCGAAGCAAACGTTGATTTCTCTCTATGAACGGGAAAATTTGCTCAACTAGTGAACGCAAAATTTACGAAAATCAATTCATTTATATCAAGGAAATAAGAAAACTTCATTTATATAAATAGCAATAAAGTACAATATAAACGAGGCAAGAGTATGCAACTGCATATAATGTATGCAAGTTTCGCGCATGCGAATAAAGAAAAATAACTATTAAAATTAGAAAACCGATTCAAGCAAAATAGTAGAGAACGTCTACCCATATCATAACGGACAAAATATGCTGCATGAGCAAGAGAATGCCTACAGCACGAAAAACATGTCGAGCACTTCGATAAATTACTCGGATCTCTATTTCGCCCGTTTGCATTTGGTGGCGGAATATTATTAGAACGGTAGGCCAGTGAACATAACGAATGAAATCATACATTGATCTCTAATAAGAGACATTTTTTGGTAGTAATTCATCATACTCTATATTTTCCACAGATTTCAAGGATTTTACTTCCCAAATTTTGGCTTGGATTTTATGTGACGTTTACTTCCTACTGATTATTTGCAGAAGACTAAATAAATAAAAGTAAAATGTTAACTGCATGCAATTTTAAATCATTATCCCTTATTTGTTAACAATAGGTGATCGAGAAAGTTCTCCATGAAAGTTAATTCGATTTTTACAAGAATAAAGGAACGATGAAACAAGTGGAGGATTGTAGACATTGGAGGCGTTGAGTATGCACTGTTTGCTCCTAGATCGATAGTTGCTACTAAAGAAATTTACCCTCACTTATGTTCCCCCGTCTATAGGTGAAACTTCACCTACAGCTTTTTCGTATTTAGAAACTTCGATTGCGAATAATGTTACAAATTGGTCAATATATTTAACTCAGTGCTTTAAAGTTCCAAGAATCTCAAAAAAAGCTATTTCATTTTGTCTGAAAACATTTCAAGTGTCACATCGATCGCGTTAGTAAACGCCTTTTACTCCTCTGAAGTCTTATCAGCGATATCGACGATTTCAACAATCCTGCCCAATTCTCTTACGTTTCACCTACTACTTCGACTATTTTAAATAGGCTGAAAATACTCAATGGGCTGCTTTATAATTTATTCATAAGCAAGCCATTGGAGGTAGGAGTAAGGATGAATAGATGTGTCGTCCATTTCTGCCTGGACTTCATACTTTCTGCTGTCCTTAGACTTAATAATTGGCGGGATATTCGAAATCAATAAAAACTATGAATGGTCGGTTGTTTACTCGGCCGACGAATACGATACCTGATGGTTGTGTATGATATACCTGATATAATTCCGCACTATCTCATAACGTCAGATAGGCACTGACAGGTAGAAAATTTATCGAACAGTTTAGCCTATGCGGTAGAAGAAGTAATATGCTCTCAGTATCTTCTTTAAAGATATTTGTCTATTCCACTGTGGTAAAATATTATTTAAAAATTCCACTGAATGCGAATGGGAAAAGATTTCTGCTTGTAAAATATAAACCATATTTACTGTTTAATTTGAAGAAATACTACATTTAGTTTGAGAGGGAAGTGATCATAGAGTAAAGCTATATAAAAAGAGAAAATCACTAAAACATGATTTGTGTACTGAGAATGAGACTGCACCTGATTATCAACGTCTCATTATTCTTTCGTTGCAATTCATCTTCGTGGTGCAAATTATTGCGAATGTTTCACTTGCAAAATGTCCCCATTGAAATTGTTTCAATTGCAATACGAATATATTAACAAGCAGAAAATCTGAATATAATTTTGCTTTTTCAAAAAACGAGAAGTCGACACATATTTCCTTTGCGTCACCACAGTGTTTGTTACGTTCACCATCAAATCATTCCATAATTTGGCCCTCTGGATGATAACAAATCGGCTAGTGAGGAATATTCTCTAACAAATTTTAGATTGGGTTCGATTAATTTTTGCCGAGAAAAGTAACCGTTTTACTTCTAAGTTAAATTTAGTATATTATATGAGAATAAGCTGGATATTTGCTGTTAATGCTGCTTAATTCTCTTTATTTCTTACATTAATTCACAAACAACCACTGCTAACAGTTCTGAAAGCCGCCTATAATTCTTGTGGTGAATATTGAAAAGATTTTAGGAGAGATTTTAAAACGATTTGATCAATGAAATCATTAATTAATGCACTGATAAATCCAAAGATGTATGAAATAAAGCACAAGCTCGATATATAAGCATAAAAAATATCGAAAGAAAAAATGAATCCAATTCGTTTCAAGGTGGTAATTGAAAGAATTTCACGTGGATAGAGAGAAGCATGTGATTATTTATATGATAGCCTACTGGATTCGTTGATTGCATCTAGTGACATGAATCAAAAATAACAACACATCCATTAAACTATAAGCATTTAGGCAACAGAATTGGATCCCAAACATGGTCAACTACGAGAATAAATAAGCAACTAGTCGTCCCAGCAAATATTCGTGTGGAAACTAGTATATATTGCATACTAGCTTTATCACTGATAATAAGGAAAGTCGAAGGAAGACGCTTAGGGATCAGGACGAAAAGATATGATAAAATCACTGCAATAAGATCGCCGACGCAATTGCATTAATGCACTGCTAACGATGGTCTTGGAGTTAACACGCAAAGAAACGAGCATAAAGACGTCAACACTAAATAAATTCCCAAAAGCGAAATTTTGCTCGAAATAACAATGATTACGATATGAAATATTAAGATACTTGTTGTGGAATGAGGTAGAGCACTAGCAGATAGCTCGAACTTAAACATTAAATGTGCATTTAAAAATATATATAAATATATATATTTTTTTATACGTATCCTTTTTAATATATATCCCACTCGTCAGGAGCTCGAAATCCTGGATTTTGAAGTGCAGTGAGAATTCTACCTCGGAAAAGCCTCCCACTAACGGTTTCAACATATATGTATTCTTCCAGTTTCAAGCATAACACATGGAAATGCTACGAATCGACATAACTACATACATATCTCATACGGTTCGATCCGACTGCACTCTCAATTTTTTCCACCTCAAAGCGTTAGATTTCTGGAAAATCTGTAATAGCAGCACCCACCTACTGCTGCCGATTAACTAAATTTTGTTGTTTAGACGTCAAATTATATCAAAGAAGCTGCTGCAAAATGCCAATAAAATGATGAACGATTATAATTGGGCGTGAGGGAATCAGTGTTCACTATATTTGCATACTTCTTCAAAATGCTAGTGTACGTTTAATTTCTTGCAATTTTCTCTGAATAACACTCGCCTAATTTCTTATCTACAGTAATGTAACTGAATATATGTACTTTATTATGAATAAAATTCAAGAGCGAAACAATTAGTGTGATGAATGGGAAAGAAGAAACAAACGAGAATGCAAGAGTCTTCGAGTTTAACATATCACTGCAATAGATCAACAAATTGATAGCTGGGTGAGTTCAGAATCGACGTAAAAACAAAAAAGAAGCCATGTTGCAAAGGGGGGAGCAAAAGATTTGTGCTGAAGTTTGTGGCGCACATGTGTTCGGCGATTGGTTCGGACACGTTACATGTCTGGCAACTTGGGCGGAGTTTCAGCTTGGATTCATGTCTACGAGCGTCGCGTCACTCGACCTCTATATACAGCTAGTATTCAGGTAGCACCTGAACTGCTTAGCTCGAGTTGCTGCTCTAGTGGAAAAAGGCACGACCTTATAATCATCTCTAACATACTACTAAAGAAAATATTTTTGCGTATTGCGTGTGAAACGATAAACACGACGAACATTTCAAAACATAGTTGTTGAATGATCAAAGTACTTGTCAACGGCTCAGTTTTGTTGGGCTGCATTCACGGCCTTCAATCATTCCCGCTCACTTCTGCTTATGTAACGATATCTGTGAAACTTCCACTGCAAGTTATCACTATGTTTCCCATTTTTGTCTCATTCGTTTTCGCCCACAACTGTCATTTCCTATACAACATCACTGCAGCGCAAATTTTCTCTGCCTAAATATAGCAAGAAGTGGTTCAATTTTTCGCAAAAAAGGGGGAGGGGAGGAACAGTGGACGGAGCAGACAGGGATAAGCGTCACTAAGAGGTTGCATTGTGAAAGCGCTTTACGTTGGTATCCTTCCTACATCCGTCTACGTGTTTATAAGATGTATCTACATCTCTACCCAGCCAATTGGGGAACCAGCAAAATCAGAATTAAAGATCTTGGTTGACAGAACTTCAGCAAAACAGTGAGGTTCCCATTCCAAGCTCACATCGATTTCATCATCTTTAGGAGAATATATGAAAAATTTAAATGTGAACAGAATTACATGCATTCAATATTGAACGGTTTTTTATGTCATATTCAACCGGTTACAGAAAAAATCAAATCCCATTCGGAACAAACGAAAGATCGAATCACAACTAACAGATGTAAGTATTTATTTGCAACTTAAGAGACAGTTTGGTTATTTGAAGAAAATGCGAATGCGCATATCGTGTTAGCATTTTGGTTTGCCTCTACACTTGTCTTAATGAATGTCTCAAGCCCCATCGAACATCTGAAAAAGACATCTGTCATCACTATCAAATCTTACAATCCGACTTTTTGGAACCCCTGAAATTGTATATGTCGGTGTCGTTGAACGGGCATTCCCCGCAAATTCATAAAATTGGGCTAGCTGAACCATTTCAACTGTCCCATTATCCTTTATCACCTTTTGACCTTTGACCTGAAGATTGTCGAAATATGCATCGTCGAAGTTTTTGGCTGTGCTCAATCACTTACCGCTTGTTACATCGACATATGGATGGATGTAGAATGAACGAAGGGGATGAACGATTTCAACGAGTTAAATATCACAATGTACCTATCACTGCATACAGCCTAGAATGATGAAAGCAACTGCAGCTGTAAGTTACTCGCACTAGGGAAACTGGAAATGCTACTGCAGTCGAAACACTTTTATAAAAAAAACTTCAAGTATTACTCTATGCAAAGAAAACTATAATTTCCTCTTATATGTCATTTTTTAATTTCATTAAATGAGTATATATGACCTCAAGATTTGGTATATTTGGTATTAGTAAATTAATTTCATAATTACTATTTTTCAACAGTTCATCGTTCGATAAGACATACGATATATGATTAAGCGCAAAATAATGTAATAACAAACGCAACAAAGAAAGAACAAAACAATACAGGTGATGGTTTAAAATATATAGAGAAATATTGACTGTAGTAGTAGAGGAAAGAAATAATTACAATGATCAATAGGATGAGTGAATGATCCACCTCTGCGGCATTAAAGCATAGAAGAAACTGGTTGAAGTGAAAAGATAAAGTTGAAAAATAAGTGGAACTCATTGCTGGATGTGTTGTTGAAATGAGAAAGAATCGAATGAATTAATGGCGAAAGGTGGAGTACTGCACTTCACAATTGCAGCATTTCACTTGTTCTTTTTTATTGCTCTTCATGGGGAACTTTTTCTTTAAGACTAGTTTTTGCTATATATTACCGCCGTCCCTTGTAATTCTTCTAATTTTTCAAATATAATGTGAGAATATTTTCTAAAATCAGTGAAAACTGTCGCAACTGAATTTGTAGCAATTTCTTCGTCTCAATTGAAGAAACTTCCACTGCTTTCCAGAAATGAACTTCTCGACGAAATGAATCAAATTAGCTTCAAATCGCCTCTAAATTACCCTCAGAAGAAATTAAATTTTATAAGAAAATTTTAAAATACACCATATGAATTACAATAGTTATTAGAGTAATAAGGCAACTACGAATACTTCATCCCATACGTAAACAAAACGAATTGATTGATAAGAACAGAAGGCATGTCATTAAAAAATCTCTGTTCAGCAGGCATTTTTCACTTTAAAGCAGCTATCTTGCTTTGATCACTTATAACCCCCTCTTCCTTTCTACATCTCCTATGAGTTGAATTGAGGAAACTGAAAAATTTCAACGGAACATATAACCTCGTCTCCCTCTCATACTAATACAACTGTCATTTAAAAATTCGAATCCCACTCAAATTTTAATTCCGATTGGAGTCAAAATTTGAGTTGTGGGCAGCACATATCTGAAGCTTTATAAATGATCAAAGCAAAATAGCTGCTTTAAAACTGGAATAAAGCCAATCTTGTAGCAAAATCACATTTGACCAAGTGAAGTTATAGAGAGTGTTATTTCGTCGAGTGAAAAGCGAATAGAAAGCATCTAATGGCGGCATCGCTCATTTCATCGTTTCATAGCAGTTGCGTAAATCCCACTTACCTATCTTTTATCAACGGATCTTCATTTGAAAGCACTGTTGTAACTCGCCTCATCAAAAGGAAAAAAATTAGTGCCATAGCCTGTGAGAATTTATAATCACTACGGCTTAAAGGTTTTTCATTATACTGCCGACGGGATGATCAACATTTTCTTTTTCTACACCTCATATGTTATTTTAGCTTCACAATGAGGCTTCCACATCGTTTATTTTGTTTTATGTGAGTTTTTCCTTCTTTTGCGGATGCGAGAAAAGGGGAGAACTCATATGAGGAGAATAAGAAATAAACAAGAGCGACTTTCTTATTCGAAAGCATTCAAATTTCCCCTTTATAGGCACACATCGTAACCAATCACCTTTGTCACACCCCGTTTGCTTCCCTTCATAATTACACTCTTTCCTTACCCATAAATTATCTAAGTCATTTATAAACAAACATTAATGCATAGTTAAAAATATATAACCTTGTTGAGAGTGACGCAAAAAATATAAGCTGTGCGCACGGCAGTAGGCAACGAGTGGAAAGAAGATGCATGATTGAACAGGATGGGCGAGTTGGGGGAAACAAGAAGAGGGGGACAGTGGGAGGGGAGGGGCTGGATGGAGGAGGAATAATCGAGACGATTCACTCAGAATTCGATGGAAAGGCGCAACTCTCGAAATGCTTTGCACCCAAAAGGGCAATCAAATACGGCGCCGGCGAGCACGTCGCCTCCTAAGAACTCCTTAACAAATTATCGACTTCTTGAGTGTATGTGCACTACTCCACTCATTCTAATCTCTGCATATAAGGAGGATCATCCAAATCTCTAGTTATTTTATCGCACATTCAAATTTTATAATCTGAAAAACAAGTGAGTAGTAAATGTGAATGGAGATTACTAAATATGAGGTAAACATTCCCCACACTGACTGATGCTATTTAATTATAGAACTTATGAAGAAAGCCATGAAGAAAGCCATATTCGATATGCGCGATAATGAAATTTCTGCACCTTCACAAGGTCAAAATGTACTGGCTGCTCATATTGCTTTCAAATTTAAGACGCTTAGAATCCCCTCAAGAGAAATTTCTTGAAGGTTTTGTAAATGAGAAGGACAAATGTATATCTAAGTTCCTATTCTTAAAGTTTCTCAAATAGAGGGAAAACTGAAGGTGCATATAAACAGATTTTATATAACATTTTTCAAAGAGAGTAATAAATAAATTGTTATAATAGATAAGCAGACGCGTAGCTGTATAAGTTATACAAAAATGGATGGATGTGAACAAAGCGATGGAGAGAGCAATATACTAGTAGAAGCCAAGAGAGATGGTGCTCAAGGAGAGTAGAAAATTTTAAATAGAATTTAAGGTAAGGGAAACCTACTGTGAGCATAAACCGTGGAGGAATAGACGACTGTCGGGAGACTAGACGTTAAGAATGCAAAGGTTAAGATGAGAATAGATTACCTAAAAGAACGCACGTGACCACATTTCGACCCATATCCGTTGATTGTGTACCTGAATTATACACGCTCAACGATAAGCATTACTCTATTAGTATGAGGAGCGATAGAGATCATTTGATTGCGAATAAGGGAAAGTGCAGAGAAGTAAGGAAGTGGGAAAATGGAAAAGTAATCTGTAGGTAAAATCAATGTTAAGAAAAGCGCTAAGTAAATGCGAACTTGTACACAAAAAGGGGGTTAAAGATTTTACAGAACATAAACGCACTCGTGTGAATTCGTCTGTAAGTTGAAACAAAAGCGGGCAAAAGACTGAGGAAATATGCTAATGATATTATGGAAAATCATCTTGAAGGCTAAACTAAAATAGAGGAGAGGAGAATCATATAAACAGTGAGAACGAGCAATCACAACGGGAAATCAAATCCTAAGTACAGTTTAATATAAAACGGGTGTATAAGAACTAAAGCGCATTCAAAATATAGTTAAACAGATAGATGTATACGAAATGCTACGCTAAAAATTCGCATAGTTTAAATTATAAAGTAAAAAGAAGCAAAGAGTCGTCACCTAGACCGCACGTGACGACGACTGGTGCTCGACAAGCTGAAGTGTCAATGCTGACGATGTCGACCTCACAGCAGCAACCCGGCTAGAGCAATACTTATATGACCTACGTGTAATGTGAAGCCATCACAGAGAACATGATCTAAGGTTACTAAAGGATTCTGACGAAGAAATACTAATATAAAAGCATCAGAATAAACTGCTAAAACTAATACGGAGACATTATAACAGAAGAAAAAACTACTAAATTATGAAAATAAATGTGAGCTTAAGATACTGTGTGTATAGCATAACCAAGCGGCAGTGCCGCATCGTTGTTGACGTAGTGCCGCGAAGAGTTAGTTAATCAATCTTTGTATATATGGCCAAATGGATCATATTATGAAGTGATATGACCTACAAACAAATTTTCCCACATACCTCTAAGATCAACGTTCGACACTCAACGAAATAGCCTCCCACATCTAGATCATTAGCTCACCCAGTAACTGCAACTAATGCAGTTGAAGATCTTATTCATTCGCAGCTGCAGTATTTCAATTCATCAATTCATACAATATTCATTCTTTTTTCTGGAAACTTCAGCCATCCTGAAATATCAAATCCAGCATATAGAAGTCGGATGTCATTCTCTGAATCTGAAAATTTGAAGTGATGAACGAAAAGTTACGTCACGAAGTGGCGTTAAATCGAAATGAAATGCAAAACGCATTTATGCAGTTGAAAATCGTATTCGTTTTTTTTGTCTCTCTCAAGAACAACAATAAAAGCGAATGAAAATAACTTTTTTATTACAGAGCAAAAAAAGAGGAAAGAAAACTTTTCCGTTGCGGATTTCCGGAATCAGAACAATAGGAGTAACAACAATACAATATTAGGACAATATAAAAAAAGAATAACAAATCAAAAAAAAGAGGGGCAAATAAAAAAGAATAAAGAAATGGCGAGATCAATATGAGTGCTGTAATCATTCGCTAACAGAGCGATTGAGATATGTTCGGAAGTTATTAGCGCCATTGTTGTCGCTTTACTTGTCGTACGGCACAAGAAACGTTAATAATTAAACATTCGCTTTTGATGATGACCTTTGTGAAGATTTTTAAGGACAACGGAAGCTGCAAGTGCTATTGTTGCGATCAATACGACTATAATCAATCCACCGAATGTAAATAGCGAAACGCGCGATATGCACACCTCCTGAAAGCAATTAAGAAGTTTCATATCGTTTTAAGGATTTGAATAAATAATTATTAAATTATCGTTAATTAAATAAAACTTAAGGATGAAATAGATTAGTCATTGTTTCAAGAGAACTTTTTTCGGATTTTCCAATGAAATTCAATTCGAAAACTTCTTTTTCGTAAAAACGGTCGAACATAAATGAAATGGAAAATAAAGAAAAACATCTCATAATAAAGTGGGTTTCTTTTTAAAACATTAAATCGATGGATATTTCGCGAATGCTTAAATAATGACAGCTCATTTTTAATATTCTCTGATATCGTTTTCGTCGTTTTCCATCACAAATAATCAAAGACCAAACAAATTCAGATCACATTCTCATTACGTTAATTTCATTTCAACAGGGTGTTCTTTGCTTCATCAATCATCGAAGACAGTATACAAAAAATTACGGTATCGTTGTTGAAGAGATCCTCTTCAGCGTCTTTCAATTCATCGCTTCTAGGTGCTGGAAAAAAAGATGCCAATGATTTTCGATTTATCTCATGGTATGAGACGGCAATTAATTCACTACAAAGCAATGCAGTGCTGGATCGCTGCAGTACTATGTTATCACACCTGTTTTAAGTGTGAGGAATATTTCATAGGGGAGAAGAGTTGTACGGCAGAATCCTTTAAATAATTAAACATGCTTGACAATGACAGTTTTAGCACCGGCTATTTATTAACTATTAAATGATTTTAAGTTACTCTGCAAATACGTAAAAAGACACTAAGAAGTGGTTTCCGAAGTTTTCACAGAGGTTTTTTAGCGTTTTGGTATGTCTATCTATGGTGGGGGGAGGGGGAAGGCGGGGAAGCAGAAAAAGAATGAGATCATCGCTTTTTTTACCGGAATCCTTTTATTCAGATGATATAAAATTGACTAACTTCGTTCGGATAGATCAAATACGTCAACCGATGGTGCGGCAACGTCCAAATTGATTGCGAAGCGATGCGCCGTTTCACGTGAAATTCTTTTCGACATCCTCGAAAGAAAAAACTTTGAATGAATCATTCAAACAAAAGCACATCGACCAATATGACCGCCCTAATACTAGTATTACTTACTCATGAGACCATAAAAGTAAATTATCATCTACCAGTAAATTTTAAATAATTCTATTTGTTGTATGCTGCTGATGAAAGAATAAACAATTTCTGGAAATTACGAGAAAATTCATGAAATATGAAAGTAATTTAAGCAAGAACTAATAATTCCAATCCATTTATAAATATCCTCTTGTATATTGTTTGTTACTAATATTGCTCCCTGTCTATTGATTACAACAAAATGTTTCATCCAACTATAACATATCCTCTTATCTCATAGAATCCTAAACAAGTAATTGAAATTCGGTTTCAATCACTTCCATAAATAGTCGTCATTTCTATTAATTTCTGCATAATATTCGCTAACTATCAATGAAAAACCAATATTCAACAATGATCACTACATAGTTTTTTCACCAAGTAAGAATCTACAATATATGAAGCATCAAAATTCCTTCGTTTTCGAATTCTTAACTTCTATTTTTTCATAGACTTCTTGCTTATATGCCTTTCGAAATAATGTCTGTATCCACACTCACTCATTCTCTCGACAAACATTTATCATTTGCTACTTGAACAGTTGCTGCGAACCGTTCAACAAGTGCTCGTTACGTGCACTCTTGCACACCACATCTCAACACATTATATATATAAGCATATATATATATATATATAATGCGTATATATATAACCTGCAGTGAACCTGAATAACTGCAGTAAAACGCTTCACCTTCGGGTTTTTAAGGAGCTTTGTTGCCTCGCTGATGGCGTTTGAGATCTTGTTCTTTCTGTGCCGTATTCAATGTTCATTTCATCTGTGTTCCATGTAAATTCATTTGCCTAACAATACAGTGGTTAAGTATGCTAATATAAGGCAATTCTTATATTCATATCTGTGGCATACTGCCTATACTGCTGAATCATTTACTCCATAATAATAAGGAAATGTTTTACAATTCTCTTTTTCATTAGCAGTATTTTTTAATGATTGGAACCTCAATATGAGAAATTAAAATGTATTCCTTTCGAAAAAATGATCGATTCCTATCATCGTTTATGAAATTTGAATAAATATTAATAAAAAACGAAGAAACAATCGATAGAATGTTGCAAGGAAATGGTTAGATTTTCAGTAGCTTCACTCTTTTTCAGAAATGCCCTAATATCATTAAATATTAATTCCACAAAATGAAACACTGTAATTTAAAAATAGAGATTAATATTTAACTATTCAATTGTGATCAAATAGATGCGTTGAGATCTGATAGCATAACGAAATAATTTTTCGATAAAGGTTATGAATCTACCTGAGATGTTGCTTCGATATTGATGTTTTGTTTGGTGAAGACGATTGCCTCCTGTGGAAAATCCTCATCAACAAATTCATGTAAACCATCGGAAGTCAAATGAACCGTCAGATCAACTCGTGATACGACTGTCGAACTTGATAAATCTGCGTTTGTTTGATCTTTTTCTGCGTTTTTTACCGATTCTTTGCATAAATCCGATGTACGCTTAAAATGCTCTCTTAGATAACATATAGAACAAGCATTACTTCCACTTATAGTTAAATATATAGTTAATCAACGAAAATAAGTTACCATTTAAAAGAATACAGATACGAACGGAACACCGAGAAAGCTTTCTTTTGAAGAAAATTTGAATTTTACACCAATAAAAATGAAAAACTACTTCAATTCTATCAGTAAATATAAAATTCCTCTCGCCTCCGAACTCTTTAACTTATTGCCTTTGGTACCAATCAAACCAGGTTAAACACATCAACAATTCGCGAATGATGCATGTGAACTTCACAAGAACCTCATCTCTTCCAGTTTTACAGTCCTCATTTCAATATATAAAATTTTCAAATTTTATATAGAAAAGACATTTCTCATCAACGACTAGAACTTCGCATATAACTAAAGTCACTGCGAGTTTTCTACTGTTGTTATACCAACGCTATTACATCATCACTTGTTCATATGATCGGTCTCATACCAACCCTATTATACCATCAATTCCACACCATTATTTTCATATCATCAGTCCCACATCATCACTATCACACCATCCCTCTTATACCACCAGTTCTCATATCATCATTCTTATGTCATCGGTTCTATACCAACAGTTCCATATCATCGATCCTATACCATCAAAGCTGCGAACGAAGAATTCACTTACGTCGCATTGCCCAGATACTTTGTCGCGTAACTCAAGTCGGATCTGACAACTGAAGAAAACAGACGGTCTATCAGCAAATTTAAATACTTGTGCTTCCTGGCCGGCAGAAAGTTGATCCAAATATTCCAAGTCGTTCAGTAAATATGGATCCGTACCACATCTATATTGGATGCGATTGGAGGGTGTACACAACGAAATAACTGATGGAATGCACCTTCGAAGTGTTCCATTTCGTCCAAAATCTTCCAATATCACCATACAAAACGCCATAATAAAAAGTTGAGAATGAGATCAAGCACTTCGAAAAATAAAATAGCCAGAATAATGAAGAAGAAAAGTTACCAATAAAATAAATCTTTAATTTGGTGCCAAGTTTTTACCCCCTTTCATCGAGAATTTCTTGTCGATTTCCTTGTCCATCATCAACCACACATGAGTGTACAGTCATACAATAAATAGCGTCATATACGCCACTACACGTCCATTTATGGTAGACAAGTTCACCGATTGTTGCATACTTCAAAGGCTCGCCGTCGGCACCCCCTTTTAATACCTAAACATCGTTTCCGTTAATTGAATGATATTAGAAAGAGGTCGTTGCAAAGTTGTTATATGAACGAGAAAGCAAAGTAAAGAGAAATCAAACCACCAAGATGTTGAGTTCGAATTAATCAAAGGTTCCAGAACGATAAAGTCGATAGGATTCAAGTTCTTCGAAAACACTAACTGCAGCCGTCCCCGTATGCTTCCACTTTCCAAGCATGCGCAACACCACTAACCCATTGATGGCACCCTTCAAACTCGAGACTTAACTTACTAAAATTCGAGAAAGTGCGGAAAGCAAATAAAATAAAAGTGACAATAAATATCAGAGTAATGGCGGCTTGCTTTCTTCCATGACTCTACTGGGTTATCTGAGGTTTTTAATACATTACTGACTGGAAGGCACATCTACCTGGCCACTCGACAAGTTCACTAATGAAATTATCCTTTTGCAATTCTTAATGCAAATTAACCATCTTCGATTTTTAAAGGGAAAATTTGCACTCAGAGTTAAAATGACATAATTCAGCAGTTGAGTAATGCGTAAATTATTTAACTGGTGCTCGAAGACAATAGCTGGAAAATCTTACTTCATATTTGCAAATAGGCATGAGTGCTTCTCTAGCTGCATTGTTACGCGAGTCGAACAACTCTGTGGTCGGCATTGCGCTTAAGAAAACAACTTCATACAGCAGTAAACGAACTCATTCCTCGATGAAATGTAACCATCAACTTGTAAGGCATTTGTTCATTTATGCGCTCACCTTCAATCTTAGTGATTAAGCATGTCGCATATGCTCTGTTGCAGAAAATCTGCAGCATATTTAACACTATGATTTCAGCAACCTCGAATCTACGAATTTCTGGAACATTTTGGAGGTCCAATAAGCGAGACCATTCGATGATCACGATAAACCGTTAAGAGCAATCTCAGTTCTAATAAAATTTCATAATCTTTGGTCAAAAACACATCAAAGATGAAGACGCTCAACTTCGTCCCATACCGCTACCGTGAAGAATCATTTTCGTGAAGCCTTTAGTGAGTTTAAGAGTATCTTGCTGCGGATGTGCAACTGTTTACGCTAGTGCAATTTCTTGGCTAACAAATTTTTACGCTGGTTCCGTCTCTCAGAAGTGGACAGTTCTCTCGTAAAGTCAACGAATGCCTCATCAAAACAATGAAACTAATAAAACAACATTAACAAGAAGTGAATCCCTTCTGCACCTGACATCAAGCGATTGTTCAACCGTCATATCGGCCTCCATATAAAAGCATTTTAAATGAAATATTCTATCGACCTTTGTTAGGAATATACGATGAAACATCACGACGATCGTTGTTTCGAGCATCAAACCTCTTGGATTCACCTATGCATATGGACATAACTTCATTAAAAATATTAACATAAACCTTTAAAGACCTATCGTACTACGTCATATACAACCTCTCGTTTCAATAGAGGCATTCACAGATGTGGTGCTTCATTTGGAATGAAATCTCTATGGCTCGCGGTATGTGCTTTCTATATGGTATGAGAGGTTGCGTTGGCCTCATCGCTAATTGCAGGTTGTGAAATTACATTCAGCAAAAGATATGAACAGCCGATTTAATCAAAATATGAGAAAAATTCTGTGCATGTTTTATGTCAAATTTATTGTGATCGCTCTGTTACTGCAATCAAAATATGTTAAATAATTTATTAATGTGATCGCTCTGCTCAGCGCTATGGGGGAAACCATAATATTCCAATCCATCGGATGCGCTTCACAATTTATCATTTTACTGGAATTTTTGCGAGTAAAATCTCTCCATTCCTTCCATCCACATTTGAAAGTTTGCTTATTTTTGCTTCAAATGCTGCAGTATCTTTCTTTTATTTTATTGTAGAAATTGAAAGAAATTATCAACGAGAAAATATCTCAGCGTTTTTCCTAAATTATTGGATTTTCCTTTAAAGCAATTGGTTCAATTTAACTCATATTTACTGCTAACAACGTTGAGTTGAGAAATCATTGCATTAAAATATTTTTACCATTCGTTTACGGCGAATTCCACAATCCTCATTGAGAGGTAAGACCATATCGACGTTCTGCTGCACGCCGTTACCGATTCGACGGCACTCCTCTTTCTATGATTAAACAAGACTTTCGTTACTGGTGCTGTTCAACGCAAAGTCTATATTATCAGTGATATCTCAGATATATTCCACTGTGATTACAACATAACTATACAACAACTAAAATATCGCTACGCTTATTCCACTACACATGCAAATACCTTTCATGGTTCAATAATTGTCTTTTCCACCAACCGACACTTCCATATCATATGGATTAGAAATACATCATAATTCATTTTAAAATAAACCGTAGTGCAATAAAATGTAATACATTTAGCATTTTGAAGTGCTGAAGTTTCAACTATGGTTCTCGCCTCGTTATTTATGTTTTTACACTTCTGGATTTCTGGATTCTTTCACTTTCCATGACCTTATGTTTACTATCTTAGCTCCCGCCCGTTCTTACCTCTCATTGCGATCGATCATTGAGTGAGACATTTGTGCAGGTAACAACTTTAGCAAAGTACACATATTTCTATCGAAAAGATGAACTAATGATTGGAAGGGACAATTTTTGCTCTCCGTTTATATTGCCATATTTTTTTGGCAATTCTGAAAAATTCCTCTTCATTTCAAAAATTGAATCATCGACGAAGGCATTATTTATATGAACAGTTATGCGATTTATTTCATAAAAGTAAATATATGAAGAAATTCTGAAATTGTGTGCATCCTCAGCTAAGATGCAAACAAAACGCATGAGATGGTTGGTAATGGGCAATACAACAGCAAACATATATCGCGTTTTTTGGTTATTATGAGTCGTATTCTATTCAGAAGCAGTCATTTATAGTAGCAGCAAAGAAGTACCTGAAAGAAGCCCTTTGCATAGATGTTACCATAAAACGAGTTCCTCGTGCTTACGGAGACTGAGATAACGCTATCACCGCAACTGATGATAGGTGTTCCTGAGAAAGAAGAATTCAGCCTCGCAACGAACATCTTTCCAGAAAATTTTTCAGGAAGAAGACTATTCAAGAAACAAGATTCTCTTCTCAGAATGATACATGCTCATCCACAGCATAGATTTTCTCAACAGATTTCTCCATTTCCCCAACGACACAACATCTTTACAGTGGCAATTTTCAGCACACAAGAAACTAGAGAGAAAAGAAAGCCCTGGGAGCAGAGCCAATGCAAAACTCATAAAGGCTCGTTTAAACATTCCCCACCTGTAAGTGCGTTGTCTATAGGTATCAGAAGCACATGCAAAGACTCGAAGCCAACAATGAGCACAATCCAGCAGCACCAACAAGACATCTCGAGAAAGTATCCAATAGTTGAAAATTGCACACACTCACAATTTTATAGACGGCGTTTCATTGGCTTCGAATCTCTATTGAAAACAGTCGTAACTTTTTTCAACAAGTCAAGTGCACCGTTGATCCCTCACCAACAAAACAGTGCGCCAGTCAGCTCGTAGAGAAGTGTGGGTAGGTGACGAAAGAAAGCAAATATTCATCAGTTCGATGACACCTCATGAGATATACGCTACTTTCATATCGAATGGTTATTGTCTACAGTCGGCAGCCATAATTACTATCTCACTTGTCTACTACTGTCCACTTAGGCCGATTCAAAATTACTATTGAGAAGCGATAATTACATCTCTACAAATGGCGGTCAAGAGAATACCACTTTCGCTCTCAATTCGCTCGAACGTTGTGCCGTATTCCTGAGAAACGGGTACTCTGAGTAATACGGAAATAGTTAAAATCAGACTTAAAGAAGTTAACTCAGCTAATTCATATAATTGACATCATAGTTGAGAAGAAATCAGCACCTTACAATTGCCTGGAGAAATCCTAGGCACTGCAAGAACACTAATTTCCAGAAAATATTTCATACCACTTTTAGATTTAAATATTTCGAACAAAACTCCTCTGAAATTGCAGTGATTTCACCATCTCCATCGACTACGTAGTACCACAGCAGCTATGTTTCAATCCTACGCGTACATATTCACCTAGGGGGCAAACCCGAACACCTGGAAAGTCGAATAACAGGTGTTACAGCCCACTTCCAAGGTGGTACATGCTCGAATCCGCTTCTCTACAACACAACCAATGTCAACGTTCAAAATCACCACATGATATCCACGACTTGCGAGAAGTATGGATATTTGCATCGACCAACTTTTAGGCTGTCAGTGAACCACTTCCCCATCACCTGTAGGCTAAATCAGGCTGAAAACCTGCCTAAGAATACACGTTAAGTTTTAGGGCTTTAACCCTACTGGATCCGCACGACCGCCAACCGTGCCATACATCATATCTCATCCATGTTTCTTCTCAGCTTTATTTTTCTCCATGCAAGCAATCCCCGTGAAGAGAACCATAGTGCCCAACCAAAAAACACTCCGACAACTCCCTTTCTCTCGTTGTTTTCCTCGCCCAAATGTAACGAGTTTCTGACGAGCATAATGAATACATGAAAATGTGCACTCGGGCTATTATCTGAAGCGTTCGGCGAATGTTCGATATAAAATGCTAATCAAAAAGAAATTTTTATTCAACAGGACACGCCTCTCTACCACCCACATCACAATGAGAGCAATACAAGGCGACAATTACATAGACGGCCCTCTCAATTACGCTATTCCTTCACTTCGATGTATGAAAGAGGAAGAAGCATGACTTGATGCACTCGTTATTCATAAACTTGGAAGACCTCCCAACAATGCCCTAATAATTCTCACCTCTTAATGCCACTATCCGCACATAAAACAAGCGTCAAGAAACGCGATACATCGCCACCACTGCAATTTCCATCCCCTCAGTAGGGCATTTTGTGAGAGACGCAATCGTCGTATACCCACTATAAAAAAAACAAAAACAAAAAACAAATGATAAGGGAGAAACAAGATGTATAGGTTTTATCCCACAGCTGCGTAGATCTATCAAATTAGAGCGATGTGATTATGTTTCTGGATCGAATAAACGCATAGCCCAACCAACATTTCAATGACGGAGGAATTGTGGATGAATGAATTCTCAACGGGAGCATTGAGAGATAATAAAAAAGCAGCAGTAGAACGGCGCACTCCGCAGACGCTGCATTCAAGAGCCATAAAATTAAACAGCACAAGGATTTGGAGCCACATTTAATAATGGAAAACACAAATAACACAAAACAACAGAGAGAATTTGCGTCTATAAGAAATATGGCTCTAACTGTGCGCCGTTATATCCACATTTCCAGCGTTTTCCCAAAGAATGCGGGAAAAAATTGCCACTCGTATTCTCTTTTGCTACCGCACAAATTTCCTTGCAACCCTTCGTAGAGAACCCTCTCCAATCCAAATATCTTTGCACTGAAATGAGTCCAAATTGATACTCTAAAGAAAGAACACAGGATTAACCAACCAATTTTACGTTAAGCTATATTTCGTGCTAATTCTACTACATTACGAATAATTTAGCGAGCTATAAATGCCGTGCATAGGTGAATGGCCATCACATCACTGCCAACTGATTCTTTGCTGATCGTCAGGATACGCTACCGTCAAAGCTGCATTTCCAATTCTTTTAAAGCAGTTATTAAACAAAAAATCCAACCAAAAAGTCTCAAATATGCAATGCGCATAAGAAATTTCATCTGCTTTCAGACGCACAAGACAATAATGAAGAGAGATGTGAGGATGTGGAGGCACAAGACGAAAACCGCCAAGAAAAGAGCTCTAATAAAGGTGAAAGAGATGAGTGGAGAACGCAGATATCGGCGATGCGGGAAGGGGGGTGAAATATGCTTAATGTTGGGAAGCATAAGAAACTTGGCACACCGCATAAACATTTATAAAACAAGCGTCAATTTGTGAAGCATTTCGAAGAAACGCGATACATTTACATAAGTACTGAAAGGCCGACCAATCGCACTCGCACGGAAATGAAAAACAATCGAACGAAAATTTATGGTGAATTCGAGAAACATAAAGGCATAACGAACTGTGTTCTTTATAGTATTTTGCTTGACGCATCACCACTACCACGTCAGCCATCCGCGAAATCCTCCACTTCCGCTGGAACACATAAAGCGGTATATCAGTGAACACTGTGGCTGGTGCGTTAATGCCACTATCCGCACATACCGCCGATTCGTTTATCGCCCGCTCGAAGCAACAACCATCAACAAATGAGGCCTTCACTAATTAAACGTCAAGCAAAAGGCAATGCATCCATGATGAGCATAAAAGTGGAACAATCTTAAGTAACAGCGATATGAAGGATGAAAAAGCTGGGCGAACATAGACTGTAATGAAAGCGAAGATGGAGAGAGTACACTGAAAGATGAGGAGATGAAAAGCGAGTGTGCGAGCAGCCCATCCACAGCCGACCTTCACAGATAAGCCGTACCGAAGCAAAGATGTTTATTTCAGCGAATCGTACAGCTCTGCATCGGCGAGTGCACTATCGCACAGTTCCGGCAAATCCTCCGCAATCACCTTAAATGACGATATCACCAAATAAAAGAAGCTAAGTCAGACTTCCGATTTAAAGACCTCGTCTCCCCCTCCCTTCCTTCTTCCTTACAATCAGTGAAAAAAATATGTGATTTACAAAGCGGTAACTACAATACTTCTCTATTTATTAACGAGTCAAAGTCAAATAAGAAGGAACTGATCGAAAATCTCTAAGGAAATTGTTCGACATTGAGATATTTCAACATTTTCAACAGGTCCACATTTTCGGAAAAAATTAACAGATATTTCAACCAATTATTATTTTACAACGCATAAACACTATTTTTCATTCATATAATCTTTAAAAGTACCGTATGTACGAGGAAAACGTAAACACACCCCCTGCACGGTATTGGCTTCACTCTCCTTCTGCAATTCCTTTTTCAATTCCTCATATGTAGAAGGCCGCTTTTGCTCTTCTTCCACGTAACTGTTCTCGTCTAGTATCGACTCCAACATCCATAGCAAATGGTCGTTCCCGAAGATAGGCACAAGATTCCTAAATTGCTTGCTTAGAAAGCAGCATATTCACAAATAAATATTAGGTCTCCCTCCTCAGCCCTGGCATTCCTATAACTACATTTTGCTCTAAGATCACTGAACCTCCTCGATCGGAAACCACTGGATCAGGAATGATGACATTCATCATTCTATATAACTCAACAACTTTGTAAAACTCTTTATTACAGTGTGACCAAGAACTGTAAAGCAAATGCACGACATAAGTGGGGTAAGTGGAGCTATGCATTACCTAGATGTGCAAAAACGAACATACTGCGAATCCCCCTCACACACACACAACGCATACGTCGCATTCCTCTCCTATAATTTTTGTGGCATCTGACAAAACAACCATTTCCCCTTCAAAGCCAGATCGCAACACAGCATCGACTCACCAATTAAAAATGCATAAGTCGTGACAACTCACGACAAATTCCGTTCATCTAAGACGCAGTTAATGAGAATAATTTGAATCTTCTCAGAATTATTCCTACAAAATTTTCGTGCCTTGGTTCAAAAATTGGCAGCACTGCAGTTTAATATTCGATGATGAAACTTCTGCAACCTAACTTAGCATATTCACTGACTGTTTTAGAGAATAAATGATGCCTAGAAATTTCAAATACAAATATCAGCTCGTCCTTTCTCCTTAGGGAAGCGTTTAATGAGGACATGAAATCAACATAACAAAAAAAACCAACTCTTCAGTATCCCAAACAGCTCTCTCGGGGAGTCCCTTAGCCATATGATCGCTATCAGCCAAATGCTTCCTAAGTTCCTGAAGCGAACCGAGGTTGCTCTTGCCACAAACGAAGCAAACCGCGTTGTAGTTCTGCTTGCGAATGAAGTTCAACATTTTCATGCGCTCATATGTGTTCAACTTTTCCTTTTCAATGATTCCCAGCACGTCGAAATGATGCTTCTCCTATAAACAACGACATCTTCACCATAACTGACGCCAGCTACAAGAAGTAACCGACGCTTTGCAATCAGTATTCGGTTACAATGCCAACAAGGTGTGACCGTCACAGTTTTCTGTCAATAGACTGATCAGTAAATTTCAGTGATGTGAGAATCGACCACAGCTGCGAAAATGGAAACCACATTTCATGAAACGACCTGATGCAAAAACAGGACCTTTTCTGTCACGAATCTCTCCAAAGTTCGCAATAACTTGTTTGGATGATTAAGGCTGCTCGCAAATATAACTGAGATGAATGGGACGAAGTAGGATATAAGGAAAGGAAATTATTTTTTCCTCATTTTGAAGGATATGATAATAGTGATAATAATATATGATATTTTGAGACACTGATATATAAAACATACTAAAACATAACAAATAATTTTCGTTGGCGAATCGCATCAGCAGTGTTTCACAAAAGGTTTTTACCAAGGCAAACATCAAAGAAGTTAAATGAGCGAACAGGGGTGAACGGACTGCGCCATTATCGATATCACTGCTGTAAACTGCCTTTCCAATCGTGCCCACGACGTTCTGACCCCGCAGTCAGGTTCCAATAAAAACAGAACCAATGCTCGGTTGTTGCTCCTACCGGCTATAGAATCTGCTCTCACACTGTTAACGTTTAAGATGCAAATACCTTGATATGCTCGAGAAGAGGCGCCGCAAGATCGTTGCTCTCCTCGCAGAACAGGCACACGACACGCGTCTGCTCCTCATCCAGGTTGTCCTCCTGCCATTCGTGCCACGAATCCCTTTAAAAACCCACCTCATTCCCTAAGCAATATGGGCTGAAAGCTCGGAGGTTCTAACTTTGCTATTTTCTAAACCTCTTCGAAGCGTGCATGCCGTCAAGGAGAGGTATTCAGTTTATCTCTTAGCAAAAGCAGAAATATGGCATAAAAGGTTCCGTAAGGACAACCATCGCTCACCTTCAAATTGAACTTGTTATCCAAACAGCGCCGAGGTGCTTAGCAGCTCTTAACCAAAGGCTATCCGATAGCCAATGCTACCGCCACCTGGGCAACAGCATCTCCAGGAAGGAATCGCTACCCAAACATAAACTACACCGGTAACATGTCAACAAAACATACTTACCTGCAAGTGAACTTAGGAAACAGTCACTACCAAACTACTAATAACATTTACATTTAGGAAAGACGTTCCAAACAAAATACAAGCATCTGAACGCCAAAAAAGCAGAATTTCTGAAAAGACAAGTCCACCTTCCAGCTATGCAATTACTTAAGCAATGAATTACCAAGCAACACAAAGAAAATAAGGGAGGCTCTTCTCTCCACTGCATTATTTTCAGCAAATGCTGATTATATTTGGCAAAAAATAAACTTGAAAATTCAAAAAAAAAAAATTCATTTTTGAAGAAAATCATTCCATCAAACCCTCTTTCCCTCTCCAACTGCAGATATCAGGTACCACACGGAACAGCCAACTTAATATATCTACTTGAGACCTAACAATATGGCGATCACATTTACTCGCCTCGTTTACTCATGTTTGTTCTACGCATAATATCATTTATCCATTTATGCTTTCTTTAGTAGCCAAAGATGATATTTAGTGCCCACATAAGTCGAGTTTCGGCTCATTTGCACGTCTTTTGTTTACACATGTTTGGGAGCCGCGGTATCCCACATAAACTACTTCCACTCCCTTGCGCTCCCGCATATGGGCGTAGATAGACGGTTATCAACCCCTGCCTTCTGCTTAATTGAGTCTTTCTTAGCGACGCTGTTGGCAGTCACAAGTTACTTATTACATTAGTGACTTACTCTTCTTCTTCATCATCCGAATCCACAAAAGTAGGCATCGTATCTTCGAAGTCTTCGGCGAGTACATCCAACCATCGCTTACCAAGCTCCTTAAATTAATAGTTCTCAGAAGATGTTACGCTTATATAACCTTACTACGGACCCACTTCTTTAGGCAAACCTTACTCTTAGATTTCATTCTACGTGCATCTTCATCTCTACAAGCTGTCAAAGAGGACTGCTCTTCCGCTCAACTGTACCCTCTTGCATCTTTCTATTGTAACTCAAGACCAGATCTTCCATGCTAACTGTTGACGTATCTATCAATCAGAGGAAAACATAGTCAAAATACGGCATATTCCCATGTTCAACGATTGCAAAAGAAGGATGTGGCATACTGGTGTTACAATGCTTCATTGCTCTAGGAATATCTATGGATTACCGAAATGTAAAAAACCCGATTCCTCGTGACGTCTACTCTGTAAACAGCAATCAACCGCGTCCAACATCGTCAACCTTGTGTCGAAATTCCGAAACAATTCTCCCTTTCAGAGGATGCAAATATATACATTAGGAAAAAATTAAATGGATCATAATCGATGCGATAAAAGTATGAATGTGAGAAGACACGCGGTTCGCGACCCTTCCCTTGTTCTTTTTCCTCCAGTCGCTTCATGAATCTCTGTCATCACCCCCCTCCCCACCTTCTTTCCAAAAATTAGGCTATTCTGTACAATGGTAAAATGGGAAAATGAGACAGCAATATGGGAAAATCCGCAATGGGCGTATATTTGTAAACTATATTTGCAAACTGGGTGCACATACGAGGTAGTTAATGATGTAGAATTTGTCGTAGTAGTTGTTCTTTGGGTTAACCTCGCGATGGTTTCGTTTGCGCATATGATCCATCAACGTATTACGATCACTGAACGTCTTCTCGCAATAGATACACTCATTTCTGAAAATCCGGCACTTCATCCTAACAAAAGAGACTTCCACATCTCCCCATAAATATTAGCATAGAAAGGTCTCATGGAATTGGCTAGGCTGCCCCACATAAACATTTCTTCCACAAGAAAACCACCCAATCAAATCGCCTAAACTAAGCAGAGCAAATGTCGGCAAAAACAAGAGCGGCTTTTTCTTTACGCCCGTAATTAAATATTCGTTGCGAAACAGTGACACGAGTTCACACAACCTTCACATCAATCGCAGAACGAACCACCAAATTTTACAGCGTCACAAGCAGCTCTATTCACCAAGGAAGGGCCATTTCCACTTCAATCAACTGAACTTTACACTGCGGCAGGCCCCCAGTTGCAAGCTATGCGGAGTACGTGGCACCTTTAAGTGTGCTATCAAGATGCTAGAGGCAGCAGCGAAGTCTCCTTCTCAGTACATACGTATACTGCGCATTTCCCGCATACATCAAATAACACCAAAAATAAATAAATAAATACCAAAAAGTGCACAGCGATTTACTCGCTAGGCCAGTGAACGCAGTCTCCTCAAAAGACAATAGTAAAAGCGAAGAATAAAAAGAAAAGGAAGAAAAAGTGAGAGACTTCGACAGTGCAAATGATGGAGAGTGATACACTTAAAGTTGGAACAGAAACCGAACCTGCAAAGTTTGTCCTTCAAGTGTTCGATGTATTCCTGCACGAATACTGAAATAATCACTCATTAAAGCAGAATGCAATCGAAGGAATTATTAATAAACGCCTTAGATTCAGTTTCAGAACTGGTCCCATCCTTCTCCCCTCCTTTCCCCTCCAACTTAATATAACGCTTCTTTGAACTACTCAGCACCTCGTTCTTCCCAAGATGAGAAATCAGCAGACTAGAAATATCACAGATGAACACAATTCCGTTGCATCCATCTGAGCTGCACGTACGGGCAACCCCACCCTGAAAGATTTTCAGATTTTTACCATTCACTTCCCGATCATATCCCTTTGAAAAATTTTAAACGGCTAATAAAAAATTTACTCATTCAAACAATACTCTCGTAATTCCAGAAAGCATGAAAGTACGATCTATATCACTCCCTTAAATTAAAACCGCAAAAACCATTTAATTCGTAAGTGAACCAATAAAGACCCTTCACGAATGGTCAGCACTCTCCTCCCCCTCCCACCACTTATGGAAGGAAGGGTTTGCCAAAAAATCATGTTTCTGAACCAATTAGGGCAGCTCAATTCCAAAACCGTAGGAACAATTAGAGGTACTTACCGAGATTATCGGGAGACCCGAGGTTCAGATGGTGGATCATATATAGGTGATGTATAATCTTCGAACGATTCCCGCGAGCCGTGTAGCGGCAGAAAATGCATTGCAGCGAGAAGCTGGCATCATCACGCTCACGCTGCTGGCACGATAACGCCTGAAATTTGCGATTCTTTTGTGAATCCAAATCAAATTTTGCAATTAGCTCTAACAATCACAATAACTCAACAACTCACCACATGCAAACTTATCGTAAATCCAAAAATTGCCTTAACCTCACCCATTACGCCACGTAAAAACTGCTAAGGAAGGATGTCAGCCACTTTTCGTACTGCCAGTATGGGAGGTGAGGAAGAGGAAACAAGCGGCAGTTTATATTTTTATTTTTTGATACTAAACTAATCAATACAACCCCACATTTATTCTCACCTCGACTTATATATCGTTTCCAACATAATTCGACAACCGTCAGTTCTCCAGTTGCTGAGTGCATCGAATCAATCACTTAATAACGTTCACTTTGTTTCTTAAGGAAGATAATTTTTGGTTCGCATCATTTCGGGAAACGAATAAAGAAAGAATGAATATACCATGAGTGCTGAACAGATAAATATTTTATTCTCGATAAAAACCCATCTAACGATTGGGAATTCCAACAAGAAACTAAGCGACTAAACATCGACACCGAAACAAAATAACCCTTCGCAGCCTTATCAGCTTATATTGCCAAAATATATTACGGCCCTCCATGCCAAAATTTTCAACAAAATGAACAGATAAATATGGGAGCATATCTAAAAGTGCGCCACATACCCCACAGAATATAAACTGAAGCACGCTAAAATGTTGAATAAACTCATAACAACCTAGAACAATTAACTTCTCCACACGCACCAGTTAAACACCGACGAAAGGCTATTTCGACCTTCATATTCGGAGTCCACAGAGTCGTACAACGCACTAACCTGACTATCCTACAATCATCTGCTGTAAATTAAAGCAATAATCGATCACAATACCCACATCACAGGATTTCCAAAAAACTCGAAGTAAAAAGAATGATTCCCTCCAAAGTTATAAACAAGCACATTAAATCAACCCATCTCATCCAATTTAGCCAATTTTTAGACATACTCTTATGAGAAAAGCCAAAGAGCAGAGCTCACTTCTTCAAGACGACGCATCGCCAGCCTCTGCCTAAGAGAGTAGTCCTCAGGTAGCGCCTCGCTCATCTCAAAGTAGTAGTCAGTTTTGCCGAAAAATGGAGAACCCTCTTGAGGAATGATCTTCGGGAACACCTTATCAATGCTCTCTTTCGCGAAACGCTGCCTCCAATATTCGACATATCTGCAAGAATCACTCTCCATTTAATAACACAACTTTTCTACCCTCAGAAGCAAAAACTTCCTCAATGCATGAGATAGCTGTGCCCAAAGGGAAAATGGACAGCCACTTTGGAGAGTATAAAAGACATATACATCTCCAATAATTTCATTTCGGAATGCAAAAATGCCTATTTCTGCTCCACTTCACCGTAAAAAAGCTTATATGAATATCAACATCGCGCAGTGACACTTTTGATCACCGAATGCCACCAAGATCAATCTTGCAACGAATTTCGGCGATCTGATGCATACATTACAAGACATTACGATCCTCGTATGATAGGCACTGATGTGCAGAATGAAAAATAACCCTCCCACAACCAATGTCTAAGGTATTACCTGAGCTCTATCGCCTAAGGTAGTTCCGCTATCTCAGTTAAAGGAGACGGGTGTTGGCAAAAAGAATCGAGTATTCTGAGAGCCCCTTGGTAGAGTCACCAATGATTTAAAAGAAAGTCACAGTAAACAAAGGCTTTTAAAAACCACCACGGAAGCACGTTGCTTGGGTGACCATAACATTAGGAATGCCTCTAAAATGTCGCAATGAAATTAAACGACAGAGGAACAGACCGTTTCGGATCGACAATGAGTTCCATCTCGATAACAACGATATGATGCTCCGCCAGAAGATGCCTGAAACAAACAAATCACCTTAGACAACTCTACGATCATTCAACAACTGTCTGATCGGCTCACTCTTGACGAGAAGAAAACTGAGCCGACTGACTAAAAAATAACTTTGGCAGAGAGACTTCTAGGTACCCAAACAATGGATATTGCCACAATATAGCAAGAAATGCGAACGATGATGCGAAAACAATAAAACAACTCACTCGGCGAAGTTCGGAATCATATCGGGAAGGTCGAAAAAGTGCAGACAGCTGAGACACATCGTCGGACCACCCCATTTTGGACTGTAATATTTGACGTTAGTAGAGGAACACTGCATATAAATACTGCAATCACGAAAGACAGTAATGAAGTAAACAAACAGAGTAAAGCTCAACGTCAATCTCGGCTTTCTGCACAAAACAGCTGCACGTAAAAACTTTAAAAAGGACGAGATAAGGAAGAAGAGGTTCTATTGCCCCAACGTATCATTTTATCTTCACTTCACTAACGCATCCTCTCTCCCTCCTCCTTCCCAACGCGTCGAGAGGCAAATTCCGATGCAGAAGCCCAAAACATTCTAGGCCTTCATCCACATCCTAGAAGGAAACAGGTGGACCTCGAGTCATGGATATCGGGCACTTAGAAGGAAAAAAATGGACATATGAAATTAAACGTTCTGCTGAACTGCCTGAGCAACAAATAAAGGTTGAGATGGCGCATGTGGGTAAACCACATGCGCAGTAAACATGCTTCCACAACAGCACAGATGTTACGCATAGCAAACCTCTTTCCCATCCGTACTCCTCTCCATATTGGGAGGGTTGCCTCATCACTTCGCAAACAGTGCCTAGTGCTTCTGGTGATCTCCTAAGTATAATTTTTGACAAATCTGCTACATTAATAATGCTACTCGACGCAAGAAAATGACAGCAGACAAACAACACCATAAATAGAACTCCCACCCCCTCACCACGTCATCTAGAGAAACATTCAAGACTGCATGAAGACGAACCTATAGCCGACAATGGGTACAGTGCCAGAAAGTGTGCGGATACGTCCTCTCGGAATTGGCAACGTTAACTTCTTAACGCTCTTCGACACTTCCTCATCTGAATCACTGAACGGCTCGTCCAATTCAACTGCAAATATATTAGATTCGCATTCCACACATGCATCTCATGCCGTCACTACCACTAGCCAAAGCATCAGCACAGATCCCACATCGCAATAAACGGAGGAGAGGGGACGAAGAGAGGAGAAGAGAGGGAATAACGAAGTTTACTGCAAACTATAAATTCTAGAACATGCAATGCTAAAAGCACTCAAAATACAAGAAGGGCGTCGATTTTTTCTAGGTGTTAAGGATAAATTAACTCCGTGCGCATAGGAATTTCAATCATTTCCTCTTCTTCGTTGGAGCTTACAATCCTTTTTAAGATTAATGTCCCCGTTTATGGATCTGCTCAACACAAACGAACAAAAAAGCCACACATCCACTGAACAATCTGCAGCCCTTATGCTCCTGCTAGAATGCGCCGACAACATTCGACAAGAAACGAAACGTTTCCTTAACAGGCAAACCAAATCAACGGTTCTAAAACTTGCAATTAAAACATACTACTCGTCAAATGATTCTATAACCGAAAATGATGAGAACGACGCATCTCTGCACTTAACAAAGCCTTCATTCCAACCATGAACGATAAGAAAGAAAAATGGACGAAAGATAATTCCCTTTAAGACATCCATTTTAAACACTGAAAGACTTTTTGCCAAATTTTTTTACATCTGAACTATTTTTCAGTAATCCATCAAATGATTTCCATACTCACAACTAAACACGAAAATTTTACGAACAAAGGCTACGTTCGGCACTTTCTATACATAAAATAGGCCTTGAGATGAAAAAAAACCTTCATAGTCAGCCAAAAAATGATTCTACTCGGGTTCCTTCCACTTCGAAAAGTTTTCTAGAAGATCTCGGCCCCTTTATAGATGAACATATGTTTAAAATATGACTGAAAGGAATATCAAAGAGAATTTTAAGAACACTGCAAACCCATGCTCTATGTATAAGCCATGCTCTTACACCTTCAGCTCTCCTTTTTTCTATTTACTGCCCGAAAGCGAAAAAAAAGGGACAAACAGCAGCAGCTCATTGGTGCAAAAGAAAGCCGAACTGAAAGAAAGCAAAGCGGGAACGAGGTTAATATTTAAATTATTATAAAAGAGAAAGAATGATTTACATAACAGTAAAGAGCAATTCGTGGGGGAGGAAGAACGCTTAAGCAAGCGGTGTTTTCATTCCCGTGCTTGGAGAAGTTATCATCTGTAAACTCACAATCATCGTCGTACTCGTAGCCTTCTGATGTCATCGAATTGGACGACGTCTTCGTCGTACGACGCTTATTGCTAGCTGCAATAAATTCATCCACTTTTACTCACATACCTCAACCAATAATGTAACAGATGAGCTGTACATAAGCTATCATACACATTACTTCTGCTACCGAATTTCGAAGCGAAGCCCCTATTGGAACAACTGAATAGTTAAATTGCGGGTTATTCAAATTTGTCGCCCCTAATGTGATGCTGCAATCGAGAAGGCCCCTAATGTGATGCTGCAATCGAGAAGCCTCTCAAAGCAGTTCATTTCTCCCATACCGACTGCGCACATATGGAAGAACGCTGAAAGACCTCTAGTGAGAAAATGAACAAAGTGCATCACTAGAAGTCGACCGATATTCTTTACTTCGTTGTGCCGCACCGTAATCAACTACTGCATCAAACGGCATGAAAATGCACATGGCAAACAATTTCTGCTGCCTTTATATGAATGGCCAACAATGACTGCTCTCTAGTGTTACTAGGCGAATAACCCATCTTTCAGCAGTGGATAGTTTCGTCGCTCGTCTTTAGCCTAGGCCGTTTCCTGCACCACATTATCTCTTTGAGTGTGTGACCTTCCCCTCCCAAAACAATCGCTCCTGTGAAGAAACCTTGCAGTTTAAACGGCTATGGACCACCCTCAGCAGTTACAAAATCTCCCTTCCGTGCTCTGCACAAAAATTAACGTCGAGCTAGAACTTTAAGAAGAAGTGCAAGGCGGGCAACGCTCTGATAATGCAGCTGGATCATGAGTGCAAGAAAAGTGCGGCCGCAAGGGTGCATTCTTCTTGACACAACTCAACAATTCAATTCTCTTCTCTAATACTGTCCCTACAACGGTTTTTGAAGGGAGTGTCGCCTCAAGTCCTCGCTTTAATAGCAATTCTGGCGCGGTTCTGGTGATTTTGCGAGCTCCTGCTTGCAGACCAGTGAAATTTATCAAGCCAACAAACTGCTTCTCCTGCAACAAGTTGCGAAAAGAGGGTAAATTCAAAGAGCAAAAAACAAGACCGAATCGTACATGCATTGCATCGCTTGGAACTTCCATTGGAACCTGCATCTCCGCCACCCTTCTCGTTGTTAGATGAGCTCGACCTCGGCTTATCGTTCTTTTCGGACTTCTTACTCCCCACTGCACTACTTGTCGTATTTCTTCGATTGTGTTCTCGTCCACTGAATCGTCGCTTGCCCTATAACTTTCAACCAATCAAACAGGGCACCAAAGTCTACTCTTTTACCTGCAAATTAAAATGTCGTATGGGTGTGGGAGGAGAGAAAGGACGATCTTGACGTCAGTCACTGGCATTGCGGCGATGGAGGCCTCTATGTCTATACAGACCAAGATGAAGAGCCATTTGCCAAGCACACTGCGAATCCTTCTCCTCCCAACCATGAATGGAGTGTGCATCAATCGCACAAACTAGCTAGCAGTCAGCCTGGTAAAGAATCAATCGAACATGAATAAGTACCACTTAGCTAGTTACAACCAATGCTTGATCTGCAATTTCAATGAGCAGTGCTTATCGAAAAACAATGCCCCTTTTCAGAAAAATGGAAGTAAATTCCATAACTTTAATTTTTTGAAGATTTTAGCAAAGGGAAATTGTTCAACATACTACAGACTTGCCGACTTGTCGCCGCATACTATTGCTTAAGAAGAACAACTTCACATAAAGAAATCATATAACACAACGGGTAAATAATTAGTCATAAAATAAAAGGATCTACTTTCGTGCCAGACATGGATTCGCTATTCCTCTGAACGCCATTTCGATTCGTCGACACCGTTTGGTCATTCTTATTGGGCGACGAATGCTCCTTCTTAATGAAAGGAGCTTGCTCCTTCTTACCAACCGGTGTTTGGTCCTTTTCTGCGATCGGTGCCTGATCCTTCTTGACGGGTGATGTTGGATCCTTCTTGGTTGGTGATTTCAAGATAGGATTCGCCTTGTTGATGGCCTTCTGCGCTTCGGCCACTCCTCCATCTGCCTTCGAATTCACAGCCATATAACCAACGGGTTGGGGCCAAATTGAGCGAATTTATTCACTAAAATATCACTTATGATTAAGAAAGTTGATAATGTAAATTTAAGAGAAGGTTCGATCATATGCGGCACAAAAAATGAGAAGAGCGGATGGGAGAGACAAACAAAAACTACGTTCTTCTTGCTCCTGTTTGCCCCATCGCATCAAAGAAATTTTATGCATCGAACGTTGATTAGGGAAAAAAGCCAATAACCTTTCTACTAATTCCTCCAAGAAATAAAGCCAAAAAGCCACCAAAGTACCTTCGCAAACGTGTCAACGTTCAATCTGAACCACAAAGACAAAGGTGGATGGGTGGAAGATGGATAGACGACTTGTAGATGGCAATAGGGAGGACTAAATTTTAACTTTCTACTAGTGAACGGATTCGATGTTGCTTTGTTTTTTTGAACTGGCCACTTTCACTCAAATTTCAATCTACAGCTTGACTACCGTTCAGAGATTAAGTGCATTCCTCTCATTTGCCTTATATGACACTAAATTACGATAAATAAATCATATCATCACATTCTGAATAAAGACGGAAGATAAACGAAGAGTTAATTTGTGTTCATCCTGTCCCTTCATCCGTCCCTTCGACGATTTAATTATTCCCCTTTGGGCATAAAAATACGGCGTGAAGTTTAGAAGTTGCCTATATTCGGTTCTAGCATATCTGAGAAGCCATACGCATTGAGGCGAAGTCAAGAACCCCGGTAATGCTTAGAATAGCGCCAAACCACTATAGAGTGTTTTCGAGCTTGGACACCATAAAAACCATCTTCTCCGTGTTTCTTTAAATCTACAGTTGCCATCGTTGAAAGGAGTGTTATTCTCGACATCTCCATGATCGAAAACATCGCATGCTGAAGTTTAATAGTGACCAAAACGGTTTCGAAACGCTCGACTTCACCTCGACGATTTCAGCATTCTAAGTATACATGAGACCATAAAGGCAATGATAGCGTGCCAGCTGCGTCTCCAGCACGCCACCGAATGTTCACGGCTTAGACCTGCTCCTACCAAACACTTTTGCTTATGATCATGCCGTATGCTCATCTTCTAGAGGCGCAAACGTCACACAACTGCCACCCTGTTGCACGCAGCTTACATTATGGAAACACCCACCTATGGCACTTTACTTACCTACTGAATAACTGAAAGACATTTATTACAAATAAGGAGCGGGGGGAGGAGGCATTGGCACGATCATCTTCGATTATAACGTCTCCCTTCATTTAAAAAAAAACGAAAACTGCTGAAAACATCGTAAATATACCTAACTTGTAAAAGATGAGTTATCATAGTCAAGAGCAACATCCGATCCTCAATTAGGAAGCGCAGAATCAACTACCGACTAAACGGTACGCCAACGATCACAGAAAGCTTACCCCCTTCAATTCTGAAATGATCCCCTCGACTCTCCCTTCAATTCTGAAATGATCCTCTCAACCCTCCCTTCAATTCTGAAATGATCCCCTCAAGCCTCCCCTCAACTTTGAAATGATTCCACGAAAGATGAGCGTGCGATGTTGCAACCAACCCACAGCCCACGACGAGAGCAACCGCACGAACAGAGAGCAGACGAAAATGCTACTGAGAGGCGAACAAACTTGCCAAGAACCTATGAGCACACAGTTCCACCACTACCGATTGGCGTCTCGCCAAATGACCACGTGTCCTCTCATAACCTCCTTTACTATAGCCATTCATGGAAACGTTGAACTACTTAATTACTCTCCACATTTGCAAATTTCCCTTCGACGAAAAAAAAGTGGAGCAACTAATATCTACAGACTCCTATAGATTGCGGGTCGGGAGCCGAATTTTAAGGGAATCCACAATTTGCCCGGCGATCATTTGAAGGGTTCTCTGAAGGTGAACATGGTGGAACGATGCGGTATGTGTGGGGCACATTGTTGGACCGAACAGATATGTCACAAAATTATATGCGCTAGATACGGCGCACTCGGATAGCTATTCTATTCATATTTTCTCTACACGTATGAAAATTGCCACTCGAAACGTCCCCTCCCCTCCCCCCCTTCCTTCCCTTTCCTACTCGAATATATGCCATCACTTGCAAGTATAAGTGCATCTTCCTTGCTAAATACAAGAGAATCGTGCCCGTCATCTGCATTGAAAGTTTTTCCTTGCAAGCTCTCCATTACCCCTATGAAAACTCCTCTTCGAAGCTATGAAATCGAACAGAAAAGTTCGCAATCGAGGGGCTTATAATTGCACGGAGACGGTATTTCATAGTAAAAAACATTATGACCTCTTCAGCAACAAAGTAGGGTGGACGAGCATTGCTCGATAACCCGTGAAGTTTTGTTTTCCGAGTAAATACGTTAAGTGATCCCTAACGATTCCATAAACTATCAGCCGCTTTTGAAGGGAAAAAATCTCATCACACATATAGCTTCCAATAAATCTGTTATGTGGATTTTTTACATATGATGAATATCGATCATGAAAATTGGACAATTTCAGGCGCGTTCTCTAAAAAAGAATGGAAGAAATGAGAAAAGTGTGCCAGAACGCCTCCGAGGATATACGCTTCTTTCATATTCGACTATATGACCAATCGTACACAATTATATATACATCTAAAATATTTCTATCGACTCTTAAAAGCGCTTTCGGGAAATACTCAATCACCTCTTCTCGCTCTTCAAAGAAGAATTCTTTTTGTAAGTAATAATTTGAAACTGATCGGCCCTTCCATATACTTAAGATTATATCTCAAACATATCTTTCTCAGTTGTTCTCAATTAAAATTCACTGGGAACATATACAGCTAGAGATATGCTCATTCAAAATAATAAATGATAGCGACAATATTTGCATCGATGCGTTACCTTGACTATTTTCTATGAAAACTCCTCTACAGATCATTTCACTGAATCGTAGGGTTGGGGAGAGGGACGGGAGAAGGGAGAGAGGGAGGGACGGAGGGAGGGGAGGGAAAGAAGGAGGGACGGGGGGAAGGGAGGGGAAAGGGAGCGGGACCATGCGATCAGAATCCGGACAAATAGATGCACAAGGGAGGAATTACGACGTTAGATTTCCTTAATTAAACGGGAGAAGCCTTTAAACATTATTTATATGACAATTCGAATGCCTTATTTTGTCGCGAAAAACAAGGCAAATATGGTCGAATTCCAGGCGTTAGTGATAGAGACGACAATTTTCCCCGAAATTCAGCTCATTCTAGTAAAAGCATCTTTATTGTTCCCCCCGCACCCTTCAACATTATCAAATCATTCAATATCACATCAGAAAGCATGGCTATGCCTTTGCCTATAGAATACCTGTTGATGAGATCATCTCTGATAAGCTGCTGAGAGGAAAATGAATAAAAATTATTGTATTTACCTTACTGTGTCGTTTGCCTCTTGTAGCGGCTGATAACGTTACGTATCTGCAATAAACGTTGAATTCAATTAATTAATTAATTAATTCAAAATGCTGCTATACCGTAAAAACGAGTCGATTCCATAAAGCTTAACGATTCTCCTATAAAGCGAGTCGATTTTCATATCTAAGGAAGCGCATCGAAGTTCTCATTCATCAGCAAAGAAAACGAAGCTCTATGTTGCAAAGATCTCAAATATTACTTGATAATGATAACTTTCGAAGTGATCTCCATTGCTCGCAATAACTCTCTTCTTCCCGTCCCCTCCCCAATCGTTTATCATCGATTTCTGAATTCACTTAAACTTTCGTACTTAAAGATCACCTCCTATAAATAAATCATTCATATAGACGGCAAGGATTTCTTCTACTCAACAACATAGCTGAGTGATTTGGTGTATTTATAATGCTCATATTTAGAAGGCTATCAGCGTCAGAAGCCCAATGAAAACGGTATCCACCGATGAATTCGAAAATAATCTAAGCAAACGAGGAGCGGAGATTAATGAGGTGAATGACTGAGCAACTGCTCGACAAACTATACGGTTGAAGGTCGGCATCTGTCTTCATGAACGCTTTCACTGAATTATATCGGAGGGTTGCTGCTTCGAGAAAATAGCACACCAAATTCTTTGTATGAAACAAATCGGAGTTTATTTCGCATTAACTTAGCGATAGATGAAAATAGAACTTCTGAAACAATAATCTTTGCGTTTATCAGTTGGAGAGAGTCTCAAATTTTGTGCTCCTCACAGATGCGATTCTTAGCTATAGAGGATGCGGTGATAAGTTGCGTACTCTTCATTAATGGGTAAATCACACATCATAGCCTCATTGTTTCTATGCATTTCATAGATTTTTCCTTGTAAAATGCATTAACATGACGAATATATGCGCCGCTTTCGTCGCTCCGGTCACTTCAATAAGGAAAGTACAAAATCCACATATTTGACGATAGCGTTAAGTTGAATTAAGGAAAATAGGAAAACTTGGTAGACAGCAAACGAGTATCGAAACGCTCAAAAATCGCAGATAATACAACCGACGCCGTAAGCGATCCAACAAAAAACCTCAAATTTTATCTATGAATTTAGAAAAATTTGACAAATGCGCCAAAAATTTCACATAAGAAATTTGACAAATGCGCCAAAAATTTCACATAAGAAAATTTGACAAATGCGCCTAAAATTGAGCATAAGAAAATTTGACAAATGCGCCTAAAATTGAACATAAATGCAAATTTCTCAACTCCAATTCCAGAAAATAAACAACAATTGTGAATTTGGCTGAGGAAATAATTTTCGTGGAAAACATTTTTTGCCTCAAATAATTACTTTCAGCGGCATTAACTTCTCATTCAATAATTCATTTATTTTCGTTTCTTTGAGAGTTATATGCCACTAATTTCTATTAAAGAATTTCTAATATGAAACATTTATATTTGTACGTTTTTCACCAGCAATCTGCAATGAGCTCTCTCTTCCAATACATTCATTCTCTCTCGGTTTATTCCCTTCAATGTAGGCAATCTTTCTCTATTCAATTCCATTGCATCTCTCCTTATCATTAGCAGTTAATTAACACCTCAAACAATGAATATAATTGAATTTGGAAAATTTCAATAGTTGAAATGAATGAGGAGAAAATCCATAAATTGCTCCACCATAAGAAAGCCCTCAAAATGAGTGCAATTTCGAATCGAAAATGAGGCAAATGGACGACGTTTCGTTTATGTATTTACCATATTGATACTACCAGTTCAGTGGTAATCAATTCACTTCAGAAGAAGGTGTAGAATACTGCGATTATTCATTAATGTGACCTTTAACCTTTCTTCAAACCTCTATCGCTCTCATTTTTAAACGATCCATCTCGAAATTCTCTTTCATGTTTTTTTCTCCACATTCATTTAATTTTATTTCATCTCATTCTTTATCCTATTCATTATTGTTTTTTACTTTTCATTTCTCAGCCATCATTATTTTTCCACTCACAACTATTCCTCAAACTGTTTATTGTCAACAATAAAGACGACTAATTTTCTCTAATGATGCGTAATTTGGAATTACAAATTGCGCGATTTGCGCTTTAAACATCTTTTCTCACACAATGTATATCACACTAAAACTGCGCACTTCTTTTTTTCCTCGTCGACGATTATTCGTCGTAATATATCGAAAATTTTCCTTTCTTCTTCCGGCGAATCAAGATGATCCATAAAATAGAAAAAATCGACCAAACGCATTGGTTGTTATGAAAAAATAAAATCCGGAGAAATCATCACTTCGAAAACTAAGTCTCCAATAGCAACGAAACTCTCTTAGGTGTATGGACTACCTACCTCTATCTGTGTTTACTTACTACCGCAGATGAAGGCTATGTCAATCGGTTGAAGCTCCAGCATTCCCACAAGAGAGCTCTAAGAACTCCAAAAGAAAAACTCCGGAAACTTAGAAGACTTCGGATACCCAAATGGTTTTCATACCTTACTAGTAAGTATATCATATCTGAATAGTTAAAATATTTTCAATGTTGCATTCGTTACTTATAGTGTGGTGATATAGAAATAATAATTGTAATAATACTCCATTTTCCTCATTGAATTCAAAGATTTCAAATGGTAATCTAAATGAATCTCATAAACTGATAAAAAGTTCGTTTCTTTTTTTCTTCAATTTAATTTTTATTCTTTTATTGTTTTTATTTAACTTTTATTTTATTTTATTTATATTTCATTCAACATTTCGAAGAATCCAAATCTATAGAGATCGCAGATCTATAGAGATCGCTCTGTATCTTAACTTCAACTTAATGGTTACCTTTAGGGCTCTCATAATTCGCTAAGAAGATAATTTAATGCGAATATCTTTCTCCTTACTTCAGATCACCTCGCAACAGCTCATAGTATCTTTTAATTAATTCATTTGCTTTAATTAAATTCGATAAATGTTTATATCTGATGAGTTATTTTTTTGAGAAATCAACGATTATCACATGTGGGTAATCCAATTAGTGAACCTCAACTATAGAATGAAATGCAATTGCAAAGAGTACAATTACAAATATCGACAACGATCATCGATGTGCGACGATTATCGATCGATCGATTGCCGCTTATATATGCAAAAAATGATCATCGTATCGAACGCAGCACGAAGCAAAAAATGCCGATATTTAGAGGTAACGAAAGAACGAAAACCACCACAAAGAACCGTTTACATAGGAATGCAAAAGAATGGAAAAACTGATTGAACGCATTCTCATTTGACAATATTACTTTTAGCAATCAATCACTATCACTCATTAAGGATTCGCTTCGCTCTTATATTGCCATCACGTTTAGCAATTTTTCAGTTTTTTAATTACGAATATTTTAAAAAAGTAAGTTGTATATGGTGGAAAAAGTTGCGATGAGCTGTGATATTCATCGGTTAATGCGAAATTCTTCACTTGAGAATTTTTTATTCGAATCAATTGAATTACTCTTCTTTAGAATATTACCTCTTTGTTTAATTTTGCAATCCTGTATAGCGCTCTTAACTCCTTTCTGAGCTATAATTGTGCATCCAAGGAAACCCCTATCCATTCCTCCCGATTAGATCACTCGCCGAAGATATTATATTGCAATAACGGTTTTAATAGAGGGTAGTGGGAGATTGAAAGGGAAAGGAGCAGGAAGAGAGTGGAGTATAAGAGATGTGGAAACGGTAGCAATGAGCTCATATGACTAGATCATTGATTCATTTGACGCAAGTGCAGCATAACTTCTCGAAATCATGCGTAAGTTAGTGTCAAGAATTCTCGAGATGTCCTTTCGAAGGAGATCGATCAATCAATAGCAGAAAAAACAATCAATAGCAAAAAATTTCTCCTCTCCAAATGAAATTATTCACTTGAAGGAATTTTTATATGAATTTTAAAAGATTCTGAAAAAAAAATTCCTGAAAATTTTCATTGAAATCCTTAGAAAAGCTCCAAAAATTTTCTGGAAATTTATTTTCCCAACTAAATGGGAAACCGCAAAACTCATTTAGTAATATTTAATTCATTAATGATATTTATCATAGAATGAAAAGAATCTTTTAAGAGAGCATTATTATCAGTGATTAATTAGTTCGATCGAGGAATGTGTATTCTCTCCAATCACCAACCCTTCCCCTCGCCTCCACCTAAAATAACTGACAGGGCAACGAATTGGTGGCTATTTCATTTGCCAACGACGCATATTTTCAACTGTTTTGCGTCCTGTTTAGAGCGTTGCTGCTTATCTATAAGAATCCTATCTAAAGCATTAAGCTCATAGTTTACCTCACCAAATAATAAACTCTACTCATACAACCGTGGAGCATAGTCATTGCCAATCACTTTCTTCGATCTATGATCTCAGGTAAACTCCCATCGAGAATTACAAGGGATTTTCGGGAGAGTTTATCAAAAATGAGAGGGTGGAGATGGAGGAGTTCTACTGCAGCAGGAGGCGGCTTTCATCGAAATGATTGTAATCCACCGCAGCATTATTAGCTTTGAAGATGAACTGTTTTCCGAATTTTTAGAGCAGAAATGAGAGATTATCGAAGAAGACGATTTCTATGGAACGGAAGATATTTGAAATCAATTTAAGAGAAGAGCTACAACGGGGAGGGAAAGGAATGAATTAAGAAATGTCGGATTTTATCCAAACTTTTCGAGTATATATAATTCGTCCTAAATGCGTTCCTTGAATGATACTGCTCTCCTAAGACAAACAGTGAAGAATACGTTGCTTAGGACTGACTTGATAGCTAATGGCTATGGTCACTTTAACAGTTATCTTAGAAATATTATTGAAATGAAATAAACTCGAAAAAAAGAGCAATCGAGAGGAAAAAACCTCTGCTTAATTTCTGCTATATTAAAAAAGAGATCTCTTCCTTAAAAGATGGCGAAATTATTCGATTAATAAACAATAATAATAAAAATAAAAGCCACTAAATCTACTTCTCTTAACATTTTTTTTATCACTAATCAATTTGATTTGAGGTCAATCGGTTGATAAAAATGATAAAATAGATAAGACAATTTTCAGTAAGGAAGCAATAAAATGCGATGAATAAAAGTGGCACATTGAGTGCTCAAAATGGACGATGACGGGAACGCTCAACAATCGACTCGTACTTGATATTTGCACTATACTGATGCTAGTAATGAGATTTGTGGCGTTAAAAATCAACGAGTTTTTTCGCCTGTCAGTGAAGTTCGATTGTAAGAGTGCCTCATAGCGACTGGTACCGTTGCTATTACATCGATACAACGAGGCAATTCGCTTCTATAGGAAAAAACCCCCCACACACTATGAGATTACTTCTATTTATATGCAGTTTATAATTTTATAGATAATAACAGTGAGGTTAATAATAAAAATGAAAAAGATTGAAGTATTTCTTGTTGAATATAAATCTTCGATATACCCCTCTATTCGTTCGTTATCGTTATCGAAATATTTCCATCGGAGAGGAGGATAACTTTCTGCATGGGGAACTAAGAAGAGAGCAGATGAATGTGGCAAAACGGGAGAAAATTCTCCCTCTTTTCGATTAAATTTGATGCAAAATGGCAATTTTAGATCGTCTCTAATGTAGAGGACGATCCCTCCCTCTTTCTTATATATCACTTCCACAGTTATGATATAAAATTAAATATCTGCAACTTCCCAATATTAGAACAACCAAAAATAAACTGAGCAAATTGCTGTTTATATAAGCATGTCACGTTCTGCTAATGATAAGATCTGATAACGTCTGACAGAAAGTGGGGAAGGGGGGAGGATGGATTGAGAATAAGGTTTCGAAAACAAATATATCTCAGATAGAAGTACTAAATCTAACCAGAGAACAACACACAGCCTCAACGATACAACAGTGCAAATGATGAGTACCTGATAGAATCTAGATGATCAGATCAAGTGCTTGGGAACGTCGGCTTGTCAAATGCCGATCGATGGTCCAACTTGATTTCTGATCATTTATTGATTGCTTTGTTTACAGCATTTCAGCACTTCCACGCGATCGTGTTTCGTTTAGATTTTTATAGCCTTCCTATAGGACGATGATTGAAAAACACCATCAGTGCATGCCCACTCCTCCCTCTGCGTCTCTCGGATATCATATGCCTCCGCAAAAATGCTTTACATGGATGGAGCTACGATCTATTAAGTCATTGCTGTTAACAGACAATCGATTCGATACTATTCTTTCTATCAACCACTAACAAAGCTGACTCGTGACGTGAGCATTCCGAAAGGGATATGCCGGCTTCCTTCAACGACTCGAAAATGTCCTTATACAGTACGATTCGCGTAATACACCAATAGAACACCTCGACCCCATTTTATGTGTAATTCAAGCAAATGATCCTATAAAATTTCCTGTATTAAGGTGAAAAGAATACTATTTGTTCCTCGATAAGAAAATTTGTTATGAACTTCCTAGGCGAGACTGATATGAAACATACACTCATCCTTCCCCATCCTTTATTATTCTACACTTGACTGCGCCATCTGAACTCAGTGAAATTTCACTGAAATATGTGCCGATCATTAGAGCTTTAAGGGAAGGATAGCTCGAATCAATGGGATCATAGCGCCACATCGTCAAGTATACGCAACTAGCTACCACGAGAAATGTTCATTCCAATTTATATGAATAAATAAAATAACAACACAAAATAGACTTATGATAGGAAACAAAAATGACGATAATAAACGCAAAGCGCTGTTTCTACCGAATCGGAACTAGAATATGCGATAATTACAATGCAACCGTGTAACATCAACATCTACTCTATGACATAAATCCCTCATCGAACTTCGTGCCTCATACATTCTCTCCCTGAAATTTTCTAATTGCAATATCTCCCCTATGAATTCCCCAACTAATACTAAATGCCGATCAATCTCATTGCAGTCGACAGTGATCATTAAAAGATATACGGCGAATTCTTCAAATATTCTGCAAATGCAACATTTACTTCATATTTCCGATTTTCGCATCACTGTAACCTCACTTAACCAGAATTATTCAAATGCCAAGCAATACCCGTGCGAATAATGATCATCTCACTATTACCCTCAAAATCTAATTAAACGTGACCATCTCAAAAACTTACCCGACCGCTTCAACAATCGTTAAGAAGGTAGTGCCACACAACAATCGTGAGCCCAACGTCTGACTGCACCAAGTGGAACAATTAAATCAACGAAACACAAAAAGTCATATGACATCATTCTCGTCTCGTAAATATCAACTTAAGAATCAAAAATCAATTCACATTCAATGAATGCATTAATTCAAAATCGAAGCCAAATTCAATTAATTGAAAAAAGTGGAAAATAAATGGAGAAATAAGGGATCCGACACGATTATAACTGGAATATTTCATGTTTGGTGAAGAAATACAACAAAAAGATTTCCTTTAGGAGGAAAGCTATCGATGCTAATTTGTTTCGATAAAGCGGATTAAGCGGATGGCTGAAATAATCATATTAAAATTAGCCCTTCAAATTGAACAAATGAACGACTGAGTTAAACTCGATGCAAATTTAAAATAAACTTTAAATTAATTAAATGCAAAATCTCACAAATATTTGGATTTTTCTCAGAAATTCCGATAAACTCATAAAAACTATGGAAAAATTAAATTGATTATCTCATCCCTTCAAAGAGTAAAAGAAATTACCAATTGTGAAACTAAAAATGAAATCGAACACCTTTTTAACGCTTTCAAACATTACACAGCAGTGACTGCAATATGAAAAGAAGAAAAGCAAAGAAGACACTCCTAAATACTGCACTTTCCCTCCCCTTTGGGCCACCAACAAAGACCTTTTTTCATGTCACATCTATCGACCCTCCCTCTCTCTTTCCACATTCAATTACGAGAAAGTGATAAATAAATAATAAACATCGTGCACATCAATTATAAAATACAATGAAAGAATAATCGACAAACGCCCCTCAATGATAATAAAACAACAGTCGACCGAAATCGGACAAGGTGGTTCACGAAACGGGTAATGACTCAATACCGCCGCTGGCGAATTTGAAATCCTCAGGAAAGAGCTCCTTCGCGCGCGGATGTAGCAGTCTATAGGTCTGCTTCACGGTCACTTCGGCTGCACCAGCTATTTCGCCGATTTCTGTAATTTCAAGTACAATTTATAAAATCCCACGTAAGTAGTGAGTGAATGCCTCTGACAAAGCAACATTCAACTACTTCTCTACTGAATGAGTGACAACTCATTCAATTCAAACTCAGATGCAATAGTGGGAGAGTGGAGAACTAGTGTCGCCTACCTTTCTGCAACGAATGCACAGCACATTCCTGCACCTCATCTCCACAACGTCAATACAGAAGGTACCTTCAAAAATAAACAGCACGCCATTACCCAAAAATCTAACCACACAGCCAATAAAAAGGAAGTAAGCATCTTTCACCACGGCATTCTATTATTACTTAATATCCAAATGAAATATCTTACCTTTAGCCGTTTTCTTTTCGTTTGATGCTTGTGAGGCCATATAAATTGCCGCCGCAGCAATCGATATAGGACTTCGTCTGCAAGCAAAATCAACTATACTCAACTTCAACACCTCACCGCCTCTCAAGAACCGAAACCTTTCACTTATCTGTTTGGTAATAGCAATACACTGTGACGACATCTCGATGAGGTGCCACAGAAAAAGAAAGTCCTTTCCGCTTGCTCTCCACTCGATATAACGATCCCCACTACTCATAGGATGATCATGCGGGAATCACAATCAAGTTTTCCATTTTTCTCAACACCTCATGAGGATTTCCTCCAATTTCGAAATGGAGACCCTCCATTCAAGGCGAAATATGGCATAAAACATGAGAATATCATATAAAACCTCTACTATTCGAACGCAAATAAAAATTCGAATACCCGGCAACGAGATCCAATTCGACAGCTTTTTTGGCGATTCGTGTAGCCGCCGCTTGAATGCTATGCGATAAACCGAGATTCCCACAGAATCGAGACTGAACACAACGGAAAATTCAGCAATCTTATAATTGACGAAACTCTAATAAAAACGTGTGAATGCAGTCTCAAGTTTATTTTTCGAGGTTGCATCTATTGTTGTGAAGGTGTATCACCCATAACTAATAGATAACTGTAATTAGTTGCGGCTAGTATTGCATTGATCTGATAGCTAATTCAGACGAACAGGACGGCGACTTGTATTCGAAGTGAGTTTGAGATCGTCCTAATTCCCATGTTACGAAATTTAGCAGACTTTATTCATTGGGACGTTTTCCATTCTTAAAGCAGAGTAAGGTCCTCCCTTCCTCTCCTAATCCGCTTATCCAACTTCACCTTTTTTTGGTGCATTATGGTCATTTAAAGATTATTTGGGAATTAAACTGACTTTTGAATCGATCCTCGGAAAGAAATTAATTTAAGTAGATGCAGAAAAACGAACCATAAAATCAGCGCTTGTAATTTGCTCCAAGTTGGTTTCCAACGATTTGATTATCAGCTTAAAACATCGACCAATCTCCTTCTTTGAAACTCTCGATGCTGCGCAAATCTCTGTAATAACACTGCAAACATTCAGTTACTGTAAACTGCCAAAAAACTTTGCTTTTCACTTGTCGTAGCAAAAATAACTGCAAGTAACTGTGAGTTTATCGATTGACCTTTCAGTAGAAAAGAGCCGTTCAATGCGAACTATTAGCCAATCGGTCCTTAAAGCGTATTCAATACTAATCAGCCAAGATTGCAGAACGTCAATCACTTGCGATGAGAGCTCCCCTACAAGTTTATTTTCTTGCCTACATTCAACCGGAACTATTCAAGTGTGCCGCCAAATGTCACTTCTGATGCCCCAGAAGCAAAAAACGGGAACCACAACAACGAAGAAAAGTCGACATTCTAATGAGCCACTACTTATTAACAGATGAACTTAAGCTTTCAACAATTCAACAGTTTTTCGTTTATCGAATCTGTCCTCTGCTTGCGCCTTCTATACGAATCGCAGCTCATTCCGTGACAAAAATTCCGAAGTCTGAACCCCTTCCATGACTTCAAATTTCGAATCTCTTTTAGCGATTGTCAAACATTTTCTTTAATAATTCAATCTTAGGTCATCTCCTGCCACGAATATCTGACCATGATGACCGTAGCCCTTGATCTGAAGTGTGATTACTTCAAAACTTTCAGTTTAAATGATCTAAATGCCACGTAATAACCGGCTATTTATCATTCAATATGCACAAAAAAAATTTCTTTAAAACAAATGAAACCTTTGAAAGTCCTCGGCACTCCCTCTTTTCTGCACGCGATATATAAACATGCGGCCGCCTGCGCCTCGTTATTCTTTCCCTTCAAAGCTTTACTATCCAATACATCTCGAAACACTTTTGCTGCGTTATCCTGAAAACAACCCTTAACAATCTTAAATAATCCCTCATATTTATTTCGTGTACCGTGTATTAACAATCAATACCTGGACGGAGCCGCGCAAATATCACTGACTAGTCGAGAACGAAGATTTTCCAGGATGCAATCTCCCTCCCTCGTCTGATTGTTCTGACCCTTCTATTCAACTTATGCCTTCAGGAAATCTTGAACTTCCATTAAAAAATTTAACTTCCTTCATCCAAAAAATGCATCACAACAACGATTTTGCTGACTGCTAATGTCTAAACAAGAGAAAAATTCTTCCAAATATAGCCTCTTTCCTTTTCCACCTTCTCAACCAATCTTCCCTCCCCTTGTCTTCACCTTCATGACTTCCCGTTTATTATATGAGACTCAAACTAGCAATATAAAGCCTCCGAAAGATCAACCAACTAAGAAGTGCAACTACCTCGATCGACTTCGATAGATGTATACGCGCACTCATCTCTCGAATAACACTCATTGCCTGTGACATCTGCCTATCCGTATTGTTCATATTCCTTCGTTGTGCATTCGCGAGGCTACAAAAAATCAACACAGTTTACAATAAATTAGCAACTACTGGCACTCTCATGATCCTTGAGGACGAGGAGGTGAGCATGAGAAGGGGGAATAAGAAGTTTCTTCCTAATTGACCCAAGGAGCTCAAATTTTGACCAATTCGCTCCTCACTACCTGTTAGGGACCTTCCAGCTGACAGTGGAATCAGTCTTCAATCACTGAATCCCCCTCCCCCATCAGCACCTCTAAAACGGCTATTTGTCAACTGAACTTTTGAAAGAAACTTCAACTGCACGCAGGTTACCAATTTTAGATCCACTGAGGACAGTCCCCTGGTTAGGAATGGGTTTCCTAAGTACAGTGAATTATTGTATTTATTAAAAAAAGCTCTACTTTTTCTAAGACGATCACAAATGGCAAACCTCGGTGGTGACCGGATTGCTGGAAGAACAGCTGCTCTGTAATTCAGTTTGGTGGGGGACGAAGAAGGAAATCAACAGCCGGTCCATTTCTCATCTGCTCTCATATCTCATCAACTACCTCATCCAATCTGTAACCCACTACGTGCGCACTGTCTGCCAGTTGCCTCACAATCGCATCCCTCCTTCTGCCTACTGCTGGACAACTTTTTCATCATCCCTCATCACCTGCTTGACCTATTGCGGGGTCACTGATTATCGGGCGGTTGATTAACCACTGAAATGTGAACGCGAAACTTCCAATGACCGATCATCAACGAGCCTCAAATGGACCATAAAAGTTCAAATAATTCCACTTATGAAGACTGAAAAAAATTTAACTGACCTTTGGTCACTTTCAGAACCTCCAAAGCCAACTGCAATGGATGTGGATAGATCTGAACTGCCGAAGAGTGGATTCTCAGGTGCACCAACACGCGATGGATCCGCACCTGATTTCTCATTGCTAAACGATCGCCATTCCGTGCCGACATCCACCAATCTCAAAAATTTCTTTACGGCCAAGAAAATTGTTAAAGGAACAAGAATTAAGCTGATGATGGAGATCTTTGCAACTTGGCGCAATAAAAGACTGCTCAACCTTATTACCACAAGGTGGTAAAAGCTGCTCATTAGTAGGTGATCACTTCTGCGTCATAATAAAGTCTCAATAATAAAAAACGATTATCTTAACTTCACCGAAAAAAAGCTACCACCTCTCCCTCATCGAGCAACTAAACTTTCACGCTTGAGAAGGATAAAATATCGATGAAAATACCTGTCACCAACGACGAGTCCACATTCCGGACAAATCAAATCCCCTGCACGATGATCCTCGACCAGGTGGGCACCAGGATGAATGGGACACTCTACCGACATTTAATCCTAAAATAATTCTAATTTCTAAATAAAGGTAAATGAGTACTATTAACACTAACAACTAAAGGTAACTGAAGCTAAACTGCATAATATGAAGCGACATAACGGACAAATTGCAAAACCCTCATTAACAGATGAAGGTGTGAAATTCAACATTTCCTTAGAGGATACTATCAGCATTCCCATCAAATGGGTAAATAAATGGAAAAGAAGACAACAGATGGCGTATAGCACTGAACAAGATTTCCTCCAAATCAATGAATGAGGCACTTTGATCGATTGGAACTTTCATCCTCAATTATCTTCACTTATAGGACCGTTTTTGCAAGTGCTATCTATAGATATCATCAAGATGTGCAATGGCAAACACTGCGAGAAAAACAAATGAACGAGATAATTTGAAGGTTTATCAAACGCAAAAGATGAGATCGCCTTTGTGAAAGTCTCCGCATAAAGAGCCGATTTCTAACACGGCAAATTGAAACTAGAGAAAATATTCTCACAAAATTAAATCTTAGAAGGTTAATTTCGTAAAAATTTCAAACAAACTCGAGCATCTAACGACCTCAGGAAAGTCGGACTTTAGGTCGATGGATTCATCCACAAAACCTCGACACAACTTCCACATAAAAGAGGAAAATACTCGTTACTTTACTTTACAATTTAGAAAAAAAAATGGACATTTGCTCGATTAAAATATCTATAGCTACAAGCAACTTCGAAAAGAGAACGAATAGCAAAGATCATAAGGAATGAAACGAAGAGAGGATAAAGACGTAAATATATGTGACATAATTTAGAGTTCGATCTCAAAACTACAATTATCGCTCAAATTATTCACTTATTTATTTACTGATCGAATCCCCTATTTGCTAACTTCAGCAGTAAACTTCCCCACATCATGAACTACTTCCAGACCATAGGAAATGAATCATTACTGAGATGTATATATGAGGAAATTTAATAATTGCCAAACTGAAAAGGTTTATTAGGGAATTTCCGAAGTTTACAGTTAGCGCCCACGTTTGCCGAAACATCTAATAACCGACATCTAGCAATCTGATCACCTCTCCACCGACCTTTCGGAGCAATAAAACCCCACCAACATATAAGCCGATCTACTCGACTGCTTCACCTTCAGCCATCAATTGCGAATTTTCGAAAAAGAGCTCCTCGATGAAGTGAAACACTGCAGAAATTCCGTTTGAAGATGAGCTCTCACGAATATGCAGCTATATATTCTAAAGTTGCAACAGCAGCTGAATTGCAACGAGTCATCATGTGAAGTTGGAATGATGTGCGCCTTTCCAAGTTGGGAATGAAGTTGGGAATGTGGAGCACTTTGCACGGACGTATATCGCGAAGCGTTCACCTTAAAGTTTGACAGTGATAGAAGCCTTTCGAGTGTTAAATCACCTTTATCGATAACTTCGGCAAATGCAACCATTTCGTCGTCTCCATTTTCGCAAATTTACAATGGTTAATTTCAAAGAAATTCGGCAATAATTGAGAGAAATTTTCGAATTATTGCCTTTCATATCTTTCTTCCCACGGGAACCGTAAAAAAATGACTTGAGCCCGTATTGTTTGAGGTTTCGCTTAGTGTTCGACTACTCATTTTTTTCTCGTCTTTGAAGAAATTTCAGCTCTAATTCCCATGGAATTCAAAATTTAGTGCTAAATTAATCACAACAAAGTAAAGGATATGTGGCAAAATCATAGGGCCACTAAAGGAATATTTCATGAAAGGTATTAATGAAACTAGTGAGGAACGCCGGGTGGGAATTTGTGTCTTTTGCAGCTGCTTCGAGTAACTTGATCCGAATTTTTCTACGGCAATGGCTTCTAGTCGCTCGCGAACGATCAGCAATCTCTCCTCAACCAATTTCCTCAGAGGGCCTCTCAACAAGAGAATTCCTCTAAAAGATTTCCGTGCTGACCGGCTATCTTAGTTTTTCCACTCAACTCTTCCACGCCATTGAAGGAGCTTTGAAAAAATGTGTATATTAAACTGTGAAAAAGCACCTCTATGATTCTCAGTTGCTTTTCCCGACTGGCAGCCATCCTTTCCAAACAGAATCCAGTTTGGTCGAATTGAATCGATCTCTGGAATTGAATCGAGATTCTTATTCCCTCTCAATATGTTGAGGTGAGATTATGTCGTTCCTGGCTCTTACAAGTGAAGGCTGAGTGAGCGAATTACCTCTTTATTAAGTATGTTGGCTAATCAGTCAAAATCTTTCTTGAAGGCGACTAAGAAATATTCCATTGTAGTATTATCCGATTTGGCTATAGTGCCGAAGTGTTGAATTCATCTGTTCTGTTATGGGAATATTAGTAAAATGAGTCATTTTTGGATAGATTGTTTGTGGGTTCAGCAGTCCATATTGTTCAATTCACCTTCCAGAACCACATCAACGGTGCACAGATTGAAGCCGGAATCCACAAGACAATATTTCAAAACGGAATCTCTTGCGGACCGGTGGATCAATAGCCTAGATATCCTGAAATATGGCGATATTTCCATATTGACAATGCTATATCTCGACCACTGTGGAGGTTCTGAATATAAGTGTTTATGAGTTCGCGTAAATAATGGCGACATTCATCGCGAAGGATGCTCGATGTGGCCAAATTGGTTCATAGTTCGCGAAGATATGAGACATCGAAAGTTACAATTTCTCGGCTATAAAGAATGAATTTTTCAGTGGCGACTTCTTTTGCTTTAATTTTGCTCAAATTTTTCTTTAACTTTAAGGGAATCAAACGAAAACTGCAATGGAGTGGCGAGAAATATGCTCATTACCATTACTTCACAGCCAAATAATAAACTGATAGAAGTTCAACTGTGAACTTTTTTGCGAAATTCACCTCAAATATTCTCTTGGGAAATTCATTCACAGTGACCATCCGATAAGCGTGAATATATTTCAAGTTGAAAATGTTGAATTCAGAGCCGCATCAAGGTGAGATTACATTATAATAAATGCAATAAGATTACGTTTATATGGGTGGATTTTATTATAAGATATTATCTGACTGTTCTAAGTAGTACATAATTTCACTTCTGATCTTTTCGAACTATTGGGAAAGGAAAGAGAGGGAAATATGTGGAGGGAGGACCTCGTAGATCTTTCCTACTATTGGGATATATCTATTTTGGTTCCCGATAGGTGGATTTTTATATGCTAGGTACTTCTGGTTTTCTCTGGTTTATTGCAGTTTACTCTGGTTTATTTTGGTTCATTCTGGTTTATTGTGGTTTATTCTAGTTTACTCTGGTTTATTATGGTTTATTCTGGTTCATTCTGGTTTATTACGGTTTATTCTGGTTCATTCTGGTTTATTATGGTTTATTCTGGTTCATTCTGGTTTATTATGGTTCATTCTGGTTTATTATGGTTTATTCTGGTTTATTATGGTTTAACCGCTGTAATCTTTATCGTAAGATACTGGAGGAAAAGAAAGTGCAAAATACAGTCTGAAACACTAAGAGATTTCTAGCCGAAAAATAATTTCATATATATTCGACGAGTAGTGCAATTCCAAATATTAATCTGATTTGATATTCTGAGACGATTACTTCCTTCTTTGAAAGATTTCATGTGAGTGGATATATTGTATTGTGTCTTACTATACTAATGATAGCATTATGAGAGCAATGAAGGGTTTAGCTTCTTCAACCGATGTAATCTTTATCATCGGACTTGACGCCAACTTGAAGCCTTATCGGCGCACCTTCTTCTCCGCCCTCCAACGGCACGCTTCTAGGCCTGTTCTCAGAAAGATTTATTATTTAGCTGCAACAGTGCGCGAGGGAAACGAGTGAATTTTGAAACGTTGCGTAATGGCGAGCTGCCAACGCGGCTACAATCAATTTTGAACGAATTTTGTCTCATTAGCGCCGAGGGATCGACGAATGGTAGCTTCGAAGTGGATGCATGGTGAGGACGTCCTTGAGATGTGGATTTATAGCATTCTATTTGCGATTGGATGGTCATTGTTGTTATTGTCGGCGTCGAGTGCGGTGGTCATTCATTGGTCTCTTGCCAGGTTGATGTGGTTGGCTGTTTACAGTGATGTGGTAAGGGTGGAGAGTATGATGCGAGTCACAAATATTCAATAGCTCTTATGAGCTAGCAAGTTCCCGTCGAAATAGGAAATACGTTTTTCTCACAGAAGTCTTGTCCTTATATCTACATGTTTGATGTCGATTGCTTGCATTTCGGTATTATACTCAACGTCTATTTCGTTTAGGCAGCGTGCGCCTGTTTTGTTTTGATATCTCTGCACAAAGCCTTCCTTTTATCTATGACACTCCAGCAGGTCTCCCTAATCTTTTGCATTTGACTTATTGTTCTCCGTACAGTTCTATGGCTTTGATCGATTAATACAATGAAGGCGTTATTTGCAATGTGTTCGCTTTCGTCGTAAAATTATGTCTTCACATTGCGTATCGTTTTCATGTGATCGTAAAGGTTGTCATGCTTGAGGAGTCAGTAAAATGGTCGACTCGTTTGGTGAGGTGGAGCTTATGTTCGCAGCTGGTTACGCACAGGCTCCATCGAGGACAATTCGCATACCAAGTATTTATTTACTTATTTACTCATTTCTTTACTATAAAATTTCTGATTACTTGTCACCATCATTAATTAGTTGAACTCTTAAAAAAGATAAGGTTTTTTTTTGATATTACTGACAGCCAAAATGTTCTCATTGATCAGTTTGAAGTGCTGTGATTTGCAAAGATTTATTAGCGAAGGATAGAGTTCTAAGATGTGAGTGCTGCACTGCTAATCTCATCGTAGTGTACTTTTGAGGACGTAGAATCGTCGTATTTCTTGACGTGTGTGCATGAGTATGTGCGTCGATTTGTCTGATTGTTTCGAATCGTGAATCACTGAAATCAGCCTCAATAGAATTTGATAATTACCACGTTATAAACAATTGAGGACTCTCATAGATTTCACCCGCCTACGTTACATCGTTCCACCCAAAGAAAAATGACTCTATTGTAGGTTTCTTCAGTCACCCTGATCTGTTAGAATTTAAGGGTATTACTACATCTATTTTATTTTCTGCCCGCAACATAGAAACCGTTCTTTTAGTTGAGAGAGAAATGAGGAGCAAATATCGAATGAATTACTTCTTCATGCTAGTCGATTTTTTGTTCAGTACGTCCTTCTTTTTATTTTAGTTTCAGCGATGAGCGTAGAGCTTAGAATGCTCTTCACTGAAGTTTGAACGAGGCTTAAGTTTCTTTTACTGTGAATTTTCTTTTACCGCATATTTATTGGTTATTGCGTTCGGCTTATTCATTTTGACTCTCTTTTCTATGTGTTTTTATCGATGTTATTTGTTGATGTTAATCATTTCAATTCCCGAATATTCCCTATCATTTCAATTCCCGAATATTCCCTAAACCATATTTTATGTTATTCTTATTTCGAATATTTGCTGTAAAGGCTACATTTTTGAAGGCTCGTGGTCACATCTAATTTGTTTTACTATGCACTCTGATGCACGTAATGCTTACAGTTCATTCACGTTGTGTTCACCTCGAACTTTTTCCTAAGCGATGAGATCAGTGCAAATAGATCGCGGGTTAATTAGAGTTCGTCGAGAAATTTTGTTTATTAGATGGGGCGCTGCGTTCATTGGAGAGTGATGAAGCCGAATCGTCAGCCGGTTGTTTCGATTTTGGTGAGGAGACTGCGTTCAAGGATCGGTTCATCATATGGTAATCGAAGATATTTTAAATTTTATGCAGTTCTTATGCATTTTGCAACAAATTTACGGATTATGCAAGTATTTTCGCTCATATTTGTTATTATTCAATAAGGAAAGGAAGGTGTAAGGGAACAGTTGTTAGGACTGCTTTGCTTGAGAAGGTTCAAAGGTAGAGTTGTAATGGAGAATATTACGTTGTATCGTTTTGACATATTGCTATGCAATAAACAGTTCGTTCTTTATAAGATAGTACAAAGAGATACGCACCATTGTGTTTCTCGGCTTTTTGAGAACGATAGTTATCCGGCAATAGTTTCCTCATTGTTTTCTACTTATGTACTGGTTTTTCTGGTATATCTTATCTTGTAGCTACCGTTACTATTGATATCAACATAGTTACCGACTATCCAGAAAGCAGTAAATTTCCGCCGATATCATTTTGGGTGGGCAATTAGATTCTCATCGAAAACAGAGGAGCGTTGAGTTGGCGAAGCGTCACGGAAATGGTACCTGAAAGAAATGCTACTAAAGAGACCAATGATAGGATTAGTTCCATTAAGAACTTGTCTTTCTTTTATTCGTTCTTCTTTTCAAATCTTTTAGTAAATGAGTAGAAACAATGCGTTTAAGGCGAGCGAGAGGATCAAACTTGGGTGTGGAAGAGCGCAGTGTAGAATGTGATCTAATAAATGGCACATCGCTGTGTGTTAATTTCACTCGTGCTCACGTAGTACCGGGTACGCACTTCGAATTTGCCAATGGAAAACTTGTCTTCATTGTGCCGACACAGACATCATTACACCGTTTCTTCGTGCAGATGCCAAAGGAAGATCCTTCTGGATTCGTATGTTTGTTTTCTCTTTTTTTCGGTCGAGACGGTGGGGGAAGATGAGAAAGTGAGAGAGGAGGCGAGTTTTTCATATAGGAGGCGCAGATCGACATCGTCGCTATGATGGACATTTTTCCTTCGTGGCGTATCCACAACACTTTTGAATTATTTAAACACGTTATTGACGATTTTAATTGCACTATTAGTCGTTACGAAACGAAATCAGTTACGACATTTTCTTAGAGTGTGGTGAAGTTTGTTGCACTAGAAAAGTCGATTCGGTCAACTATTTCGGAATCTCGAAGCTTCTATTTTAGCAAAATGCTCATCATTGCATCCTTTATGGTTACATTCTATCTTGAAATAATATTGCAACATTTGCTTCCTTTATTCTCATCTGCTTCTCATGAACCTGAAAATCATATCAGATTTCGTGAAGTTGAATGGCTATTCAGAAATATGTGGGAAATTGAGAGCTCAAATTATATCAAGTTTTGATCCTGATTCATAAGAAGGGGCTCGAAGAAAGAAGATTTATGACCACTTTTGTTATGCTCCTTCTTTCCCTTCGTCTTCAACTTTCCGTCCAACTTTGTATGATGTCAGCGAGATTTAAAAGCAGGAATTGCTTCGGTGCTTAGTACACCTTTCTTTAATGACTAAATCAGGAACTCTGTCCTGTTTCGCAATCCTTTTTTCCTTGATTGAGTGACAAATAAAGTAATGGTACATGTTGAAGATGTGACGATGCTTATGAAGGTGCACATCTCAGCTTTCTTCGTGATCTGTACTCGAAGATGCTCAGCTCCCCCATTTATTTAATTTTTTTTGTGCTTTTATGAGGGTACATTTCTCCACACGCCTCTTTTCCATTGCTCTTCCGGCGTCGTTTTCAGGTTTTTAATAGCTCCATTTAGTCTTCATAAAGTTCCTTTTAGAAGCGATCGTTTGTTTCACAGCTAGAAGAACAGACTCCGATATCGTTGTATCATGATTGCTACGAATTGACGACACAAGGTTGCGTATCTCGTGCAGCCATAATGCACAGCACGAGCGATGGTACAACTGCGGCGTGCCATATGGGCGATGGACGTATCGTTATGGTGCAGATGCATCACGTGCTTGGTGCAATGCCCGAAGGTTTGAGCTTAGAGAAGTTCTTCATTTTTTATTGCAGTTAAAAATTGAGAATTCCTTTCGTTTTTAAATTTGGCAGATTATTGGATGGCTTTGGGGATAAGTGGTGTGCAGTGTTTTATCATTCACTTCCTTGCAAAAGGCGTTTCTTTTGGAAGGAGGTGAAATCAAATTGGTTCAAAATTGCACAATTTGCGTTTTTGGCAGGGGGCATTTTTATGGTTCGAGGGGAGGAAGGAAGGAGAAAAGTCGAAGGAATGACATCTGGTGTTCCAGAGAACAGTATCCATAAAGGTACCACCTTGGCCTCACTACTATGTGATGTGAAAGCAATCAATGATTTTGGGATGCAGTGTTAGTTGAGAATTAAAATCGATTATAGTTGATAATGCGATTGTATTTTGAGCATTGGTGATTCCCCAATGTTTATAAAATTTTGTGCGTTGCTGCATATTTTGTTTTACACCTGTTATTCAAATATGGAGTCAAAGGTTATTTTTTACGTATTTTAAAATCGACAATTTATCGACAGCTTCCCAAAGAAATAATTCATATAGCTTGGTAATACATGATTTATAACTTTTTATTTCGTTATGTTGTCTTTTTTGGGAGGGGGAGGGGGGAGGGTTAAAGAACAATTTCGGGATGAGATTGATAGGTGAAAAGGTGTTGTTCAAACGTTTTTGAGCACTAAACCGGTTCACCATCAAGCATAAAACTAAGTAATATTTGGTTCTTCCAGCGCGAATGAGGTTGCCTTCAATATTGACTGCGAAAGCAAACATGTCTAGAAAGTCACATTTTACGAGTTGTTGAAGTGGCTTAGGTGAATTTGCCAATCCGGTATTTGCATTTTCATTTCTTCTTGCATAACGGTTAGCCAGTCGGTTTAGGGAGAGGGAGGGACGTTAAATTTGACTTTGCGATTCAATCGAGGCATCCCGCTTATCCGCTAAGATATTTTTCATTGTTCCTACCCCTCGCACTTTCCATCTCCCTCACCATTTGCAAGTCGGTTGTTTCTCAAGAGAACCTTTATTTTAGTGACAGAGAACGTTATGAAGGGTGATGGCTTCCTTTATCGTATGATGAAATATAACAATCATCGTTATTTGGCCGCAATAGCTCCCTGCAAAATTGCCGGACAAGTGTTCTTTTATGTGCTCTTCAAGGACGCACATTTGCACGTATATTCGGTAAGTTCTGTCGCTGTGTAATTTTGTGCATGGAGGATATACTGGATAGGAAACCATTCCCCGACATTTTTTCATGAACATGAGGGATGGAGCGGAGGTAGGGTATACTATGTATTCTTTGATTTCAGATCCGCAGTCTCACTTTTCTTCGACGCCATCCCGTTGATTTTTGTTAACGGTGCCACTCAATGTATAACCCTTTTATCGCTTTCAATTCCTTCTTGCCGTTGAATAATTTCTGCGTCCCTGCAATTGAGTTGTATGAGATCAGTTGATATTTTATTTTCAGAAGACGGGCAAGGCGTTCAGTGACAATTTACCGAATCTGTTCGGTTGTGATGTGTCGGATGGCGGTGAACTAGGTTGTTTTTTGATGTTTAACAAATAAATTCACATTCGCATTCATTGCATCATTTCGGAGAGTTGTTTCTTATTCAGATTTCTCCGCTTTATTAATTATTTAGCATTTAGCAAAGTTCAAATCCTACTGAACTAAGAGGGGAATGGAGGTGAAATGTTTCAGATGTTGAACATCGGAATCAACGCTTAATGCCTCTTGTTGAATGATTGAGTGACAGCAGCTAGAGGTTTCTGTATTTCAGTCGTTGTTTTTTGATATCGATGGGTACCTCCACCGTCATCGTAAATAAAAATTAGAGGCTGTGATCCTTTTTGTCTGCACCGTCAGCGTGAATACGAAAATGTTAGTAGCAATTTTTCAATATTCACAATGCATAAAAGGAAGAGTGCGTTAATGAAATGGTTGATGCGTTCGGAAAGAAAGTTGCATCACTATTATTGCAAGTAGTTTGCATGAGATGTGAATGTTTTATGACGGCATTAGCAACTGACATCGTGGATTGAAGCAAGCATATAAGTGGAGAACCGATAAGAGGCCAAGGTGTTTTGCTTGCTTTCGGTAAGCGCTCGCGTGCCGAGATTTTATTTACCACTTGAGGGAAGTTGATTGTTTTGATAGAGGAAAGTGATTTCGGCTGAGGAGTGATGTCACGAAAAGGTATCTGGATGGATTTATCTGAAGTTGGGCAGTGGTTCTTCGCGAAATATTTCGTTCAACTTAATTACGTTAGATTAAGACAGCTGATTGTTTGAACAGCAGAGTGTTGGTTTCTTTACGGTACGAAACATAAATAAGGAAGGTCAATTGCAGTAGCGGCGATCGATTTAAAGGTGCACGACTGCGGCGGAAGAGTTTACGTGACGGCACAACTTCAGGGAGATTGCAATAGCATGGCATGATGTTTACTTTTCTTGTTTATTAAGGTTGAGAATCCCTTTGTTCTAGACGATCCATGCGTCCTATGTGGTGAAATAGGAGCCATGGGTGAGATAGGCTTCATAAGCGGCGGTACTACTGAGAAGGAGGGAGGAGAAAGGTCATACTTTCAGTCCGTTGAGTGTTTGGCCCGAATGTTGATTAATCAGGTTCCTCAACATATTCATATCAAAATTTCGAAAATATCATCAGTACTGGAATAAAATTGAATGTTCAGGTATGGGTTTAGTGTGCTTCCGCGAGCCAAGCGGTATTTGAAGTTCTGTGAAATGTGGTAAGCTCAGCAGCGATGGGGAATGGTTGAGGGGAGATCTGTTGTTCAGTGGAATGTTATGAATAGACGGTCTCGAGAATGGTGCAATTTTTAGTGGTTTAGGTAGCCACAGCAGTTGCAAATGCGGATATATCTAAGGATGTCTCTGTTAATCCTTAATGTGGGATCTCTTGTATTTCAAAGCAGATTGAAGTCTTACAGGCTTATTATCATTATCCGTTATTGAAGAATGCAGGCTGTTCTATGTTTCATTGCAACGAGGAAACTTTTTCGAGGCTCACATATGAGGCAGTTTTTAATAAAATCTAAAGGCTTTGTGCTAATGGTATAGTGCGAGCAGTTTTGCAGTCATTTTCTGATGAGAGCAGTAGGATTGAAACTTCTGGTTGCATTGGTTTTATCTACTTTGATCCCCTCATCCTTTCTGAGGATGCACATTTCCGTTTGCAGATGCTTCTTATTTATTTTTTATTCTGATGGCTTATGTGTTTGTCGTCTTATTTTCATATACCATTTTTCAGTATATAATATACACTCCCAGTTCTCTTTTATATACCTCACATGCTGCTTATTCTGTAATTAAATTCTGAAGCTGATTAAATCGCCTTTGGGTTTCATTGAGTGCAGTAATGCAGTCGGTACTGGGCTTCGATGCAGTTAAATGTTGGGTGAAGATGCGTGAGGTAACAAATCATTTTGCAGGTTCTTATAGGTAATGCAGTGTCAGCTAAGGCAGAAGACTACGGCGGTCTGATGGCACCGTTCACGACTCTAGCAGTACCTAACGTAGGAGCTTTGTTGGTTTTATTGAGAGGTTGATCGATTTGATTTACTGAAGAGAAGAATATTGGCTGATGTAGCAAATGCAGTGCGTAGATCCATATATTGAGCTGATTTTATTCAAATTTTTTGTTTGTTTGTTCTTTTTTTTTTTTTTAAAGTAATGCAAAGATGGATCAGCTCATTGGAATTGAAGCTTGTAACTGTTTGTGCTTTTAAATATCAGTGGTTTGAGTGTTGGTGTGAAAACTGATAGTTCAGCTATATCATACAGTTGTTTTGTTTTATGCAGATTCTTGAGAATTTCTTTGAGAGATTTGAAAAAAGTCTGAAGAGACCAAAAAATAAGATAATTTCAGGTCGATGTACTCGATTTTGCAATGATGGCTCGTGGTGTGGAGCTGAAAGTTTTAGCGCTTTGTCGCACTACAGAAGGTCGATATTGTGTTATGACGGCTGCGTTAGAGAGGTGATATTGTTTATTCTATAAGAGATAATATCATTTATGCTCGAATTATTCCATCGAAATATGTTTTGCGCTGAAGAATTATTCATTTAGTTATTGATTTCTATTGGCGGTAGTGGATTGTATAATATATTGTGCTCCAGTTTGTTGTTCGTTTTGTTCTTTCTCCTTGCTGTTGACGAGTACATCTCTGACTTATTGTTGATTTTCCACAAGAAATCACTTTCAACTTATTTCACTCTTAGCAAGTAAACGGCAATTAAGTTCGAAATTATAATGATAATGTCCTTAGTTCGTCGGGTGCGGTGGTGCAAGAGTGGGAGGAGGTGTCAAAGGCACGTGCTTTCAATGCGGAAATCGACTGCCTCATGGCACAGCGCCTTGGACCATGTGCGATGAAACGTTCGCGTATTTTCAATGCCGACAACTTTTCGTTCGATGTGGTCGTTCGCTCTCTTCAGGTTATTTTTAATTATTTCTGAATGTAATATTCACTGATTGTCATAAAGTGGAGGTGTGGAAAGGACTAAGGGAGAGGTTGCAGAGAACTCTCTCCGTCGCACCTTCCCGCTCCCTTTCCGAATTGAGGAGTGTACGTGAAAGGAGAATCCATAGCCTTTCATTGTTTCGTTGAGGAGTGTACGTGGAAAGGGAATCCGCAGCCTTTCGTTGTTTCATTGAAGATTATATGCTTTGTCTGCGAATCGCCTTTGTTTCTTTCCAATATTTTTCAGTGCATTTTGCAAGAATTCGATTCCATCGATTTTCATAAAATTCTCTTTTGAAAACCGGGAAATATTATTGATTTTCAGAGAAATTAATTGAATTATTTTTATGTGTGAACGGGAATGTTTGGTTGAAAAGTGATCGATTTGACATTAAATGCAACTAAGTGTCACATTTTTTGCATTCGTTGACGACTGCGCTTACGTTTCTCGTTCTTAAACCTCGTTTTTAGTTCGTGTAGCAAAATACATAGGAGCATTGTTTTTTTTTTTTTTTTTTTCAGCTTGTTTGCAAACACCAAGCAAGTGAGTCACCATTTCTGAAACTCGAACACAATGACTGGAAGGGGCTGATCAAGACGGTCGATCAGTATATCAGCTCTTCTCAGGTATATCTTATTGTTGAACCCCATTGTTGAACCCTTATTGTTTTTTCAAGTTCGTTGCAATCAGTAGTAACATCAACAACTGGGATTTATGGTTCATTTATTTTTTAAATTTCATCTCTGCAAAAAAATTCCACCATATACTATGTATTTTATTGCGACAAATAGACGTCTTCCAGTCACGGGGACCCTTTCATGTGAGATTTTTACTGCTAGACGGCTATACACGACTTCACTTTGACCTGTCGTGTAAGTATTGGATCTATTTTGAAGTGTTTGGGGGTAATTCTGTTCAGACTGTTATATCAGACACTGGGGAATTGATTAACTGTTTTCTTAGAATCTCAGCTGGGGGATTGGTCTTCTAGTTCGGCATGGAAACTCCGTTGACTGCAGTGACAATCGGTTAATAAGGTTGCACATTCCGTTCCGTTATAATCGATTGGAAGTCATGATTCGTTTCGTTTGGATGCTTTTATGGGACATTATTTTAGTTCGACCAACATCATATGAGTCGTGAAGAGCGCTCTCTGCTCATGGGGAACCGTAACAATGAGGTGCCTTTGAAGCGTTTTTGGACAGCTCTCGAGAAGAATTGTGAACAACTTCAAGAAGCTGCCTGTCGCCCGCTTGCACTTTGGTGCTCAAATTCACTTGGTCTTTATGGCACTATTCAGCAGGTTCGTATATTATTGTTCATTTCGGATCTGAAGATGAGGGAAAAGTGGGTAATGAATCGTTAAGGTGTTCGTGGGTTATGAAATATTGAGTAACTTTCTTATCTATGTTCGTTCATGGATTAATTCCATAAAGATTTAAAAATAAGCAGGAAATTGTTGTCGTATACCATGTCACTTTAAATGATTTGATTGGCTGTGATTCAGTTGATCTTTGATTGGATTTAAATCTAAAATTAGCGTCAATTCTTATGAGTTTGTGGACATTTGTGTTCGTGCTTCGGAAGTAGAGAAATGCTTGGCACTGTCTCTTTGTCATTTCTTTATTACGAAGCAGTCTTCAGTGCAACCTCAAGTGGAGATTGTGTTACTGATGTCTTTAGGATAGCCATTTCATATTTCGTAGTGGGGTGCTGTATTACCGTTGCGTTGGGTTATAGGGACGTTTAACAGTATGTCACGTATGTGATGAGCAAATGGAATGGGTGCGTGCACTCACTGTCGGACGTTGCAAGTCGAGGGTGGTCAATTCAGATGCACTACAAAGTTGCATGAGCATTGCTGCAAGATTCGCTGCTAATGAAATGGTCAGTTGAACTGATATTATTATCGAATTCTGCTCGGTCGCTTTCCTTCCTTTGAGTAGAACATATTAAGTTACATTGTATAGCCTTACATGGTTGATTTCGGAATCAGTGGAGGGGGGGGGGGAGGAGGAGGGGGTTCAGCTGCCTTTTGCTCAAGTGGTGAATTCGCAGGAAAGGGAGATAGCGATAACAGCACATTCGAATAACAGGAATGAAGAGTGAATGTTGTTAAGCAGTTTGCTTTGTGAAAACTTTTTTATATATATTGATTTTGTGTTTATTACCATATTATGCTCTTATATTTGCCCGTTATGTACTTTATTTTTTAATCTTTCGTATAATAACATTAAAGTGCAATGCAAACAACTTTTGAAGCGTTTGTTTGATGGCGGGGAGGGAGGGGAGCGATAGATTTGATTTATTCCGCTTTTTAATAGTATTGCAGCACAGCGAGGTTGGTAGAGATAAATATAAGGATGGAAATATTTTCGTGGTCCTAAATGATGTCTGTTGTGAAATTTAAGGTGCCCGATTCATTGAGTATCGAAGAAATGAACGAGTTCTCTAGAAGGTTCCCACAAACGTCACATCTTATCGAGAATTTGATAAGGAAATTCGCTGAGATGACACCAGTCGACTTCACTACTCATTGTATGATGCATCTTAATTTCTTTATTGCGAACAATGCTATCGATTCTTTCTTGAAGAAGGAATGATGAGGTTGCGATATTTTTGGACGTCATTTATATTGTCGTCTTATAGAAGAGGGTTTGATTTTTGTGCATTTTGAGGGAGAGAGAGCATTGCATTAAGGCGGTGTTCATATATCCTTGTGTTTATTCCTCCCGCTTCAAAATCAGGTAATTCGTGATTATTATAGAATTTGAAGGGTGTGGTCTACGTTGTGAAAGTATTCCTCCTTTTAGTAAATACATTAGAAAATAAGTTTCTTTCTTGAGGTAGGCTTTATTTCCGCGTTATTATTTCTTTCATTTTAGCATTATTCGAAGTGTTGCCTTTACTTACCTTTTGGCTTCATTGATGCAGATTGTGTAACTGATATAGGGTATTGCAGTGGTGGATATGCGTGTACCATATGGGGGGTCGTTTACATCGGGTCTACTGGCTGCATCACTGCGAAGACAAGTTGATGACCGATTAACGTTCAGTCATCGATTGATTGCGTGTATTGCGGTCGCAAGAACAGTACTGCAAACTGAGGTTCATTGTTGCATTCGTTATTCAGCAGGAGCTGAGTAAATTACCCGCGCTTACTTGAAAATATTGAAAATTAAATGATTGCAAGCAGCAATTGTCTTTTCGGGAGGTTGCGAAGTCCATATTTCTGCGAAATCGATTCACAGTCTGAAATAATGAGAATTTATCATTTTCGTTATGTGAAGTTCAGATGCTAATTCATTTGGTCAAACAGTTGTTTATTAATCAGTTTTAAGTCCGTTGTAACCAGGTCATTTGCGCCACTTCCAGTATTTTCTGTCTTCGATATGCCTACAAATTTTAGTCAAATTAGGTGGAAGAGCAGTACCTTACATTAGGAATTTTCCAGATCCGTCCTCTTCTTTCCTTCTCCTTCATCCATTCATTGCTATTAGTAATAAGTCGTTTGTGGCTTGCAGGAGTTCATCTCAGGGAGAGATACACGTTGGGATACGACACTAAATATACACGAGAAAACGTTACACAACGTCAATCGACAGTATACGGTGTTGTCGCAGGCAGCAGCAATCCGAGTGGCAAAGTATGTGCACTTTCTTTTATATGCTTTTGCATCTGCTCTATATTTATATTATATTTCTTATAGCTGCATTTCTGTTCTGCCTAAGGTGCTCGCGTAGACTGTATGTAAAGGAAGGGACAGTGGTTGGCTACGGATAGAATTTTGTTGTTCCTTTATTTTTGGTTCAGAAAACCGATTTTTTCTAATATTATATTCCACTTTATTAGCCGTCCATTACCCCTCTCATCCCTCTCCACTCACCCGCTATCGCTGCAAGTTTCACTGATTCATATCTACAGTTGGTTTCCGTAACCTCATTCGTTTACTCAATGTATTTGCATTTTTTTTTCTTCAGTGGCACAGAACATGAAACGTCACTTGCTGAGGCTTTCTTTAGCGGGACTGGTTTAACTGCTATCGAAGGATTCGCGCATGCGAAGGTGAGCTTGTCAATACTCATAAGCTTGGTCACGCTTTTGAATTTTTGAATTTTTTCAGCTCGACTTGATTTAATAGAATGTTGTTTATAGCAATTTAGAAACATTCAGCAGCGACTTTAGAAAGTGATGGTGAAGTGTTTGAGAAAACTGCAGTTCGATATGACTTCTTATCATGATTGATATCGATTGTTCAGCGTTTTTGTGATAGAGCTCAATTACCTAGACTGAATGGATGTTTGTGGTTAATCTACAGAGTATGGACGCTTAGAAAAGAAGCTTTTCGAATACCCAGATGAGGCAGAATATAATAGTGCAGTATGTGGCGCTTGGATATTCACAATGCAGAGTTCAGGTAGATGTCATGTGCCTTCTTATCTGTCGTTCGAATTCAGCCGCATAAATTTTGCAGTGTAACTTCGCTTCTAGTAGTCGCTTTCAAGGCACACCTGAAGTTGTTCCACTGAGAGAGGAGGTTATTGCTGGGTGGAAATGGTGTTTGTGAAATGGGGTTGTTTGCAGACATATTTAGACGATGATATGGAGGGCGAAGGTGAGGATGGTGATGATGATCTTGAAGAATCGATGCGTGCTTCTCAGTGGGAGCGTAATTCAATGTCATCTCCTTACGCGCAATTTCTTTCACGTCTGATGTCAAGCACTATTGTAGCGTTGTGGCCAGAAAGCCCCGCTTTACTGCTGCCTAAATTCTTGACTTCCGGGCACTGTTATGCAGCTCTTCTGGTGAGTCTTTTTGTTGTTGCTGTTTTAATAAATCCCAGATTAACCAGCCTGAGTTCTCTCTTATGTGGTCCAGCAGTCAAAATGCAAGGGTTTGGGTTTCTGTGATGCAGTATATGGTGTGAAATAGTGTTTTTGCATTGTTTTGTTGCTATACGCCGCTTTTTGTAATAAATGAGAAATAAGAAGATGTGGCAGGGTTTGAAAACAGATTAGTGCATGAGAAAAGGAGATGTAGGTGACATGAACAATCTTCCGTCTTCGCCGCGCCTCCTCGACCGCTCTTAATGCAAACAGTTGCATTTGTTTAAGGTTGCATATGCAGGTTTCCAGTAATAGTGGAGCACTTTGTCTTTGGTGCAGAGATATATGTTCTCCTGAATGTAACAAATGAACCATTTTCAGAGAGAGGATTCTGTTTCTCTAGTCTTTAAAAGGTTTTGTGAGTGAGGATACCATTAAAGATGGTTTCAGCTTTGCTAAATATTGAGGAAGAATTTCTGATTTATCTTCATATTTGCAGGGAGTGGTCTTTTAATCAAGGGGGAACACTTTCTTCGCTCATTTAGCAGAGATTCTAGTGAAGTTACCACTTGCAGTGTGTATAGTCATTTATTCATCCTGCAATGCACACTGCAATTACGTTCATCGAGAAGGGATGAGAGGAGGGACTGATTACCGCTTACTATCTGCTGCCACCTCTCCTCCCTCCTATCTGAAGTTTGATATAGAGATAACCGCAGTACTGATTTGCATTTTTTCAGGAATATTGTCAGTTAAATGAGCCCTACATAAAGGAATTGGTTAGCGCCTTTCGCTTTTTCGAAGGCGTCGCTTACTGTGGTCTTTCGCAGCCCGACAGAGTATGTCATTTGTAAATTTAATCCTGTTTAAATCGTCATTTGTGAGTGTACTGAGATGGGTATTTGCTGCCAATAATGGGCGCTCGGTTTACTTGGTGACTCCAAAATGAGGTGATAACTTATTTTCCGATTGTCTGATTATACAAAGGTATATAAATTTGAAAGTTTAACAGATGGTCGTGTGGGTTGATTGATTCTGAGCGCTTCCCAAAAACCTTTCTGTATTTTCATCGGCACGGTAGTGCAGGAATGAAACGTTGGAACTGGTTAAAAATGAGAAACTTAGAAGTTTATCTGTTTGCAGTAAACGTGCGGAAAACCCTTCTTTTCTTCTCATCTTTCAGCCAAAAGGATTTCCAGTGGGTCGTCGTGATATAATTGAAGGCGTTTTACATGACGATGCATGCGCTGCCTGCAGCGGTCAGAGTTGTACACTTCGAGAAAAAGTTGATGATTGCAGTAAAGATATATTAGTACTTGAGAATGTATCAAGATTTGTTAATTCTTTTTTAAATATTTTGGTATTCATTCAAGTAGAAATAGACAAAACTGGCTGGATTCCGCATAATGTTTCGCATTTTTATCGAAATATTCAACTCTTTTTGCACTTAAATATGAGTTTTTAAGATTCTGTGAATCGCTGTCTCACATCGTCTCAGATCCAAAAACTGTGGAGAGGCCCACGTTCGGAAGTTTCTTTCTGACAAAATTCGCTCACTTTAAGCGCATGTCTTTTGCAAATCCACTTCGAATCACTAACGCTAATTTATCCTTCATTTGTCCTTATTCGCATTGTTTTTTGAAACCCTAATAAATTTCTCGAGGAAGTTTGCTCTAAATGGATGCTGGTGAAAGTGGAAGGTTGCTCGTCTGCATTGTTTCGAATTGCCGTCTAAGGGGACTGAAAAAAGCAGTTCGAATCATTGGTCTGTTGGGATCAGCATCTGGATATGTTTTGCAAATTCTTGCAACATTCATTTTCTTTCTCACTTCTTTCGGCTTGACATTATCTAACCATCGGCCATGAAAGCCATGTCGTTGGAGTATTATAGTGTGGGCAAAGTGTAGACCGTAGATTGAGCGCCGTGATGAATTGCTGACGTTAGCAGTTGTCAAAAAATGTGGGAAACGTCGTTGTTGATAGCCGCAGTCGTGTGGCGCCCGGAAGTGAGTTGTTTACTGTTAATTTGTTCAACCTGCTAAACTTTTTCTCCAGCAGCAATGAATATTTCCCGCCAGCCTTTCTGATATGCATTTTTACGGACAGATTTGCTTGTGTTATAGGCTCTCCATTCATTTTTGGACGCGCTGGATGGCATGGAGCAACATGATGAAGCATTGGGAGGGGTACTGTACGTACTGGGAGCTTCTTCTAAGCCGCCATCGATCACCGAATTCTTTCTGAAGGTAATATTCCGCAGTTGACACTGACATATGGAGACATTCAAGGGTTTCTGAAACCGAAAGGGAAAATCAGGGGAGTCAGGAATTATTTGATAATAATTTTTGAAAGCCTAAAATTGTTATTGATCGAGTCCTCACTCTCATTTAGTTATGCTGCAGATTTATTAGGCGTTCGGAAATGCGAATCTGTGAGATAAATTAAGGTTGTCGAGTTGTACGCTTGTGTTGAGCGATATAGTTAATTGCGCGACACAAAATAGAGATACAGTGACAGGATTTAATCAACCCATTCCTGTGGATTCTGCAGCTTTTTTAAGCACACGATATGGGTTACATGTATTTCAGGTCACGATCACTATTGTGATACTTTTGTCAAAATCTTTTTAGTGGAAGTGGCAGGAAGCGAAAACTTTGATTTCGATGCGATTGTTGTGTTATTTCACAGCCAGTTTTCGTTCCTTGTTGAATATATTGTGAGGCCGTTTTCCTCCCTCTATCTGCAGCACAATTTATCCGAGTCTTCTCAGCAGTCTCATTCGAAAGGCATTGATGAAGATTTTTTATAATTTAGCAATGAAGGATTGATGATTGTGCTGACGTTTAGGTGATGGCGATAATGGAGTCGCACAACTATGGTGAACAACTTGTTCAGCTGGGTCGATTAGCATTGAGGAAATCTCCACCAGATGATCCACTATTGGTATGCTTATTTTTGTGCTTATGGATTCACAGACAAAATTTATACTGCAGTACGCAACGCTGGCATATTATGCTTTATGGCCCGGTGTTCCTGCTAATCCGTGGATTTCAGTTTCTAATTGAGGTGATAGTGATTTAGTCCCTCAACCGAAGATGCCAATTTACTGGTACTTTGACCCTTGTACGGGAGGTTCAAAGTAATATAGTACGTAGTTTTTGATTTATTCAAGAGCACTTGAATTTTTTCAACCCTTTGGTGTTGTCTTATAACGTGCCCTTTTTTGTTACATTACTGTGTAGGAGGATTACTCCCCCGGTATTCGTTGCCGGCATCCTTGTGTGATAAATTGTTTCAGTGACCAATTCAGTTTCTTTTTATTTTTGCTGATACTCCCTATAGCATGAGTTGTTGCATGGCCACTACTGAAGAATGTAGTGGTTGGAACAGCTTTCTTATGAATGTGGTTGTGATCTTCATTCAGTAGCTGTGACGGTCGACCATGCGACAAATAACTTTTTTTTCTTGATTAATTTTGGAAATCACTGTGGCTGTCATCAGTCTATGGTATTTTGCAGGCATGTTTCAAGCTTGCTAACGCTAACACTAATTGTTTTGTGTTACCCCGAAAGGATATGTGGAATATATTCATTTTATATTGTCCCTTTTAAGCCGACTATCTATACGACGATCTTCAAGCATGAGCTCATGACTGAACGATTTGCTGATTCGCTTCGCACACTCTTAAAGAACCCGTCGATCGACGACCGAAAAATGTGTTTACGAGAATTGTTGGCTAAATTGGTAGATGGCAATCAGAAGCGAGCACTCATCAACATTGATTACTCTAGCATGGAGAATCAGGTTAACTTTTCAGAAAATTATATCTTCAATCATCACTTCGCAACTTGAAATAATAGCGTTATTAACTGTTACGTTAGTCGGCTATCACAATAGACAATGGAGACTTTTCTTTATCTAGTTGTGACTGAGGTAGTGCTAGTGTTGATCGACCGGAATATCACCGTGAAACCTCCTGTGGATCTTACTGGAATGAAGAAGAGATCATTATTTTATGTGGCTTTTGTTAATGAATGGTCTGGAGAGATAGGAATGAGAAAATGAAAGAAGAAGGTATTCTAGAAATCGGAGTGTGATATCATAGCTGAAATGGCTAATGTCAGTGGTTAATATAGGGAAAGGAAGGATGAGGATGAGAAAATTTCGAACGGGAGTCAGAGAAGTTCAAACGGGAGTCGAAGGAATTCACGTTTTACTATTGCTGCTTGTCGGTGAACGATTAATTATCTCTATTTTGTAATGATTTGTGGCTAGCTTATGTACTTTTGTTTATAGATTGGTTTGTTCGGTGATTTAAACATTCCCAACATATTGGGCGAGTATGACTTTTGTTGATTTACAGATAGTCTGGTTACCTGTTTAGTCCTTATCTGTAGCTGCCTAGGTTACCGGTCTATTTGAGAATAGTGATATTTTTTGATTTCTAGGTTATTGATATATTGGAAGGGCGTGCACGTGCAGCCGATGTTGCCGAGGATGGTGGCCTTTATGATTTGCTATTCGGATTTCATTTTAAAAGGGGGAATTTTGCAAAAGGTTCGTTTTCGTTTTCCACTTGTTCTGATCTGGTGCTTTTTTCTTGATTTCTGTCTTTTAAGTTTGTTTCATTCACCTATATTTATACTTCTCATCCGCTTTGATTATTAATTGTGATGTTTATTCTGCAGTTGTTTAGCTTAAATTCATTCCATTGTTTATTCCGTAATTGTTTTTCAAATATAATCCGCTGTTTCCAGAGTTACACAGTTAATACATATTTAACGCATATATATTTTTTCACTGTTTTACTTAACCATTTGAGTGCAGTTTTTTAAAGTTTGCTCCGTTTGTTTTATTTTGTTCGATCCTCTTCTCTCCTTCGCTTTTTCGTCTTCTTGCTGTCCTTCTATCGTGTTTATTATAAAAGTCTCCAAGTTCAACAGATGGTCATTCATTAACGCATAAAAGTGCATTGATCTTCTATGACAGCAGCGATTGCATTTTCTGGCTGCCCTTTTTTGTTTAAAATTGCATCGATTTCCTCACCTCAGATCGCTTTACGATTTTCTGGAATCTTGAGAGATTTATTGAAAGATTTATTACTCTCAATGGTTTTATTCGAAGTTGTGCAGTAGTCTGAGTTTTGCTTTATGGTCATCAATGGTTGATCATTTGCCCGCCTAATATCTGCCCTGTTATGCGTTATTTTTGGTGATGCACTCACTAAGTTCATTGTTCATCAATTAAAATCCGTTATCTTCAAGATCATTTATCGCTGATTGCTGCACTGAATCGTTCTAATCATTTTTATTTGTTTTATTGATGTGATTTTGTGAAGTTTTATTGCAATTTTACTTTTTTTGTGTTTATAATCTTCTCCTTTGAATGGTTAATTGAAGCACGCTGAGTAAACTTGGATGTGAATCTTGCAGCAGCACTTGCAATGTTGGAATATGCGAATCGTCTGCAGAAAGAGCTGCAAAATCGAGATATTCTTTTGCGAAGATGTCGTTGTTTGAGTATTGTTTGTCAAACGCTCGCTTTGCTTCCAGAGCAATCGCGTTACCTAGCCGTCGTTGCGACGAAGGTTTTTGTCATCTTATATTTCCACATCGCATTTTTTAATAGTTACGGTTTCATATGTTTTTATTCATTTAATGGTGCTGAGAATTAACATGATTTGTTTGTTTAATTATTCATTTATTTCAGCCTCACGAAATGGAAGAACATAGAAAATTTTGTGAATAGCTTTGGAGTACGCTAATATACCCTGGTAACCTTATTCTACGGAAACATCTAACGACACACCCAATTTCACTTAGGGAATTACTAAATTTGATCTTAATAATAAAAGGTTCACAAAATTTTGCTATACTCATTTGAGCACTTACAGGATAGCGCACATGGTAAGGACCCGAACGATGTCGAGCAAGAGGATTATGATGAGGAAGTTAGCAGTGGAAGTGGGCATTTGCCTGCTGAGGCGGCGAATGGTGGCAATAAAGAGGCGACGTCTTCCAAATCGCTGGTTTTGCTCAGTCTAGAAGACATCACGAAGGTAGTCATCATTTGTAAATTAAGCTGTAACGCTTACGTCGATCCTTCTCTCGATTCTTTAAAATACGGACTGTGTTATCGGACGTTATACGTGTACGTGTACGTTTACGTGTACGATGTGGGCAGATCTGATTAGTCTGTACCGCAGTTTTCTATTTTCCTTCTCGATTCGAGAGAAATATAATCCGAGGGCTTCCATAGAATGTTGAGGTGGATAGCGAATGGTTTTAAGAAGAGTTCATGGTGTTGATTGTTGATAAAGTTGTGGGGAGGCTTGTCGAAAGAACGAAGATTGCCTCCGTTAATGGCTATTTTTGGGTTCGGGAGCCACTATCGTAGACGTCTGTCCGGTCCAGTTAGAGTTGTTCATGCACGTCGCAAGGCAGAGCGTTTTGGTGTGATTTGCGTGGGGGAAAAGGCGTGAGAAGCGTAGGGCAGCGGCCCGCTAGTCTCACAAAACCTTCGCAGCGAGCAGGGTTCGAACCTACGCGGGCAATGCCCATTGGATTTCAAGTCCAACTCCTTAACCACTCGGACATCGCTGCTTGCGGAAGACCCCAACACTCGATCTGTTGACGCCGCAATGAGTGTTCCCTAATGCTTCAGTCGAAATGCGTCACATTGTTCCGAGTTGAAGTGATGAATCTTGATTTGTTTGAAGGAGGCGACTTTATGTGATGCACGTTATGCTGTGCTTGAGGCTTCGTTATCAGCCGATTCACCATCGACGGCTTCTTGCATTCCACCATCGAAACCCGAAGAGGTGTTCAAAAAACTCGTTGAAATGAAACTGTTCGATCATGCGTGGTTGATGAGCGGGTTGGTCTCATTATGTTATTGGGCTAGGTGTAAAGTATGGTAAGAAATCTAGTAGCCTTCTTGCGCGAGAAAACGAATAATTGCAGTTTCCTTCCAAGCCACGTTTTTTTTTTGGATATTAAACGTTATGGAAGGAGAGGGGAGGCAAGGAAAGATCGAGGAAAGGGGTGATATTGCGCACGTATAAATAAATAATTCAGATATTGTGACAATGAAAGCGGATTCTCATAATGAAATAATTTTCCCGTCTGTTGACAGTCTGATACTGTGTGATGAATATTGACCATTTATTCGTGGGGACAGCTATATTGATGCTTGATCTGAATTATATCAGCAGTTTGCAATAACTGATGTGCGAGTAAATTGCAATTATTGATGGGAGTTTGCAGCATAACCACTACAGAAGGTTTGCATGATAGTGATGGCACGCATGTTACTCGTTTCGCTTTATCAGCACCAGTTAGCTGCGATTAGTTAATTTGATGGCAGTGAAGTTGTTCGATAATGTCTTATTGCCTAGAATAGAATCTCAGTGAATGTAAATAGATATATTCTCCCTCTTGCTGTCTTTTTCCGCCTTTCTCACTGGAAGTTTTCAATTTAATAGACAGTTTGACGAAATGATCAGACAGTAGGGGCAGTTATATTAAAAGCACTTCAGCGGTGTAGCCACAAAATAGGAATGAACCGTCTCTCTCAACCCTTGCTTTATTTTTGTCCTTCCATCCTCAAACGTCTTGAAGTTTATATTCATTTTTGCTTTATTCGAGGCTGTATGGTTAATTAAGTTTCTGTAAAGACGGTATACATGGTGAGGGGCTATCAGAAAAAAATTTAAGAAGTCTTCTAAATATGTCTATCCAGTTTGAATGTTCTGTGGGAGGACGATCATCGAGTTTATTAACTTTTAGTTGAAAGGCTAAAGACTTGTCGTTCTTGGGCAGGGAATACGCTCATAAAATGGCACCATAATGCTGCTGAAATCGTTTCGCATCAATCGTAGCGCAAATATTATATATCCAGTTATACTTGTAGTGGTACATTGTAACGTTAGCAGCACTTTTTTCCTTTAATTCGATGCGCAAAATAGATTTTTTTTGCTTCATTGACTCACATTTTGAGCATATGATTTACATTTTTATATGGTGGTTCGATTGTACGTGATGAATATTGAAGAAGGAAATGACTGCCTTTTTATTTTGCAGCATTTTCTCTATTCCGCCCTATACGATTATCGAAGCAGTGACGTATGAGTGCATCAAAGTGGACGCTTCGCCCGATGATGTGGAGCCACATTGGATCGCTATCAATCGAAGATATGTCGATGAAGTTGGCAGGTATCACATATGTTTTATAAGGCTTTCTGTCTTGCTGGTATTTGTCTTAGGGTTGTGACGAAGGGAAGGGGACAGCTGCGAATTAAGATTGGCACGTAGGCAGGTATTTGGAAGTGTAACGTCCTTAAAATTAGCATTCTATTACCATAGTGTTGAAAAGGCCTGTGGAATCGGTGCTGAGCATAAGTTGTAGTAATGTGTATAATGTCACCGGAACTCTCCGTCGCAGAGACGACCAGTTTTTGAGGTTTGTAAAATTGATCAGCGGGGGACGTTTACATGAGTTTTCTGCACAAATATTGTGATGTGTTGCCTAAGCATAGAGTTTGATTTAGGCGTGTTGCAACTAGAGCTGGTTTTATTACTGCTTATAGATAAAGTAATTCGCTTATAAGGAGTGTATTGCACAGTATTATACAAGTAGATCGCAGCGTCTAAATGATGAGTTTCTTTCCTTGTGCAACTAATGCGCCCAGTAGGATCGCCTCTCGTCCCGACTCTAGCACTATGATCGATTGAACGCGTTGTTACTTTGCAGTGGGAAGGATCGTCACTGGTCGATAATGCGTGCCTATGTGGAAATGGGTCGACGCTTATACCCAAACGATACAGGCATATTACGTAGTGCATCTATGACATTTTTGCAGTATGAATGGCCACTGCCGTGTTGGTTGTCGACACTACATCGGGTGCGCTGTTCGTTTTTTGTTTATATAAACTGTTCGTTAAGGTTTTTCTTAGAAGGTGAAGAACATTTATCAGAGGATTGCATTTATCGACTCTGTAGCAGAAGAAGCGATGAAAAATTCATACTGGTATACAACGGTGAAAATGCTTTAAGCCGAAACGTTGAGGGCATAGGTTTTCATGAAATACTTCTTACTGATTTAATGATTGTTTGGAGAAATGTTGAAGTTGTTTTTTTTGTAAGCGGAAGTGGTCGGGTTAGTTCCGTATGCTTTGTTATTAAATGTGCTCGTGTTGTGCTGAGTGTGTTCAGTGGTGCATGTATTAATGCTATCATTGCAGCAACGCGACGTGGGTGATTTCGTAAATATTTTGCTGAGCTTCGGCCACCTAGAGTTGGCACTTGATGCTCTCACGAAAGCCGTCGAATCAGCGAGTGAGTGCCTCGTATCGGAGCATGCCCGATCGATTCTTCCGTATACACAAATCGACATGTTCTTCCATCTTGTTGCAAAGAATGAAGATCCATATCTAGAGAAGGTAAGTGCTTCTTTCAAATTTTACGTAAAAACTCGTATAATGTTCAGGAATGTTCATCTAAGGTGCAGTCGGAAACTACTTTTTCAGTAATTGTTATCTATAGAAAGAGAGCGCGTTATAGTGCGAAGCCGTGGAATGAGTCAGGGCTTTTCATAACATGTGGTCGACGAATCAAGAAAGCAAACCAGCAGACCCATTTCATTTTTTGATGGTATATCACATTTGGTTAGGACATTTCTGGGAGGTATATTTGCATTTTCTTATAAATGACAGAGAAGAAGGTTGAGCACGTAACCACAAGCGATAGTGAAGATAGCGAAAGTAATAGGCGTGGTATGTGAAGGCCACAATGCCTTAACAATGGATGAGGTCAACTTCTTTCATTGAGCACATAATGTCACAACAGCGAAGCTAACACATATTTTGGTGAGAGGTTTTCCCATTGATGTATACGGAATTTCTTTTTATTATCTTAGAGAAGGAATCATGGAATTGTTGTTGATATAGTGATATAGCTGCTGCAATATCATATCAATCGATGAGGATTTTGCAGATTTCAAAGCAGTTAACGACGAAATTGCGGGTGTATATGGAACGCGTGGAAACGTTTTCACGACGCTGAGTATATTGTGTTATTGCAGAGTGCATCGATTCTGCCGATGATAGAGAGTGTGTTTTGTGCGGTTCACTGAAAAAATATTTCACTGATTGAGTAATTTTATTCTTTTTTGGTCGGAAATTTTCTTGAATGTTTTCCTTAGAAATTGAAATATTGGAACTTAGCCATTAGTTTTTTGTATATAAAAATGGCGGAGGTTCACTTTTGATATTTGAACATAAGGAGATGTTCGTGGCTTATGTTGATATTATCTGAACTTAGGGAAGGCTTTTGAGTACTCGATTTTCAGTTTTTCGAAACTTCTAACATCTTTTTTTTTTATGAAGATAGTACGATGTTTCAAAATTTGATCAGAATCATATATTTCTTCGAGTGCGTTGATTGTGCCGTTTTAAATGAGTGGGAATTTGCGAGTTGCTTATAGTTCGTTTAAGATATTGTTTTTGTCTGAACGATCTCAGTTGGAGTGTTTCTCTGTAATGTTTTCATAGCAAGTTATTGTGCAATTGTTTTTTAAATTGCGCGATTGCTTTTTACTCGGATTTCGGCTTTCCATTATACTTTTTGATTGGGATCATATTCGCGAATTCGTTAAAAATCGTCGTGTAAAATGAAGAAGGAGGTGCCAACTGTAGCCTCCTTGATAAAAGGTTGTGCTAAATGGGTTGATTACCTCTCAGTTGTCGATTTGTCTGTCATGTTAATTGTTTGCAAGTCTATGAGTTTTGTGTGTTGTCGAAGAGACAGCAGTTATCTTCTACTGAACAGTTATTATGCTTCGCCTTATGAATCCGTTTGTCTGCCGTGTGGGTCTTTCATGGTTTGGTGGTTTGTGCTACGTGAGTGGTCTTCTGTATGCTAAATACTCCTCTTGAATTTTTTGTAGAATAATATAGTTTGTTGCAATGCTGATGTGGATTTCGAAGTTTATTGATGAATGAGAATATTTCAAAGAAGTTGTTGATCAGTTACTGCCTCATTCAATTGTTCATTTATGATTTGTTTCGCTGATAAATTTTTATTTCCAACATCTCAAAATAATATATGAACGAGCGCTCTTTGAGTTGGAGTGGAAATTTGAGGAGACATTGAGCAAAAATAGGTTATCATCTAATATTGTCTTATAGCCGCCAAATATAGACGAAAGTAGTTGTCCGTTGGTTCCATTCGGTGTTGAGATGAGGTGTAAGTCAGCATCGCTTTTGAGGGATATTCAAGGGAGATTTTGTCTTTTCTATTCTAACCTATTGGTAAGGTTGAGCAGTTGGTCATTCGTCGAGGTCGAAGTTGAAGGGGGCTTCGAGATTGCAACAGTTGAGAATGCAGCTTCTTATGGGCGAGTCAAGAAAGGAAGAGAGAGGCGGTGTAGTTGCTTATACAACAATGGCCGAATGTAATTCGTAAGGACGGGGAAGAATGGTCGTTATTATCTTCGAAACCATTGAAGCGAAAAGAGATGGCATCAATGTGAGGTTTGTATGATGAATTAAAATTGAAAGATAAAGCTTCAAGAAGAATTTTTAAGAAGGAATAAATATAAATATGACGTTAATATTGCGTTGGCATTGGCTGCGATGATGCTCCGAATTGTAATTTATTCATTCGCCGTTATGTTGACTAAAACATTGAAGTGTGAATAAAAGTGGAGCGATCGCTTCGATGTTTATTTTCTTTTATCGAATATATCGTCGATGTTATTTGACGGCTTAAGGCATCTTCTCCATATAGCCTTCTAAAGTGCTAAACCGATCGCTTAGCTAATATCACTAAAAACTGGAGATGATAGTGGATGTGGATGACGTTACTAATAGTCACTTTCAAGAATATATTATATATTTTTCAAAAAAAAAAATGCCTTGAATTATTGTAATTTTTATGTAAAAACCAACATTGGAAATTATTTTTTAGATATTGCGTTCCTAGAGAATTGAATTTGAATATTGATTATCGAATTGATTTCTTGCCTCGATAGCGCTCGACGAACTTCATTGAAACGCATGAAAGCTTCCGGCTTGGGGTTTTTTCACTTCCGCTATCGTTACATGTAACGTCTCGGTTTTTTTAAAGGATGTTGACAGCAACAATAGCAATTAGATAATTTCAATAATGAGTTGGTTGTTTCCATTAGTATAGAGAAGCATTTATTCATTAATTTGTTGCTGAATCGTTCATTTCTAAGCGAAGAGCCACACTTGGAGAATATATCATTGAGACGAGAGAAGGGAAATTGCTTTAATTTACCGTTCGTTCGTGTTTGTAAGTGGGAAAATTTTCGAACGTTTTGTATTGTTTTTTTTTTTTATTTATCGAATAAGAGAGTAAAGGAAGAAAAAAATGAATTTAGCGTTTAATATTTCCGAATAGTTGTTCCCTTCCGCTGTGCGGCTCCAGATTGTTGGCATAAATGATTTATTCAACATCGTCCCCTTCCCCTCCCCCCCACCCTTCCTATCCTCCTTTAAATTTTCCGGCTCCAGCACTAAATTTGCTAGCAATATCCTTGAAGTTTCTCGTTTCTTAAGGCTATGGTATAGTAAAAAAAAATCCTGTCCTTTAGATGCTACCAAATACAACAATGTTGAAGTAATTCGCCATCATCATTTCGCTTCATTGACGCCGTTATTCTCTTTTATTTGTATTAGGAGGATAAAGATACATAGTAATGACCGCACAATCTTTCGTGCTTCTTTGCCTCATTCTCATTTTTATTCTCCCGTTTGTTGAGCCGGTCAGTAAAAGGGGTTTACCTGAAGAGGTGAACGCTTGGAAAATAGGAAAACATTCTTGTTTTATGTTTATCACCTTGAATGGATTCACTTCATTGATGGATGTTTGTTTCATTAAATTATAGTTTATTTAACGTTTATTCACAGAATAATGTCCATTGTTCTAGATGAGAGAAACGCTATTGCAGCTCTTTAAGTTGAGAAATCGAAATTAACGCTCTGATGGTGTCTCTTTGTTCGTCCTCTATATGTTGGCCCAATTTGGCTGTACGACAGTGTTTATTTTCTTTCTTCTATATTATCCACCATCCTTTTCCCTCTCCTTCCAACCTCCCCTTCCTCCCACCTTCACCTCGACCATCAATTCTCATGCTGCTCACTCTCCGCTTCGGCCATCACCCACCCTCCCCTCCCCCCCCCCCCCGCCTCCCATACTGGTTGTCCCTCCTCTCATATTTTTTCCCTCCCCCCCACCCCCTCCGCTTCCGTCCAGATGCTCATTTTATTGGCCACTAATTGCAAAATGCATCACTTAATGGACTTTTAACAATACAAACCCAGTTATAGTGCACTAATTTTGTTGAGATAGCGAGGTGGAGGAAGGGGCAGGCAGCTGTCGCAGAATCGGTAGATTTGAAGTTCTGAATTTTGGTAGGTTTAGAAGTCGAGCAACTTTCTAAGGCTCGACGAACTGACAAAAATTGTTCTCAGCGACCTACAAAATCATCTAACATCAACCGCTTTACATCACTTTCGAGTAAATTGAAGTGAAAAATTTAATAATACAAAATTGCCCAGTATTTTATACTCTCTGACTCTCGTTCCAAGCAATATTTATACACATATATACATTTATTCATTTATTTGTTCACTTATTTATTGATTTACTTATTTATTTACACGCTGATATACATAGCTTGTGAGGAAGTAATAACTAGTATCGGGTTTTCGGTTGTTTTCTGCGAACGAAGCATTCTAGGATGAATAAAGCAAGAGATATGTGTCCGTATAAGGAGAAAGACGAGACGTGTGATGTAATTTTCCTTCTCAGTGCTTGCAGTTGCTTACTATTGTTCCGATACTTCTTTCTTCAATAGTTTATGCGAGGTTTTTAAAAATTTTCTCGTTCGCTAATTGCGGTACCGAAGTCTTTATGTAGCTCTGTGATCTTCAACTCATCCAGGCTTATTAATTTTTGTTTATTATTAAGTCTGTTTAATGAGAAGTTTTAACGTCGCTTCGTTTACTTCACTGCAGAGGTGCAAAAATTATTTTTAAAGGAAATGGACGTATTTCTTGGAGGAGACGATTCTTCGGATTCAAAGGTGAGCGATTTTCTGGCGCCGACTGATGAATTCAGCAACGAATCAACGAAATTATCATCGATTCCAAATGAGGAGACAAGCTCAGAAACGACTAAGAAAGGTTTCCGTCTATGATTCGATCATTTTGTATAATATTTATGCGAAAAAATATTTACTTTCTCGTCTCGCAAGTGTTAGGAAAAGTTCTATTTGTGGGAGAAGGGGTAACGGATGTGATTCTGGTAATAGATTGTGGATATAAATACAAGTATCCATAAAGGAAATTTTGACTGGATTATAAAGTTATGTTTTATTGCTGACGTTTGAGGTTTTATTTAGAAAATCTACGGTAGCGTCGCGATTGAAATGTTTTGGATTTCGATAACGAATAAGCTAATTTATTCAGTAATCTAAAATAGAGTTATGTTATGAAATAGCGACGTGAAGTTAATTAGTTCGGTAGCGTACCTGGATTTCTCACTGCAGTCTTCGTCTGCTGTAGTCTTTCGCTCACCTATATGAAAGATGAATTCACCGCAGTCTAGTATCGTCTATAGCATGGCTTGGAATTCATCGGAAGATAAAAGTGATTGATGAAACTTTCAAAGCATTGATGTGTATTTGTTTCAGCGTTGTTCGGGTTGTACCTGATTTTAACAGATACAATTAACTACCAGCAGTGACTAGCTTTTTAGTACATACAATATGCGAGTAGAGCTACGATGTGGGCTCCCTACAAATAGGTCCTCTGTTCACTGACTGAACGCTGCTTCTTAAACTTTTCAGTAGGAGCGTCTTTGTGAATCAAGATTGAACTTACTCATTGTGAATCAGTCAAATATACTGCCATAAAATGTCGTATTTACAAATCTGATTATATTTAAGTCACAAAAATACACCAAAGTTTTTGAATATTTCCTCTCGAGGTTGTTTCAGCTATCCATCCTCCGCGCATTTCGACAGTTTATTGGTTTTTGTTTTGCGCACTGGTGTTGTATATTTAAGTGGAAATGATTTGTGATCAATATGAGCGGTGCAATGATCGTATCTGTAATTTGATGCTCGATTTTCGGTCAAGAAAAGGCTTGAAGGAGAGGAAGAAAGGAAAGGATTCGGAGCAGTTCTTTTTGGAGAAATGAAAAAGAGCGGAGATGGAGGATAGTATGAAAACAATAAAAGTTGAGATTTTATGTTTTTCGTTTTCGACGAGTACCTTTTGGATAGGAGTCAGCGGTATTTTCGCAATTGAGATTCAAAAAGATTGGGTGTTTGATTTGTTCGTATGAATTTTTATTTTCACAGGTAATTAAGCGATACTGTTCCAGTGTCTATCACGAAGCCCGAAGGGAAGCCAATCGTGAAGAGTGCCTCATCACGCGTTATAACAGCAGATACGACGCATATGCATATTGAGCCAAGTCATATCATTGAATATGAATGGCCGATTAAATCGGGAGAGCGCTTCTTTATACAGGTGTGCTTCGGATTCCGTTTCTTTTCAATTAGTTTTTTATTTGATACGTCCGTTTTGGTGAACACAGATGACGTTGTGGCGTAAAGGTGCCAAATTTATACTTTTCCTTTCTTATGAGTTCATTTCTGCTTCGGAGAGAAATGTTGCTGGATTTAATGAAGTCTCCATTTTTGTGATGAATTTTCCAACGTTTGCGTCGGAAGTCGCAAATTTCTCACTACGGAAGATGTTAAATTTTTCTGATAATTTTCCACTGCGTTAATTCATCTTAGCGGCTAGTAAGCAGTGAATGAATATTATACTTAAACATTTCTCGTTGAGTAGTGAAGGTGCTAATTTTTTGTTACAGTGTGAAACTGAATGATGATATTGAAATCATGTTGGTATTCAACTGTGCATACAAGAAAAATCTCATAAAGTAATTATTACTTTTTGTATTCAGCCACACATGAGCACTCGTCAGCGATCACTTGAGGCGAGTTGATGTGGGGTGGTTCGGAGCTCGCACAAAATTTTCAAAACGTGCCAAGCAAAGAGACAGTCTGGTATAATTGGTCTTATGAGGTTGTGAAGGGAAAATAGTTCAGATCGAAAGAGGGTTATTCGATGGGATGTCTAAGCATAAAGCCATGTAAGGAGACTCATCCAAGTGTAAGTTTCTAGCTTTAAAAGGTAATTGAGCATCTTTGCTTTTAGGAGCAGATAGCAGAACTGTTGGACGTGAAGTCGTTCAAGAGAAAATACCCGGATTTGAGTCGGCATACAGTCGAAATGAACGAGAGGGAGCACTTGCTAGCGAACTACAAATTAGCCTCAGTTATCAACGAACATCGTGAGAATTTCATTTTCTTTCCGTTTGTTATCAATCCTTTAAGTTGTTTCCGAATCAGTTATTAACTTCGTTTGTTTGGAGTACCAGAGGAGGCTGACAGTAGAGACGAGAAGAGGTGGCAACGCTCTGAATGCTCTTGTTGCTAATTTCTACATTGAGGCGTGTTATCAAAATCCACTTAGACGTTAAAAGGTTTCATTTTATTTTTAAGTGTCACTAAAATGGGATTTAATGCACAATTGTTTTATCATCGACCTATTTATGAGCAGTTTCAATTCGCACTATGAAAGAAGACAGTTTTAATCGAGAATTTCTGAAAAAACGTTTATACGTGACTGCGTCTTAATTGGCGTGCGTGCAGTTGGACATTGCTTTCTAATTAAATTTCGAGCTGAAGTATATGCCGTTTCGCAGTATTTCTGATCAACTGTTCTCTTCTTCAGTCGATTGTCGTTGCGTTCTAAGAAAGCAGTCTGCAGTCGAATCTCATCGATTTGTTTATTTATTTGTTTTTATTTGTATGTCGATTTTGCAGAAATGCACGGACTGACGGCATTGCGCGCAATTGAGGTTCATGAGCTAATGGCAGCCGATTATCCAGCCATATATTCGGTAATTTTGTTTTATGCGGATATTCATTTTGTGGATTTGTTTAACTAAGCGTTTTGAGTTTATTCCATGTTTCTAGAGAGAGAGGTATGTTTTGATTAATGAGTATGCTCTTTTTTTTCATTAAAACGCGGAAATATTCTTTGAATCAATTGTTAGTGAGCATGAAGGTAGCGTTCGTTGTGGATTTGATGAACATCCTGATTTTTGAAGGTGACGAATTCCATTCATCGATATCGTTTTTGGTGGGTTTTTTATTGCTATGAATTTCTTCCCTAATTGTTGTGATTCTCGGAAACGATGTAGAAGTTTGATAGCCTTTTTGATATCATGAAAGACGCCAGTAAATAAGAATCTGTAACCCTTTTGAAGGAGGAGGGTGTCTAACGTTTGATGATTTCAGGAGTATCAGCGTGCAGCAGCTGATAAAGTGAAGCTGCAAATGGCCGAACAGCAAAAACAGCTCGATGCGGTTCGTTGCCACTTTCGAATGGAATGCCTTTAAATCGCTTCTTATTGTTGTGGTTTTTGTTTTAATTAATTCTGCTATATAAATTATTAGTAGAATTCTTGCAGCTGTAATAGAATTCATCTCAAGCAATAATAATAACTGGTTTCGCAGATTTAGCGTGATGCACATCTAGATGTATTGTGTTTTCAGGTGATGCACACAGAGGTATACTGTGAGCATTCAAGTAAACAAAGAAATAGTCTTTAGATTTATTCATGAATGTTGCAGGTGTCTTTATACAGGCTCAGGCTTGTTTACTTATTTGTTGTTTCCTATTTCAGTACACGATGTATTTGCAGATTAAATTTGACACAAAGAAGCTTGAAGAACTGCGAAAGAACGCTGTCCAAAGTGCAGCTGAATATAACGCGGAGATGAATTCAATCAAGAAAGTTGAACGGCGTCATTTCTGGGATATTCAGACATCGGTAACCTCTGTTTTCAAAATGTTTTGTTTATTCTTTTCATTTTCCTCACCTCTAACTTCATGTAAATCGTTCAATGACTGTAACCGTTCGTTGCAAGTACCGTATGCGTTCATGACGCATAAGTTATTCGCGTATATTCATGTAGGCAGTTTTGGGATGTGGTGAGTTGGAAAGATACTTTGATTTCGAAGAACTCTCTTTTTATGGTACTGAAAATTGGTTCTTGAAACACCACAAAAATATTTTCATAATTTAGAAAGGGTCTCATTCCTAGTTTAAAAGTGTGGTGAAGGCTCGTCGACGTCTGAAACGAACAAGTGAGGCTGCAGTGACTTAAATTAGGTTTTTATCCTTGATTTTCTTATAAATATTCGGAATTAGGCAAGAGGATGGTGGCTAATGTGTGGAATGCTTAACGCTTCCAAAAAAAGATGATGTGAATTTTGAACAGCCGAGTGATTTAGTCGACTGGAATGTTGAACAGGAATTTTCTTTTTTTTTTTAAAGTAGATACCATTAGAACCTAAGAAGCTAAACAGTACCCAGAAATGCATGGAGTTTCGAAGTCAGTATCCGTCAGTTTCTGTTATAAATAGGATGAGGATTGAATGATACCATTTAATATACGATAACACTCACCTATTTGAATCTAAATGAGTTTATCGCCTTTTATTTAGGCCAATCTTTTAGTTTACCTCGGATTCAGGTGATAGGTGTGGCTCGATATCTAGGAATATCTGTCTCCGATCTTCCTCTTGTAAGGTTATTTTTCCTTAGGTGCCATCAGACTTTGTGTGTAGATGAGATACAGCATCCCTGGCATGGATAGAAACTAACCATTCTAACTGTAGTTTAGTGGTATTTTTTGCTTTTTGATATGCATTAGATTATTGATGTTTGGGATAATTTTTTGGCTTACTCTCAGTATTTTTTTTATTGGAAATGTCGTTTCTGTAGGATTGGCGTATATTTTTCTTTCAGATTGATATATTTTTGGTATATTTCTGTGTATATTTCGATAAAACTTACTTTTATCTGATATGTTTTCATACGTTATGTTTTTGGCTTAACGATTATTAGAAATATTACAATAAGAGGTTTTTTTCTGCAGATAATACAGTCTCCTAAAAACAGGTGGCGTCGGCTAACTTCTGAAGCTACGCGCCCTGGGCCATATCCGGTTGCACTGATCAGCGGGCAATTTCACCAGCACTACAAAAAGTTAGTGTTTTTATATTAATTACGGATTGTAAGCAGGCATCCAATGAATCGGACTTCCCCCACCGGCGTTACCTATCGATATTCCCCTTGGTTGCCCATGTAACCTCCCACATAAGAATGGAAGAGAAAATTCGGATGAGGAATAGATGAGAGCGGATGATCTCGAATAAAATGGCTAATAGTCAACGAAGATTTAGATTAGAATTGCAAAAAAAGCTGAAATATTTTGTTAATGTAAATGTGCGCTGTTTTGAAAGATATGACCGTAATACTTAATGAATGACGGTTGAGAAGATCCCAGAGGCTTATGGGAACAGGATAATTGATATGATATTGATTGTAAAGCAGTTGTGAATATTTAGGTAATGGAGAGGGGCAGTTGAAGTTGTTTCTATTCTGCCTTTAAGGGAAAAAGGTTCCCACATTCGTTGATGGAAACACAAAAGCAAGCTGCTATTTTTTTAGTCGATAAATAAAAATTTGTGTTGTTAGGGGAATTACGTAATTTCATGCGACGTATGCTGTATGTAATTCGTTATATATTTGATACCGAATGCAATTGCATGGATGTTTTAGATTCGTAGTTTTAGTTTACTTTACCAGGTGGTAGGGTATCTGGTTGGAAAGATGATTCCACTTATTGAAGTTAGAGATAATTTCCGATTTTTCCGAATGAAGGTAGATGTTATGTTCAATAGTGATCACTTCTGTAATATAGACATTCATTCCTTCCATGTTATCGAGAAGTGAGGGAATTTTTTAGTACAGCTTACTGAGAGTAATTATGATGTGCATTTTTTCTTTTTTTGATGTTTCATGGAGTTTTGAGTTCAGTGCAGCTGTTATACAAAGCCAGAGAGGTAACGGTTTTAATCGTTGCCAGACTTTATAAATACTGGTAATTGTTGATCTGTGGAGGTGGTGTTGACTCGGTTTAATTGATGCAAGCGGAAGTGATTTGATTATCAAATATCAACAGCGAATTATCGGTTGACGCTGTTTTATCGCCGCCTTCGACATAATTTTTTGCTATTTGCATCAATCTTCCATTAAGCCATTTGCAGACTTAATTAGATTTCATTTAGTCTTATAGTTGCTATGTTAAGCAAAGATGTATACCACATCAAACCAGCAGGTTGAAATAGAATTGTCCCTGTGTATTACCTATTGACACCTGCTACCTTTGGTTGATTCCTATGCGCGAATATTCTGATAATTATTGCTTCTTACAGGTTCAGCCCCGAGGAGTTACGCCGGCTACCATTCGGGACTATACTTGATTATGAATACTTATTGCCTCCAAAAAGAGGTACATCGCCGCCACCTGTAATCGTGCATGATGAGGAGCTGCTCTCTCCTCTCTCAAACGAGGCCGATCAGGACACGCTGCCGACTTTGCAGTCCGCCGAAGACAGTCAAACCAGCGCCATCGGAGATGACTCAAAAGTCCAGGTGAGTGTCTTCAAATGCAGTGTTTGTATCGTACTGCGTACTACGTTTCTTCATTTCGTTTTCGTCGTTCACACTCCAATCTTTATCTGTTTCGTTTCATTTTCGTTGAGAATTGTTTTGATTCACTCTGTTAGCTTCTTTGAAAGCGCCAACTTTTCTCTATTTGTGCCCCGGTTCTCTTTGTCATCGTGCTGTTTTATTTTGAAGCAGTCACTTTAAATATGAACGTGTAAGGAATCGTAAAATTTGATGAGTAGAATTTGTGCTGTTGAGCCTGACCAGCACTTTTACATTTGGTCAGTTGATCATTTTTGATGGACGTTGAGCTTTTAATGTATGTTGTGATGAAGGTTTCATTGTATTCTTTATGTTATTCTTTCGATTTATTTTGTGTAGAGTGTGGGCAATTTTCACTTTGAAGTTTTACAAGTGGGTATTCGCCCAGCATTGTTTGCTGGCGGATTGCATATTTGATTTATTTTTGTTGGGTTTTAATTTTGTCTGTCGCAGTTTTCTGCCAAAATCTGAGCGATACTGAAGTCAGCGATAATCCAAAAATTTATCACTGTGTGCAGAAAATGTTTTTTTTTGCGTCGGTAACTTATTCGTTCTTCATTGTAAGTAATTAATGTTGTTCATTACCTGTCGTTTTGAGCCGATCGTTCGCTATAGAATTAAACAGTATTCTTTCGAAATGTTTTCTGATAGATTTGTTGATCGAAAATTTGAGGTTTTTTTAAAGAAAATTCAATTTTTTTTTTTTGTGTTTTTATTGTTTTTATTCGATTATTGCTGAATTTAGTCATTGCAATGTCCTGAATGAATGTGGATTATTGTTTGAGGTATTATTTGTGTTATTTCCTAAGGTTTTGTTCATTTCATGGATTTTGGAAGAAGCGTCTGTTTGTTTTGTGGATCATTTGATTGTTTCTACTTAGATTAGAGGTAATTCGTTAGCAGCGCAAATATAATGACCATTTGAAAATTTATTTGAATCGATTTTGGCGTTTAATATATTTCCATTTAGACGGAAATTGTGGACTTTTTGTTGAATTGAATTTATTTTTTTCTCCAAGTGAATTTATTGTTTTTTCATAGAAAATGAGAAATCAGAAATCCGCTCTTCTCTTTATTGGCGTTTTGAGACGATTTATTGCAATAATCGTTCCTTTTTATTTTTCAGACGTTATTTGTTTTTCATCTCAATTTGAATTATTTTTTCACTAATATGGATTAATCTTCTTTTTTTTCACCCATTTTAAAATTGAAACTGATATGGCCGAAGCGATGGACGGTCATCGCTTTCTCATGGTCAGTGGTCACCCTCCTTTGTTGGGTGATGGTAATACAGCAGCGTAAACGCTACAAAACCATACCTGTACTTTTTTATATGTTTCGTTGTTGAGAATGATCAGCAAATTCGGCGATGCAGTGACGTTGACTCTCGTGTTCAGCTTTCACTAAATGAGCAATAATAACGGAATATATAAAGTGTTTTCCTAGGGTGAAACATTTCATCACCTTTATTTGAAAGTGAAGTTTGTATGAATAATTGTACGGAAATTGTTGTGAGGTTTTCGTCTGCGAAAAGCATTTTGTTTATTTTTTATGTTATCGTTTTTGTTTTTATCATTTTAATGCTTAGAGGATCGATGCAGATAGGTTGTTTGTTTTGTTTTGTTTTTTGTATTTGTGAGTGTTTGTTGAATTTCAGTAGCGATTTGTGATATTATCACATCGGAATGTTCATTGATAAAACGGTGATGTTGAAGTATATGCAGGTCTTTTTATCTTCTTTAACGGAAAGAGCAATCGATGTGTGATCGTCCTTCCGCGTTGTTTTTTTTTCTTGGTTTAAGGTTGTCGAAAATCATTCAGTAATATGGAGAGGGGAAGGTAGGGGTCGGTGATGTATTTACCCATCGCCATGAATTATGATGAGATAGGAATGATCCTTGCACTAAATTCTTTAATAGTTCATAGGTCATGGAGACGTCCGAGATGATTTATTTATTTATTTTTGATACAGTGGTTTAATCTATGCGATTTCAAATACGAGTTTTTTTTTTCCAATTAATGTTGCTTGATGGCATGTATTCACGTATCTTTCTTATGGTGGTCTGATATTGTCTTGATGGATGGATGTATTACGTTAATTTCTTTTTTTTTTTTCTCGAGAAGCCTGTCTACCTGATCGCATCCTTATTTAATTATTAATTTTCGTTGCTATTCCACTTCATAAAGTGAGATAATGACGAAAAGTAGGACTAAAACTTCTGCAAAGTAGTTCCAGATCAGTAGGCTTTCAGTACATGAGGGAAGCAGTTGCGTGAAAATTGCAACAATTCTGGCATAGTTTAAAATATGAAAGATCAAGAAGACAAACGAATTCTGCAGGGAGAAGATTGCACATGTAAAAGAGAGGAGAAAGGGCGGGGATGGGGAGACTACAAAATTATTTTCATTTTAGAGATCATCAAATGCATTTAGTTTTTTGTTTTGTTTGTTGGAAATCATTTGAATAATTCGCCTTGACATTTTTAAGAATAATGGTCAAAGGTGACGAAACATTAAAGTCTTTGTAATCGTATGTTAATTAGGACAATTACTTTATTTCATTGTAAATGATTAATTAGCTTTAGCTTTCACGCAGAATTGTTTTATAGAGATTTAAATTTCGAGAAATGCGTTAAAATAGTTTAGTATTTCGGTGTTGGCCGTATGTTCCACCAATAGAAATTGTTTATAGAACGCCAAAGTTGATTTGTTTGTTATTCGTCGCTAATGTCCAGTCACTAATATTCTTCTTCTTGTAGATGTTCACTTCGATCAGCTTTGTGAATTGTTATTTTTGATTTTACTTATTTTGACTGTAAAATTAACTAATGAAAGGGATCTGAATTTCTCATAAGAGAAGCAGATATTACATTGGTTATAGAATGGCTTCTCCAGAAGATCTGTTAGAAGATTCACGCAAAGATTATGGGAGGATGGGAATGCTTTTAAAAAAAACAATAGATGGAGAACTATTCGAAAGCTAATAAACAATGGGATTTTTTAGTGGAGGTAAGTGGGAGTTTAAAAAGAAAGAAGAAAGAATAAGCGAAAAAGTCGGCTGACAAGTGGTTACCTTCAGGTACGTACGTGCATGAGTCGACGACGTTCGACCGCATCGTTGAATGCAGATTAATATTTTCTCCGACGAGTATTTGATTCGTTTTCGTTTAATATTGCATCATCTCATCTCGTCGACGGCATTTTCATCCTCTCTGCCTCTATTCAAGTGATTTTGCGATTTTGCTTATATTTTTTGCTATTGCTAAATGCCCTGATAATAAGCGTATCAAAATATTTTGTTCTTTTAAGGCTGTTGGCCGATATTTGATATGGATGAGGGGCGAGATCACGAAAAAGGTTGGTATCTTCAATCCCGACTATAGCTCTCAAAGGTTTCGTCAGGGCATGATTTGTTGAACTGTTTCTGAAGCAGCGATGTTGTATGTCTCTGTCTTTTAACTGAAGTCTTTCATTGTTTCAAGCATTGTTTTATGTGAAAGCAAGGGATGTGTGAAAGTGAGCTGTGCTTGCAGTGTGGAATCGTATTTCGTTCAGTTGATGCCCTCTTTCTGAGATTATTCGTGCAGGTAATATTTGAAATATTTTTGAAGTCAGGTTTTCAATTTTGATGAATGAACCTAAGATTTTATGTGGTTGTTGAGAAGTGGGATTTCCCATATTATTTTTATGAATTGATTTAGATCAGATTTTCTTTACCAGAGGCTTTATTGCCATCAAGGATTTCTTGTGGTGTTGTAGTCATGGAGATTCTGTTCTACCATTGTGAGCATATTTCAGGTTAGAGAATTTGCCCATAGATATATAATGAAAAGAGGAATTATTGTTGTCTGGTGTGATTCAAGACATCTTGTCCACGTGCCTACAGTGTAGTGCTCATAACGTGTCATTTGCTTGTCCAATTCATCTTTTGAAACTCAACTTTTGTAGTGGCGAATATATTTATTCGTGTTTCGCAGTCGGAAGTTTTTTTCGTTTTGTGTCATAACAGTGTAATTTCACGAGCATTTCGCTAAGTCGAATTTGTCTCACCTTATAATGAAACATTGTGTTATAAATGCGTTAATGAATTATTGTGTTATAATTTCACTAATTAACCGTTGTGTCGCATTTTTTATATGATATACAGTTAGTGTTTTTTGTTAATCCATCGAATTTTTATGTGATACTCAATTGCGTTAATGAAGAGATTAGTTTGATAGGCGTTCATATTTTTGCTGTGTTAAAGATTGCGAATTGCTTTTATATGGTATTAACGCGAAGCGTTTATGAGATGAAACATTAATATTGGTCGTCATATAATTCTCGATTATATTAAATTTTGAAGTTGAAATACTTTCTTTATCGTTTAAACCTTTCTTCAAAAATGGTTTTTTTATAGTAATGATTAATTGTTGTATAGTTATCGATATCGTTTGTTTTTGCCTTTGTTGATTCTCTTAATTCGCAGTTTTTAACACATTAAAGAGTTATGCCAAATTATAATAGTTATTGATTGAGATCGTCATATCAGAGGCAAATCGTTATTTGAAAAAAGTGGAAAATTGAGAAGAGGGAACGCTATGAAAGAGAAGGATAGATCGACGAGAAACTTGATATTTGATTGCTTTATGAGTTTTATATTCGGCGTTTTGTGTTGTTCACAATGTTTAGACCGCTTCATCATAACCCCGATAGTGAGTGTGTACATTGCAGTCACTTTGCTTTTTTCTTTCCTCCAGTATTCAGCGAACGAACCTACGAGACGAAGCTAGTGTCCATATTCCTCCTTTATTTTTTTTACTTTTTTCGCTCTCGTATCAGTTCCATAGGTGAGGGAATTGCTTAAAGAGGAAATTTATTGTGGATTTTGGAGCAGATGTCCGGAGCCTGATCGTAAGTGAGCGTGTAGTGGATGACTGTCGTCCGTAGTTGATCGATTCGCGCTCTAATTTTTAGCTTTCTATGATATAAACTTTCAGTTGCCTTTAAGATGATCCTTGATTTAATGTTTTGCCATGTTCCAATGACTATTTGTTGATTGAAAATGTTTATAAATATATTTGTCATGCTTTTTGCTTTTTTTCCAAATATGCAAACTTTTTTTTACTTATTCTGAATTCAGTTCAAACTAGGTGATGGGCTTCAATCAGTTCCTGATTGATTGATCCGACAGCCTAGAGGTATAGGTAATCCGATTCTTTGGGACAATCGGCAGTACTTTTGAATAATTTATAAGAGCTTAAGGGCTTTTTATCTTTTAGAAGTTGCTTACCCGAAGAGAATTGCTGAAGAGTGGGATGAGTTCTTTTCGGCGAAACAGGGTTGCAGAATAAACAACAGTTATGTTTCTAAATAGAATAGATGATGAAATTCTTTCGATATCGGTGCTTTTTTCAAAGTTTTATCCTTAGAATATAGAATTTGAGAATATAGAAAAAAAAATTTAAACAAATTATACGACCTGAAATATATTCCCGTATTAATGTATAAAATACCTGATAAGGTTGTTAGTACTTAAATTGTCGTTTTTGGCCCGAAATAATATCCTATCATATTTTTTAGTAGCAAAATAGGAAAAAATTTCAAAGCCTTAGGCGTTATGAATATGCGTCATACAGAAATAAGTAGCTGCTCAAATAATGGGATTGCCTTTCATTTCAAAGGCTCAGATGCACTTTATCACCTAATATGATTTGAGATATGACGATTTAGAACTTCTTATTCACAATAACACAGTGAGATAAAATGTATGAAGAACGGTATTCAGCTGTGAAAGAAAGAGGTGTTGATTTTGGAGTATGGAGTTTGATTTTGAAATTTTCAGATTTTGGAGTTCATCTTTTATAATTTCTTAGTTTGGGGTTAAGCGTTATTGATTTAATTGTCTCAAGCTTCACTAGCGAATCCCCCTCAAATTTAATAGTCATCAGCAAATAGCATTATTTGCACGAAGAAGGCTGTATTTGCACTGGAAGGGAGGATGGCTGGTGGATGAGTTTACTGTTGATGAATTGGTGTATTTGTCGCCTCATTATCGGCATTTCTGTTATTCCCTTCCCGCAAAGAAACGAATTATTGAGCGCTGGTAATCAACAAATCTAAGAGATAGCATATAAGAATGTAAGTTTCGATGGAATTGTTTCAAATGATCACACTATGTTTCATTAAGGTAAGATGCTCATTCGATGCGATCGTTTGCCAAATTGTGTTTTACTCATAGATATTCTCTCATTTAATATTGTTTTGAATTTGAGAGCGGTAATGAAAATCGATGTTCGATATGTGGCGTGACAAATTCGGCTCAAATGCTCTCATGCGCAGCATGTGCAACTAAAGTTCATCCGGATTGTGCGGGTCTTCCGGAGAGGGTCGTCAACGTTGCACTCAATTATATGTGGAGTTGTATTGAGTGCAAAAAATGCACGGTTTGTGAGAAACCCGATAATGAGGTATCATTATAAAGATTTCGTTTATATAAGGAAAAATACTGATTAATTGAGTGATTTGACGATCCTTTCGAATAAGAGGATGAGGCTGATTTTGAATGCCGAGAGAGGAGGGATGATCTGGTGGTTGAGTATCGGCTAGTTAAGAGCACCTGAAAATTATACTGATTATTAAATAGAGATGTTATTTAAAAATAAGAAATTATTAGGCTAGAGGCTAAGTGAGACTCTTTCTTTTTGATATAGAGGAGTTTGTGAGGTAATAAATTAGGAACTGTAAATGACCAAAAATATAGGATATGTGTGGTTCTTTTTGGGTGTGGACGGATTTCGCTTTTTGGTTATGAAAGGAAGTGGTCATTTTCGAGCGTTTTCCAATGTTTAACAATATCTTGAAACAGTTAAGATAAGAGAGCAAGCCGTTCTTCGATTTCCATGTTTGAAAGATTTTAATTGAGCCGAGAGGAGTAAGGGAGGGGATTCAGTTGTACGATTATTGCCTTTGCGCTAATCAAGCAACCCCATCGCACTTTTTTCCATAGTAGTGTAAATAATGAACCCTTCTCCGGTCATCTAAGTTAACAAAGACTTCTCCTCCGGTATTATTCCGTCGGTGGTGTTTACAACTTTCGTAAACGCCTCCGTAGCGGATGCATCGTTATTCCACATAAGAGCTACATAATGATTACCCCCAAGTAAAGCACTTAGAATTTATTGCTGCATGTTTTGTGGCTGTACACGATTTTCCAGTGTTTCTCTTAGTTTCTGTTAGATTGCTATGTCCCTCTGTTTCCTCGTCCCCTTGCCCGCCTCTTATTTATAGCTGTTTTAGCTTTCTTAGATAATTGAAGTGGCTGTTTTATAGCTCTCTTCAAAGTTGTTCAATATATTTTTGTGAAATCTTTATAAAACGAGGTGCACGAATTAATCGTGCATTATCTAAATGAGATTTGCGCTCCTTTTATATGTAGAAAAGAATCATCATCAGCGCATTCACATCGTTGTTCGATTACTGAATTAATTTGAAGGATGCAATGATGTTCTGTGATCGTTGTGACCGTGGCTATCATACATTCTGTGTTGGTCTGTCAGCTCCACCGACGGGAACGTGGGTATGCACTAATTTCTGTGCCGATCAGGCCATTCAGTCGAAATGTAACAAATGCAGTGGAACAACGCGTAAAGATATGGGATCGCGTAAATCTTCACGAAGTCGATTGTGCGAATGTTCATCAGTCGCTGCATAGGCGAGCAAATGATGAGCTCAGATAACTGATGAATATTTTCCCCGTAATTTCGTATATTTTGTCTTGTGGGGTGTATTTTTGGATTCGGAAAAGAGCCAAATAGCGAATAATTTTTCTGCAATGTTTTTATAATTCAGTTATCTTCCCGGGAGTTTCAGTTTTGCTCTTTTCTTTGAAAAAAAGATTAGCTGCCAAACTGTTAGAGTTGAATTTAGTCAGTGAAAGAGTTTACTGAAGGGTTTAGCGTGAAGAGTTGTTTGAACAAATCGAAGTTCTGTTTGTGCAGCGTTCAGAAGAGGCGTGCCTATCCCGTATAGTCGTTATGGCCATTTGGTTATGTTCTGAACGGTTGAAAAATCGGGCATTTTCGCTTTTCCTTTATTACTGTTTTTTTGAAGAGAGAAAACAATTCGTCCGTCCACCTTTCAAATTGCCGCTTCTTTTGATTGATTCAATGATATATAATGTGTTATCTTCAGTTGAGTACTGCTGTACTGTTTGGCAGAATGTTAAGTGGAATGGCTGTTGGAATACTTCTGTGACGTTCATTTCCATTGATTTTTCATTCACTTTTTCTCCGATTTGTAGAAGTCTTGTTATTTTCACTGTCATTATTGCTGATGATGGTATCACTTCGTGGAAATATTGATGAATAATTTGAATAATTAAGCGTTCATTCACCAATCGAATTGAAAGTTCTCACTTTATATTGTTGCTATTGAGAATATAGTGGAATTTATTATGATTTGATTTCCAATAGCATTTTTTTCGAAGTTATTTTACAAACGTTTTTCAATTTTTAATTTCTTATTTTCAATGGATCTCCTTAATATTTCATTTGATTTATTCTCATTGAATATTATAGGTGCGTATTGATTAATGTTGTCGTTGATTTCACTGAAAGTATATTTTGTGCTGTCGCGTCAATAATTGCGTTGATTTTTTTCATCTCTAATGATTGGGAGAATAAGAAATCGTAGCTAAGTAAAAATTGGATCGAGTAGAAGGTTGATTGCTTTGAATTGTCGATTTATTAATGGCTGTTTTAAAGAGATTTCCACTTCGTCGACTTAAAACTCCTCTATATAAGATCGTTTCTATAGCGTCGAATTGTTGCGATCATACACAGTTTTATGTTATTCCATATATTCACTTCATAATATTCTCGTTTATACTCTTTTCAAATTGTTTCATAATTTTACTTCCTATAATCTGTTATTGTTATTGTCTCTATTTTTTGCATTTTATGATTTCATTTTGCAAATTTCTATTTGCAATTTTAATATGCGTTAATGCAAGAGAAATTGGGACTTTCATTAGAAAATATCTGTAGAATTCAAAAGTATTTTTAATGTTGTTTGATTTATATATTTAAAATTGCGACATTATTTAATAACGCTTCAAAATGCCTTTAGCGAATTCTTTAGGCTTTAGGCATTCGATATTTGAAGCTCAACGAAGAGCATTTATTTAACTTCAATATCTATGTATATTTTTTTTTTTTTTTATTTAAAGCAGCAATTAAGAATGGTAAAACTTCATAAAGGAGCTAAAATCGTAAAAATCAATTTAGAAAAATGCTTCTGGATCAACGTTGCCATACTCATTATTGCTTCTATTTTTTAAAAATTTATTTCATATGTTTTCGTTTTTTTCATAAAGTTTCTTTATATATATGTATAATATAGAAGATAAGCTCGTTCCACTAATCGAGCTATAACGTTTATTTCTCAATATTCGTTAAATTAAATTACCCGCTAGACCGGTTGCTTTTAGGTTTAATGAATTGAACGAAATGAATTTTGACGGTCATTTTGTCCAAGTGGAATGCATTCGCATCATCTCTTCGTTTGGTTCGGGGAAAGCGGTTGGTAACGTTGAGAAGCGGGTACGGTTGAGCGAGTTGAGCAAGTAGGCATGAGTATATTTGTTTTTTCCTCCTTATCCTTTCCATTTCTTCACTCCTTTTCTGATCATCCTCGCTCGTAATACTTAAAAAGGACCGTAGGTTGGGATTTGTGACTCATTGCTTAGGTGACTACTACAGGATGTTTTGCTTCCTGAAGTTGGATTTCTCTCATTACCTTTATTAGAGGTGACAGAATTTCCAGTGATCGCTGAATGATGCGAATATTTTTGCGTTTGGGGGTGATTTTCCTTAAAATTAATGAAACTTTGAATTCTCCTCCAATTTCATGAGGTTGTTTAGTCCCTAACTATAGTCTGTTTCTTAACGTTCCTAAATCTGCGATTACTACCGATGGGGTGCGGTTATATTTATGTAATATCGAATCGTCGAGTTGCTATTCGCCGTTAACTAAAGAGGAACGAGCTATACATTTCGGTACCTCATCACTGGCCTACTGTTTTTGGCAAACAGCTGCTAATGGCTGCCGCCTAATATTCAGCCCTGTTCAGAAGGTGAGAATAGTGGCCTGGGTTCATTTGCCTACTTGCATACTCTTCTGAAGGAACGTTGATATACGTTTCCTGAGGTCATCTATACAATTCGTTCTAAAGACGTTTCGTAACTTGCTACACTTATATACCGTTGATTTCTTAACATTCAGCAGATGAGATTCCTATACTCTTAATGGATATTTTTAACCTGGAATTATCATTCGCCTATAGAAGTAGGTTTATTTTCCAAATAACACTGCACTAAAAGTGCGTGCGCACTTTCTGCCCCATACATATCGGTCAGTGAGTTGACACTTTAAAGTACGTTAAGAATGAGATTGTCATTAATAGGACTTTTGAGAAGAAATAAATTTATTGCAAGCCGTCTGCCTCGAAAGTACCTTTAGTTGCTGAAACCGTGCTCAGTGATACTGAGAAGTGTATAGATGGTAGAGGTGAAGGATGTGGTTCTTATTAAAGTATGCATGAGTACACTTCTGAAGGGAGATCGAATTGAAGCTGCAGTCTGATGTCGGGAAATGAGAGCTTAGTCTTCAGGAACAGTAGCTTGAGGAATAATAGCTTAAGGGATAGTGGCAGTTCAGCGATGCATTTTTCATTTGAGGTGTTTGTTTTCTGCGCATTTCTGATAGCTTGCCGGCTCAGATGTGTATGAAGCTTGTTGCATCGTACATATTTTTATCACTGCGATATATATATAGGCGCAGATATTCCGCCAATGCGACGGAATGAACGCTTTTAACGTGCCATTTTGGCGTTGGGATGTGAGGTTTTTTGATTGCAATGTTATGCTCAATTACCTTCATAAGGTTTCGTGCTGATCATAATAAAAGCAAGAGATGTGCACAAACGTTCATTTATCGATATGCGTTTGAATTACTTTATAGTGTTTTATTGGAATTCTTTCTTGCCGCTTATTTGGAGGGATTTTTCTGATTTATTTCGCTCATAGGAGGCCCTCTGGTGTGAAAGGATTAGGCGATCGATTGAAACCAATTGTTTGGATATTTGCGGATACTTGAGTTGGTGGGAATCTTTATTTGTTGTGTATTTATTGTAGTTATTTGTCTTTGTCCTCTTATATTTATTTAATCATAAAAGTGGATATTAGAAATATTTCGACACATAGTGCTGTGTGCGGTCGTCGCTTTACAAGTATACATAAGTGTATTATTTCAGTAAATGCGGATTAGAATTTTTGCCTTTGAAAGTTTCGACATTCAGAGTGGAGCCTTTTTAGTGACATTTGACTCTTAAACTTCAGTTTGGCGCTAGCTCACTGATTTGATAAGCCGGAATAGGAAGGAATAAAGTATTTTCTTGGGAAAATATGAGCGATGGTGTTCGAAATTCAAGTAGCGGCTAACCTTAATTCACCGTTGAATTCGATGACCTTGACATTTAGTTGCTCTTTCGTAACGTTTCATATGAAGTGTCGTTTGTGGCCTATCGACTCATTCATCTGAATATTTTGAAGCCAATATTAGCGATATGATTTCTTCTTTATTTATTGCAAAATGTTAGAAACTTGACCGACGTTATTTGTGGGGAATTGTTGCTTTTTAACGTTTCGAGGTTATTTAATCGCAAATCTCTATCGTTTTGTCGACGATTTTCCAACACCTCTCATCTTCGCCCCATTCTCGGTGGTAAATTTGTTGCGATGATTTGCATAATATTCGCAATTGGCAACTTTCCTATAATGCCCACTATTAGACATACATTTCTTATTTGTCGCCCATTTTTAGCCATTAGGCCGTCTCGCCGTAACCCTTATTTAGCCCATTTGGGGGGATGTTCACGAGAATGTTGAAAAGGAATGTTTATGACGTGGACGTTCTCTCTTGCTACTGTTATCCTGCCGTTTGATTGTATCCTGATCGTTTCGGTGCTTTCTTTATATGTTTAGAGTAGAAAACTGCATCTATGACATCGCACCTCGTTTTGGCTTTCGGCTGCAGTCTGCGGGATGCTCATGTAATTGCAGAATGTAAGAGGTAGACGTGATGAGGGTATATTATAGTCGAATCGCCACTATGTTTGATCGTTCGTGGTTTCCAAGAGGGTGATTTTCTTGAGATGCAGAGATTTCTTTCTCCACCCTAGTCTCTTTTTCCTCCCGCCGTCGCTGTCACCGTCGCTTACTGTCGAAGACACTCTACCCTTTTTCCAAGGGCAGTATTTGGTGGTTTTTTCGCAAACTCTAAAATTGTGGCTGCCATTTGAGCATTACCAAAAGTTGATAACACATTGGCGTTGCATATGTCAGCGTACATGCTTTGGGCTTTTCGTTCAATCGAAGGCTCATAATAGTAGGGAAATTTCACAACAATTATCCTTGCAGAAATTCCTCCCCCTCTTCCCTCCAGCCATTCACGCTACCCTTAAGTACGTTCGGCACCTCCATCTCCTCATTCGTATAGTCGTCCTGTATGTGTCGTACATCATAAAACGACGTCCAACATGGTATTTCTGCATTTCAGTGGCAGCTGTATCTTAAGCCGCTATGCAGCGTTGGTGAAGTTGTTAGGCGACTAACTGCATTAGGCGGCTAACTGCAGTGCCTTAAGGGGAACAGGGGTAGAGTCGACAGTGCATTATTTCATGCACCATGTCGACGATATCATCAAATACCGACCTCAACACCAAATATCATCGAGTGGCAAGTGAATATGCAAAGGTTAGCCATATTTTCATTACAATATATTTGAAGTTTATTTCACACTTTCCATTCCAGAATGAAAATGAGGTTTAGTATATCTTTATTTCTTCGGAATTATTTGTTCGAAGAAGTGGGAATTCCCTTCGTTTGTGAAGTTTGAAATATTTTCTCAGAAATTTCGTTAAAACTTGCACTGCAATTCTTATAGAATATTGTAATTACAGTTGAGGGCACAAATACCCGTGCTGAAGAATGCGGTCCTCGATGAGCAAGCAAAAACGAAACGCCTTACGGTATGCATTTTGCACACCCCTTTTTTTAATTCAGTTGCCTTATAAGCAAAAAAATCTGTGGAATGCTATCAGATAAAATCTTTTTCGTCGCCTCCATCGCAAATTGGCCAGCTCCGATCAACTATGATAGGGTTCATTTCAAGTTCATGTGAAGTGGATTTGCAGAGGTTTTTTATAGATGAATTGAGATTTGTAGTGATTGTTGTTGAAGTTGTTCGCTTGTTCGTTTTGTGAAGCCGACATTGTGTATATCTTTGTGAATTGCTTGTATTCTGAACTGAAACAGTTTCAGATATTTATGTAGTTGAATTAGATACATTTCTGGGTCGTCTTATAAAGACCCATTTTGACTAAATATTATCGGAATCTTGTTTGCTTATATTTGGAACGCTCATTACTCCGTTTCTAATGCTTTCTCTACGAATAGCTTCTCAGCGTTAACCTTATTGATAATATTCATTAAATGTAGAAAAAATGTGGGTAAATTTATCTGTTTTATTCAAGATTTGCTTGGATGTTGTTGTTAATATAGTTTAATGATGTATTTTTGTTGTAGGAGGAAATGCATGGCAAAGAAAGTGCCCTGAGGAAGTTGGAGGCCGAGAATGAGAGTCTTGCTTTCCGGAATGGGCAACTTTTAAAAAGGGTTGAAGCGTTGCAGGCGGAAATTGATCGAGCACAACAGAGCCCTTCCGGCAAGGTTTCTTTTCTTATCCGTGAACTATTCTGTTATTGTGATTTGCGGGGATTGTGATTTGACTTCTACGGGGATGTGACCGCATTTATGTTTTGCACTGACTTTTCAGTCCCTCCTATGTGCTCTTTTTTGGGGTCGTATAGCGGAAACTTAAGGTGGCACAGAGCAGTTGCACAGCGCATAAGACCGAGAGTGTTTTGGGCCGCTGAGTGAGTGACTCCATTTTGAATAGGTGCAGCTGAATAGTCGATTGTATATAAGTAAAGGAGGCAAACTAACGACTTCGGTTGTATGAGTCAGTTGGCCGAAATTATTGAACAGAAAGAGGGAGCATCCATTTCCGTCTCCGAGGCATAGCCTTTTATTCAGTAACCGGATTTATTAACAGCGGCAGTTGCATCTCTCTTTCATTTACCATTTTCTTATAGATGCTATCATCGACTTTATCACTGAAAGATTTTTCATTCATGACTTTCCATCCGCAGATACTATTGCTTTCAGGAATTTGCTCATGGCACTAGCATGGACTTGTTTGGATAGAGTGTTATGGTTTTTACATTAATGAGAATAGATAGTTGCTAAAGCCGCTATCGTTTCTAGGATATGAGCAAGAGGTGTACAGTCGAGCAGGAAGTTCTTTATATTACCGTTCACTGCATGCGTCCTTGAAATTGTGGAGTCGGGTAAAGGTAGAGAGCAGCTCGACCGTTAAACGGCTTATAAGGAATATAACCTCTTTTAATGGCACATGCTAAGGAGAGATTTGGCCTTCCCACTGATTTATCTCTGTTTGTCCTTCGCTGATTTGAAAATCTAAAAATTTTTCCTTTTAAGTCAGCTTATTATGCTCTTCGGTCAGCGTTATCGAAAGAGAATGGCCATTCAGCTATAAGCAGTTAATTACGTACGAGTAGTTTACGCAGTTCTTTTTGTTGCATTTGAATCTGGTTTCGAAGTTATGGTAGTAAAACGATCATCGACAAAGAAATGAGGGCTGTTAAGTAGGCAGGCACTTCGATAGCAGCGCTTTCCATTGCGCTCTGGATGTATGCTGATGAATCGCAAGCGCTTATCCGGCATAACGGACTTTTGTGGAATGTTTTATTCCGACGTTTATTGTCAAGTGGTGTAACTAAAATATTTAGTGAATGTCGAGCATGTATCCATCCGGTACAGGGTGAGTATGAGAAAAAAGCTATGAAACTTTCTTTTCAGAAACGAGCGGTTTCATCTCAGGGGAGTGGACGCTTCGAACATTCCAAGATCGATAGTTCTTTATTAGAGGATGAACTTTTGGTGAAAGTTCGCGAAAACGAACGCCTTCATAGTGAGGTAACGGCACTGAATATTTCTGTTTGAATGCAGTCCGAAGCGCTAATTCATTTTTGTACAAAAAATAAAACACGATGAGAGTAATTCTTCTATAACGATATCATTTCTCCTTTTATTACCACTTTTCCTTTTTTAATTGATCAGATAAGGGCATAGGGTTCTCATTTTCAGTGGCAAATACAGTTTCATTTTCGGGAACTAATTTATTTTCACTCCTCATCATTAGTTTAAAATGCTGTTTTTTCCAACATTCATTTATCGGTCTTTTTTCAACGTTGATCGTACCTTATAAAATTTAGATGCAGTTATCACTGTAGGCATGCAATTATAGGCATTTAGATTTTTCATTCTGGAAGTGAATCCACTTCTGGATGGGATTTTAGTCACTTTTGACAAATATTGACCATTTGAGAAGAAACGAATTCAGATTTTTGAATTGGAATCAGCACGCGAGAGGGATATATCGGCAATCAATGAAAAATGTTTAACTCTGCAGAGTGAAAACGAATCACTGAGGATACGACTGGAGCAATTACTTACTTCTTCGGCTAGTAATCATTCACTACCAAGGTTTTCCTTTCTTCATCGTTTTCATCTCATTCTAATCTTTTGGCATATGGGTGATTTTGAGTTGTTTTTTCTTTGGTTTCAAGTTGTCTGGAGTAAATAAGGTGAATAATTCAGTGGGCCTCTTTTTTAACTCAATCACAGTTTCTTTTTTATATTTTTGTGCCTTTATACTAATTGGATCACAATTTCTTCTGACTTTATTGATTTGTGCTCTGTATTTCGCTTTATAGTGAACATTTTCTACCTTTGTATAAGTGTTATATTGTTATGCCAGTTTAATGTCACTTTTGTCGGCACTTTTTATTTGGATGACGAGTTCTAGTAATATTTGCTGTGTGAACCGACAGATTTGGTGCGACGGCGAGATGATTGCACGATATGAGCACACATGTATGTTTACGTTAGGCTCCACAGCAGAAGACGATACAGTGAGGATGTTTAAAGCTCCTGAGAACACCGACTCATTCAGACCACTTTTGTTGGCGTATAGTTCGAAAATAGCTTGCTATTGATTTTGTTAGCGACTAATTGGGATTATGGAAGTGTTAGTAGCTAGGAGCATTCGGATAAGATGGATACAGTAGACGTGAGCACCCACATCTCAGAGTTCAAGTGAGTTACCAGGGGACAGTGCACCGGTCGATGTGCAGCGATGGTTGCCGATTTTGGGGAGCGGTATTTACCCACTTCTGCCTAAGGGTGCTGGACCTTCATTTAAGGATTTATGAAGCATTAGCAATGCACGTTCTAAAATGTCGGATGTGTCGCTCGAGCACGCTCGAAAAGCGCATTTATGGAAGTAAATTTAGACGATTTTGCTGATAGGAAGAGTGCTTACATTCGCATTCTGTTGGTGTCGTGTGATATGAGGGAAAACATTGATGGATTTCAAGGTGGCTTTGTTGAAAGAAGACTTAAAAGGACTCCTCTTATTGTAAATTAATTGATTTATAGGGACGCGCATACTGCCGAACGGGTATCGGAAATCGGCAGTGTTTCTGTAAGTGAACATATCTATGCGTAATTTACATTTCTTCATTATCTCATAAGAAAAGGATAATCTTGCAAAGGATAAGGATTTAATTAGAAAATCTTTACTTCAAAGGTGGCTGAATAAATTGAGACGAGTGGATGAAAAAATATTTCTTCCCTCATTCACTTGACAGTTTTCTTCATTTCTAAATAAGTTTACGTCGTTTGAAGCGTTCAAGAAATCCAGTTAATTCAGCAGCGTTATTGGTGCCATCGAATTTTTGATTCATTTCCGACATATGGTGATTGTTGTAGCCCTTTGCTTTTTATTCTCGTTTATCATTTTGCCTGCACTGAAACTCGTGGGACGCTGAATGTCATCATATGTTTAGCTGGGTGTGGTGGCATTTTTTGTCGTTTTAGTAGCTCTCAATATAGGATTTTTGAGTCTGTGAAAGAACGCCGAAGTTCCTTCTTCCATTGATTCTAGAAAGAATCTTAGAAATAGGGTGGGCTTACATTTGTGGAAGAACTCCCTGCTTCAAGAAGGATTGGCGGAGTCTCATCTCGGTTTTTATGCAATGAAATGACGTCGTCCTTCATGCTTACAATGGAGCAGATTTAGTTGCTAATGTGGTGTGAGCCTCAATTGCATTAACTCAGTTGCCGAAAGCCGACTGTCAGCGGTCTTATAAAGGGACTGCTGTTAAATTCCGCTTATCAGAAATTGTTTCAGTGTGCGTACATATATTTGAATTATTTAATACCTCTCCTAGAAAATGTTATTTCACAGTGCAAAATATTTTGTTCATCTTGATGACGCATTGCGTTAGACCAATTCCATTTAAAGTTTGAAGGAGAGTCATATTTCGATTATAGTTTTCCGCAAATTTCTCATTTATGCTTAAAAATTAGGGAGTGCTTTATATATGTTTGTGTTCACTAAGGCCAGAGGGTGATTTGAGGATTTTTAGGCAAGTGCATCAGTTGAGAGTGGGGTCGAGGATGCCGAAGCGACGAGCCGTGTGCTGGTCGTCGATGCTTTACGAAGCGGTCGAACAGTATTGGCAAACTTTGCCAACTTGTTGAGGTTATTGGAACGACGTTCAACAATCTATCCGAACGATATGAGCATTGAAATCTTACCGGAGAGTACGAAGCTGGTTGGTTTACCTCATTTCCTTAAATTTATTATAGAATTTCATCCGAAAATTTCAAAGGGAATGGGAAAACGGAAATGTCTGATATGGAAAAATTCATTAGGATTGTTTTCTTGAGTCATAGTATCGTGCTGACTTAATTCAACACCTTTTATCTGCTTAATTGAGGGACATAAGAGGCGATTATGTTAATTTGACAATCTGAAGCTGTGAACTTCAGCGGAACCTGAATTTGTGCATCTAAAAATCATTCCAGTCGACCCTATATCAACTAACGAGTTGTGTATGGTAGGTTTTGATTGGTGCTGCGACCACAGCGAAGGTTTTGTGGTATATTTGTGATATATCTGTACAACACGTGATAAACTTATCTATATCTCTTGTTAATCTTGCACTTTTTTTTACAAGTTATTGATGGATTGATGTGAATGTAATGTGGTCCAGGTAAGGTAGCTTAGGAGTCATAAGTATCTAAATGTCGAGGCTGTTTACTTTTTTTGCTTACAACTGGTTCTTGTTGAAGTGTAGACTGTAAACAGTGCTCCTTAGATAGAATTCAGTAGGCAATCTGTAATGGATATCGATCTATGGGGTACTGAGGTGCTATGGTAAGAACGTGATTTAGCCATTCGTATATGCGAGAGATGCATGTAGTGGGGTCTGTTACATGTGGAACAGAATTAAGTGCTCATTTATCAGCCCATCTTTTGTTGGCTTTGCGAATTTAACGCATATTTTCATTCCCTCTTTTTGTAGTGGTGTTGAGAGTCATTTATTGGGATGTTTGACTTCTTGCTCTTCGTGGTTTGGGAACCAAATTAAATAAGCAGAGCCCTTGTGATTCCGCTGAAGAGCTGACGGCTAATAGTGATCGATGTTTAACTGTGAAATCAATGGACTGATAGAGGACGACTAGTGAGTCAAAAATAGAGTAATAAAATGAATAACGTCTATTCTTCATTTCCCGTCGGCATGAATTTCAGGGTGATTGCTTGTTGCAAGTTCCATTTTCCATTCTCCTTCAGTTGGACAACAAATGACAAGGTTCCTAAACTGCGTAATAATTGGCAGCTGTCTGATGCATTCAGAATATCTCACTTCAAGTGTTTATTTTCAGCTGTAAATGACTATGGTCCCAGGGGATGAGGATGTTTAGGGGAGGGGGTGAAACGTGAAAGGGAAGCTATCTGCATCTGATTGCTCATGTGACTACTTAAAACTTTGGTTTCTCTGCAGTATGGGAGCCATCTGCTGAAGAGCGGTGATTTAATCAGCGAATCGGCGACACATTTGGAGGACTTGGCACAGCGAGTGGCGGACGACGAGTCATTTTGCATTGTGCGCGAACGCCGTCGATTGGGGTCGGTGATCGTGGATGCACTTAATTCAATATCGGTATGATTGATAATTTAATACCTTCTCATTGGGTTGTTTGAAAACGAAATATTTGCAGACTGCCAATCCCGGGGTGTGGCTATTATTCGGTTGATCTATCGCTAGTAGTTTCATAAGTTTAGTGCAAGTGTTTACAAAAAATTTGTCTCATCGTGCGCTGCGCAGAGAGTTTGATGTATATTTTAATTGCGATAACGTTTAGAAACTTCGAAAATCGTAAGCGAATTTTTCTTTGTATGATGAACTTTTAATTACAAGAGTGGTTCACATGACACTTACAACACTTTTGCATTACGAGGGCACTTGTCATTGTGGGAAACAGTGGTGTAGACCGCTTTCAGTTGTTGAAATGCAAGTGTTTTCTTTGATCATATCATAGTTTAAAGGTTGGCCAGACTTCCACCTATATGGTGGGGACATTTAATTAACCATTTCACTTTTTCGAGCAGGAAATGAGCCAGGAAAGAAACCTTGAAATTTTTGTACCCTTCAAGTGTCGTACAGAATAATCTTTTGAAAATCAACGGGATCAATGCTGCTGTCGAAGAAGCTCATCTGCTCTGTACGGCGGCTGTTCGCAAATCTCGAAGCTGATTCAGCAACATTTTAATGCTTTTGAAGCTGCACGTGCACCATGATTTGCATTTACGGCGTTATATTCAACACAGCTTGTAGTTTTGAATTCAGAATTGGAAGGAGTTATTTGCCGAAGGAGTGAGCCGGGAAAATCGACTTTCTTGGGCAGGCCCCAACCTTTGTCGATGTAACGACGATTGGCAATCTTCGTTCTGTGCCTTCCTCGATTCAATGCTTACGTTATCGATGCGGATTGGCGATGAAAGCGATCTCAGCGTGCATTCGTTTACAGGCGCTCTTGATTGTCTACGAGCACTTTCTTTAGGTTTACTCTTATTTGTTTATTTCAGTGAGTGAAGAAAGAATAAAGCATTCATCGTGGATTAATATCTTTTCATATTGCATTCAATTCCGCTCGGGTGGAAGTTGCAAGGTCGAGTGTGGGTTTGGGTTCGCCTCCTGCCCTTCGTATGCTAATGAGTGTATTCTCCGCTGTTTGATTTAACGGACTTGCTGCGCCGTTCTTCTCCAGACGAGAACACTGGTCAGAGTTGCTGGGTAGAATGAGGCCATGAAGCGTTTTCGAAGTTCACACAAAGTCGACAGCGCGATAACAGCTCCAAATCATGAATCTGGTGGATTTTCAGTGATTCAGTTCGCTCCTATTTGAAGGTTTCGATGGAATATTTTATGAGAGGCATTTGCGGTGGCACACTTTTTTGTGGTTCCCACATTTCAGTTCGGATGAAGTGAGTAGTCATTAGATTATATGACGAAAGCGGAAGCCGCCATTAAATTTGGGATCAACTTAGGCATCCATAGAGCTTCTAATAATACTCAATACAGAACTGTACTTTTAGTCTGGACGCTTTTAACGACTCGTAATTAATTTTGACGGCAACAGATCAGTCATACTTCCTGAAGCACAAATTTATTTCTCGCCTTCGTTGTTTTACGAAGGGAAGGGAATTTCTGGATTTGTTGAGACGTTTTTTTTGCCGCGTGATAGTATCATTCAAGAATTATTTATAATTATTTGCTCACATTACGTTTGAATTATCTATATCTACACTGTAAATTACGAAATGTATGCCGTTATTGTGCGTTTATTGTTTCTCTTTCATTTTTATTTAGCCATAAATTTCTTCAGCAGTCGGAGATGAGATTAAAGTATGATCTTGACGGGTTTTTCAAGGTTGAGATTTTGAGGGTTAAGATGTAATCGCATTCTGTCGAAATATTCTTTTTTAATTAAACGTCATGGTATATTGAGAAGAGATGGGAATAAAATTTAATAGCTACATAGGCAGTAAATTCGGCTTACAAGATGACCACCTCTCCAGCTCATGCGGATTATTTTCTCTTGTTTGGCCGTTTATATCTCAGTATGATTGTAAAGTGATTTTCAGAATAATATATGATAATTTCAGAACGACAGTATCATGCAGAACGATACACATCACTTCATGGAATGATTCGAACGTTTAATGTAGTATTTCAGAATGTGGCCGTGTATTTGCGGCGAAGATTTTTGATGAAAATCGAATACCAACAGCGTCGAAACGATTGCGGTGCGTGAACGAATGCATCGATAAATGCATTGGGTCGATATCAAGGAGTATCGGTAATTTGAGTGCCCTTCTCTTGCTTATTGAGGGGACTACAAACGCTGCAAGGTATTTGGAGTCTCTTTTTTTTGAAATTTTTAGTTTTTTTATACTTTCGGTCATTGATTATATTTAAAGCGTTTAGGTCGAAAAATTATTTAGAATTGATTGAAAGGATAAAAAAACCGTCGCGGTAATTCCGTAGTATCGAATCATTTGCGGAATATTTATGTTATTTGTACTGATAATTATTGTTTCATCATATCTATCGCATTTTTCCTCGGCGGCGCTTTTCGATCCGTAATTGCTAACTTTCAGTGCGATTTGCACTACAATTACCGTCTGTTCTGATGAATTTTGTTCTAAGCGACCATTTCCTCTTCACCTCCACGTCGTGACTTTTAATGCTGTCAGTTAATCTAGGTGCTCATTCTCCCACATTTTTTGCGTGCATAACGCATTTGAAATGTAATTATGGAAACGTTTATTTAAGGTTTTAGAAATTGTTCTTAAGAGCTTCTATGTGATAAGGTTTTCTTCTTTCTTCCAGCCGGAAGTGGCAAAAAAGCGAAGTGGATGCGAGAATCGTTTGCGATGGTGAGTCGCCTTCTACTGCTGACGACGATGGGTCTTCGAAAGAACTGCTGCAGGGAATCACCGCGGAGCAGGTGTTTTTATTGTTATTTAGACGTAAATGTCCTTGCGTTGGTTTACCGAGCAGGGGCAAGACTCGAAAAGAAGAATGGATGACGAAGGGAAAGGGAAACGAAGTGGGAAGGTGTGGAGATTGAAAGTGAGTGATAGAGCTCATGCCTGTGTGATGGACCGTTTGAGGGGTGAATTGAATGACTGAACAACATTAGCAGCTGCTGAGCAATTGAAGGCGAAATACAGTGTTTGATATTAGTAGGGCAGTGTTACTTACATTGGAGAGTGAGTCGATATCACTGCCTTGACTTATCTGTCTTAAGTTTGATGAATGCTTGCTATATGTCAAGAAGTTTCTGCTTTGGTTGACGTTGAACACTTATCCGATAGCAGATAATCTAGTTACTGCTTTCGAGTTTTATATATATATACTTTCCAAATGAAATATTCTATTAAGGGTGACAGACAACCGAGTGGCTCAACTGTTACTGCGCCTCAGGTGGATGAGTCAGACTTTGTGCATGATTCACTTGGTCGTGAGGTATCTTTGTGGTGCATTTTTCGTCTCTTTTTTAATGCCTTGATGAGTTCAAGAAAAGCTGATGATCAACAGTCACCTGTATTTGACACATGTAGCCTCATTTATTTATTTTTCCGATTCGTTCCACGTTGTTGACCTGTAAAACATGAATTTAATTTATTATTATTTTCTGTGAAATTTGGAATGAGAGAAATGAATAAGTTGTGTGCGTCAGTGGCTGCTCCATCGGAAATTTATTAATATTCATAGGAACATAAAAGATTTGTTGGAGTCACAGGCAGCTGAAAACATTTTCGTCTAGTGTTACATTTGATGATATTCGCTGTTGCAGTGAGTTTTTGCGGCCGTAGAGACCCGAAAAGAAGAGGCGAGCATATCTTCGCAGAATTGTCCCTTATCTAATGTACTCTTGTAGATGCCCGCAGTCAGCCTATGTTTTGAATTGTTCTGTAAATCATATATTTCCCGCAAACAACTGCCTTAGAAAGTTTTGAAGTTCCAGATTTTGGCTATGGTCGATTTTTTAGTTCGAAAATCATTTGCTGTGAGACTTTGATATTTTTTTCTCGCGATTATTTTTATTATCGGAATTTGTTCGATAAATTCTCTAAGTTCGATAAGTTTATTGTTTTCGTTATCATTTTTGCGGTTATCTGAGCGTGACGTGCACAAGATTTTAAGCGTTTCGATTATCTGCTCATTCAATTTCAGGCTGCTTTCTTTAATCGCAGCTTTATAGCAGCGATTTACTATATTAGAATGTCATTTCATAAAGTGATTGAAGCTTTTTAAAATTTTCAGTCACTTATTTATTAATGAAGTGGGAAATATAAATCAAAATGGGAAGTAATATGCAGTCTTATCTGTTTATTTTTCAGCTAGAGTGTGCAGCGAGTCGAGTACTCGAGCTGGAGAAAGAGAAGGAGCGCATTCTGGTTGAGGCCGAGCTGCTGAGGATGAAACTTGCCACGTGTGTTTCTATTCTTTCGGAGTTTTCTCATTGCAAAGTGAATGAATGTTTTATGCACCTGATGAGTTCTTTCTTACTTGTCTACTATGGAAACATCAGCAATGCGATTTGAAATTGTTGCTGGTCCGGACTTTGACCACGACCGGAGTCATCGTCAGTGTTATCTTATGATTATTTAAATATAAATGGATCGTCACATCACATGGCCATAAGTTAGCCGTAGATTCCACTCTTCCATTAAGCAGGATGAGTTTAGCTCGGAATTGGGGTTCACTCCGAAGTTATATGTGCGGGTCTTCCGCCGTAGTTTTGCGGGTCTTCCGCCATTTATTACTGGGCACTTTCATTACTAGAAAAACTGTTATTGAATTCAGTAGATCAGCAAACGCTTTTAGCACGCATTCAACAGGAGACTTTGTTATGGAAGTTGTATTATCCTTGATTTCGACTTATGTCGGTTTCTAAGATAGAGCTAACTGCTTTGCAGTGTTTCTTCAGCAAGTAAGGAGCAAAGCTTGGGGGGAGCTGAAACGGATGAGTTGGAGCTCCTCGGCGTCTACTATGAGAAGCGAATGGGAGAGCTTCTATCGCAGCTGCAGTTCATGCGAAGCCGAGCCAACTATTACAAAGATGAGGTCAGACTTCTTATAATTGAGTGACTTCAGAATGATGGAAAGCGGTTACTTTTTACCATCGTCGGTACCATGATCGCAGAATAAGTAGAAAGAAGAATATTAAGCCCTAAACAGTTGATTTGGTAGTAATTGTGATAGCCATTTTATTTTGCTTGGTACCTTGCAACCTACACTGTTTGAGTGCACCTGCAGTGTGTATTGTTTAACTCAGTGTAGAATTGTGACAGCTAAATTTTATTTCTTGGCTTTCAGTGCGATGATCTTATACGGAGGACGAAGGTCGTCCTGGAGGAGAAGGAAGCATTGGCTACTAATCTCGCGGAGGCGGATCGTCGGATCGCTGTCTTAACTGTTCGTATGTTTAACAGTTTTCAATCTTTATATTCAGTGCGTATTTAAGAAAGTTTTTATTTAGAAATATTTCTTTTGAGTCCTAATGTTTCGGTTAGCAAATTCTGATAGGATATTATATGGGAGCGTGCGTATGACTTAAATGGTTTGGAGATGATCCGGGAAGTGAACGTGTAACGCCTAAATGGGCAGGAGGATCATTTCTTATTGAGGATAGACGGAGGTGAGACAGCAAGGCGAGTTGTGGGGACGAGCTGCAAGGTAATCGTTTCGATCGTTTATCTTTCCTCATTGTCGCATAATAGGAATTGCAGGATGATTTGGAGGCAACAAGGAAGGGATACGAAGAACAAATGAGAAGCTTATATGAGCATTTAGGCGAGTTAAATGCGAGGATAGAAGATCAAACGGAGACAATCGCATCGTTGAGGGATGCATCAAAAGCTTCGAATGGAGTCACTAAGCAGGTCGATTCCATTGTCCGCATCCATTTTTCTCACCCACCTTTTTCCTTTAATTGATTCGAATTTTTTTGAAACGTATGTGAGCTGCGTGGAGTATGCATATAGACTCAACGTCACCGCAGCCGAGACTTGGCCAGGTGTTGGGTTTGGCTTGAGCCTACTTATTCGGTTGTAGCCGCTGCTTAAAGCGACTAAGGTGAATTGACTAAATTGAAGTTCCGAAAATACATCTTCCTGACACTGAAAGGGGTAAATGAAAAATGGTTAGTCATTAACAAGAACAATACTTATGGGTGACTGTGGTCACGTACGTTATATTTTACAGAGTGGTTTGTAATGTCTTCGTTCAGTTTTATTGATTTGTTTTTGTTTATTGTTCAATTTGTTTAAGCATCCAGAGATCTTTTTTGCATATGTTGATTTGTCGGGAATTTTCCGTCGTTCAAAAATAATGAACTCTGTGAGAATAAGGGAGCCTTTCCAATATGTTTTGCTTGTAGGGATCGCGCAAACTGCTCTTCAAATGAAGCGGTTCGGGTTGCATGGCTACCAGTGCTTGCTGATTTGACCCGACCGGGTCCTGGGCGGTTTGGCTGGATCTTGGCTCATGCGAATCTCCGTCTAATGTGATCTTTCTGTGTTGTGAAATTATTTATGATAAGCGGTAATAGGAGGCTTTGAGAATGCATTTTTCGATTCTGGTGGATCCTTTGAGAAGAGGTTGCAAAGAAGGTGAAGGGGGGGGGGGGATTTTTTAAAACCATCAGTGCCGCAGCTAAGAGCATCTATTTTAAGGATTAAAAGTGCAGGAGATTTATGGCTCCAAAAACGACGTCTAAGCTAAAGGAAAAAAATTCTTGCTCTGTCGAAGCCGCATGGTCATGTCTAAGACGGCGACGAGAACTTGTCTTTGTAAGCGGAATGATGAGCTGGTCGAGGAGGATAGCGTATGTCGGCATGGATTTACTTTGTCGGCTTAGACGTTAATTACTTTCACCATTCGGAGCGTTGTACGTTCTGTTTATAAACGGCACCTATCGTGATGGTGTGCTTTTTTTCTTTGCTTTTGCATTTTGTCATTCGTCATCTTTATGTTCTATTATAAACGGCTCAGCATTGGTGTTGCTTGTGGTGACGCCTCTCACTCCTAGGAATATCGCTTATATGAAGATTGTCGGTGCTCATGACGTCAAGCCGGCTAAGCATAGCTTTGTGATGGAAAATTTGCGCCGACATTGCGCCCAACGTTGAACCAGTTCACGCGGCTGTGTTAACCAGTTCGTACAATATGGCCAAATCAATTCAAATATTCCCCTCATTTATTCAAGCGACACTGTGACGATAATAAAAGGTTGGGACAGCAACTTAACTGTGAGCAACCGTGGTGGTTTGGCTTCGTCACGGTGTGTGATCACACGTCTCCTTGACTCTTTCAACGATATCCGCAAATGTTTATTGATATCTTAGAGTCTAAATACATGCAGGTGACACATCCCAATCCTGAGCACTACGGGCTGGCCCATCTCTGTGAAACTGCCGCAAGGCGCGTAGTGACGACGCACGAAAAAGCCGATTGACATTTTTTGATTCTCCTCTGCGCTGTAGCGTAACACTTCTCGAATGAGAGTCAGAGAGTAAGACGGGGCCACTCCCCACGTACCTCAAACTTTCTTCACGTCATATGATGGTGGGTGCGACAGGGTAGACTCAGTTCACTGTTTTCTAGGTTACATGTGGGCATGCTTCCAATAAACTATTCAAGCATCGCCCTACAACCCTGACCACATCGCATGAGACCTCAGTCTTCACGTACACCACGACCAAGTTACGCATAGGTGAGCGTCAGCTCAATCTTATCAGTTTGATTCAGCGACACAATTTCCATCCCATCATGCCATTCGTGAAAGGACACCACAGCGCTCTCATGCCTCCATACTTTTACATAATATATGAAAATAATGCCATGGGAGCGCATATCACGAGGCTGTCATAAAAGTCCACTAGTGCCGCGAAAGAGCAAACTCGGCACCTCATCTTTCCAGACGTATCGCCGTATCTACAACATTTCACGTAGGAAGGTCTGAACAAGGCAGTACAACAACCAACACGAACTTATAAATCAATCTGCGTAAAGCGATCGAAAAGCAGACGCGACATATCATACTGCTCACCGGCAGTTCAAGCTGTTTGAATCTGATCTCACTTCTGTATCTCTCGTTCACTTCGCCTATTCATCCTTTTCCCTCATGGCTGGTTTAAAAAAAGAGATCGAAGAAACAACCGCAGAAATTGAACAATTAGTGAGAAAAGAAGGTTGATGCCATGTGAATAGGATAGAAGAAGAACGATGCGAAACTTAGAGCCTCATCGCTGTAAGCTTTCCACGACGTCTTAATCGCTGTAAGCTTTCCACGACGTCTTAACACCATCACAGTAATACAAAACTGCATGCATGGCATGAGCAAATTGAATGCAGCCAGCACAATAAGCATTAAAATCGTTTGCTTAGGTTTCGTTGACGAAAACCACAAGCCGTGACACCTTTATTTTTTAAAACAGAGCAATTTTAATAGAGCGAAAGTCTCCCATCATCCAACAGATGTTCGCGGGAGCAGTTTCATTTCGGACGCAATTCGACAGCTAATGAGAGCGACAACGCTAGAGCGCGGCAATCGTTTCCTCGTGTCGTACCAGTTGTGCTAACTGTCCACTCTAAAAAGTGATTAAAATGTTTGAAATGAGCACATAATATTTTATGAAATCGAAGGTCCGAATTTACTACATTCATTCTCCAAATACTTCCTGCTATGACCACTTCCCTACCTGAAGGTGAATGACCTTACCAAATATCTGATGACTGACTTCATGCTGCTGACGAATAAACTCCATTATAGAATAGTGGAATTCCTGTGAAACACTGTGGAATTCCTTCTAATCCTAGTGATTTGATATTGTAACGCATCATGGAAAGAGGGTTGATTGCTGCCGAAGTGAGGCAAAAGGTCGTTAGGAATGAACTCCCCGTATTTCTTTATTTAAAAGGGCTCAAAGTAGCGCTTATTAACTGTGTCTGTTTTATTTTCTTCATTATCCCCTAAATGTCGGCCTTGGCAGTTGATATTTTTATTGATGGCAATAAAGTTTGACTATCATATATGTTTTCATTGTTCGTGACGTACTGCAGATTCAAACTGTAAGTCTTCATTCGGGTTTATATATTACATCGATTATTCTTTGCAAATTCTGTCTCCTTATACACTTATGACCGACATCTTGCGAGACCATTGTACTTCGAGATGGGGAACAATTCTGCGCTACCATCCCCCTGCCCATGTCATTTCTGGAGAGCGGGCGTAGTCTTGTAGGTCAGGTGATAGTAAAAAAATCGTTGTTTTCTTTGTTAAGGCTGAGCATATTATGCTATTTCTTCAGAAGCAGACGGTTATGAAATATGAGTTAGATATAGCGAAGCGCTTGCAATTTCATTCATTGCTTTCTTTAATTCTTCTCCTCCTCTAAGCTGATTTTAGTCAGTGTGCATGTCGGAGATTAGCGATGACTCCATGGAGGGATACGGCTTACGAAGGCTCAAACAGGGAAAAGCTAGGAAGGGACATATGGGGCTAAGGCAGAAATAAACTCGTAATGGTAATGATTAGTGGCGTCAGTGATAAGAAATTTGGCTTATATCCCAAACCCGATAAATGATGAAGAAATGAATGCGGGAATTAATTTAGTTTATTCTTTATACACTGAAAACCATATGAAAGCTGCAAGCAAGAAACACATTCGTGATAATGTCGGGGAAAATAACTGGTTTTTCATATTTGCCTTTAACAGCGAAGTCAATTCGTTTTTTCTGTTTCATTTAATGATAAGGATGGGGCGAGCGCGTGCAGTCCCTGGAATAGGAATCAGTTTCCAGCGCCAAATCCGATACCTCGCAAACTGTGGTTGGCAGTAATTTTGTGCATCAGTTCAGTCTATTCAGTGCTGGGGAACGTCCTCATGCAAATTTTAGTATGTAGAAGAAGCTTTAATTTTCAACAAGAGCATTGTATCAACGAAGTTAGCTCTATCTGAAAGTTCATTCGCCTAGCTAACTCAAATTTCACCATGTTTTCACTTGTTCGTTATGAAATATTAATGTTTTTCTACTGCCAAAAGTAGAATTAATTTATTTGAGGCACTACGCTCGCTTTGCATTGCTCGGCCGCGTTTGCAGCATAAACTTTCCAGATAAGCCGATAGCGATTTTTGTGATTCATGCACACCTATAAAGGCGCATGAATCACTACAATAAGCTCCTCATCAGAGTCGCATCAGCTGTTAGATGGGTTTATTTGCATTTCAGAATTCTCCGCATTTGACCGCTTCTTTCATCTCCGTCATTCTCCCATCTAAATTCACTCTTTCCGTTGATAACGTTGTGCTCTTTTCTTTTTTTTCAATATGCGAACATTTTATGTATTGCAAGAATAGGGAATTTTTAGCTTACCCGTTGGCATCAGTCTTTTTTTATGTACTTTCCAACAATTGCCCCGCCAACGCCGAGAAGATCAGCAACACTCGATTTGTATATATAAATGATGCGAGAAGGGAAGTGAGCATCTATTTCGACTGTACTTCGACAATGAAGTGCATATTCGTTGTGGCGGTCATTGCATGGTTCGTAGCCGATGGGACGACCGTGAATGCTCAGCCTTTTGGCGATCCTGAGCTTCATCGAGGATTTCATGGACACGGACCGATAAGCCATGCTCAGATCCAAACATCTTCTGAACATCCTGGATTTAGGTTCTTTGGAATATGTTCTCGTCCCCGTCGGCACTGGTATCGACGGTTACCCGACTTCCTCAAGAATGTCACCCGCGAAGGTTTCAAGGAGTTCTGCGACATAGTGAAGAATGAAAATTTAACAAAGGCCCAAATCGAACAACAACTCAAGGAATGGGCTCAGAATCAAGGAGGAGATGTTGGGGTAAATTTATGCTTTTCCCCTATCCTTCATGTCTGCTAATATTTTCTCTTACATACGTCATTGCAAAAATCTCTTAGGGTGTATAAGCTGACGAACATGACATAATTGGAGGGTTTCACACTGCACGAAGAGAAACGAACAGGCAGTCGAACGAGACTTATGAACTTCTGTTAGGTAGAGTCACAATAATATCAGCATAAATTGTTAAACTTTTCGGAAACCACATATAACTTCGAGCTGATGGTATGTTGCGCACATCGAGACGGGCATTCGAAATCAAACGCTTCTAACAACAAGAGGTTATCTCATTATCTTAGAAAGATTGGGTTATAACGTAGAAACCCGGTGAATAGGTGGCCATAGATGTCAAGATCACTAACGACATTGTTGTTGTGAGTAATATAGATAAGTAACACCTCTCATAATTCTTTTTGCAGTTATTTGCATTCATAAAGGCAAATTTGCACTAGATGAGCTCAAAGAAGATATTTTCGCAGATTTGAAGCAGCAATACTTATACGAGCAATTTTTAACGATTCTCTACTCCGATCCGTTAAAATCAACAGATTTCTCATATCTCAGACGTAATCGTTGCCCATCCAGAAAATACCCATCACATGTGAAAACTTAGAGACGTAATAAGTATAGGATGGCAGCTTTGTAAATCTTGCCTCCTCTCGACAAGTGTCTCGACGATAAAACTGAAACTTTTGAATTAAGTCGTCAAAATCTTTTATAGTCTTATTGTATTTCGTTCAGTCATTTTATATTTTGCGTACATTCATACAGCTTTATTGTTCATGATTGATGTAAAGTCTATGATAAGCATCACTTGTTTTCTTACGATGGTCATAAAATCGCTTAGAGTCTCATTAATGAAATCTTTTAATCTATCTTTGCAGGAACAATTCAGTGAGTTTGTGGAAAAGAAGAAACAGAAATGGAGCGAGATTCAACAAAAAGTGGAAGAACTCATTGCAAATGTCAGTCAGTTCATTGGCGAAGTGGAGACGATTCACGACGATGTAAATTTGACAAGGAGAGAAGAGAAAGAAAAGGTTCGTCAGCCTGAAATGAATTTTTCGAAAAGTTCTGATTGTTTATGGCAGAGAGTTTTCGTTGAGCACGCATATGAAATAAGCACAACTTCTTTTTCAGTTATGAATAAAACTATACAACATATGGCATACTATTACATACAATCCACCTCATTTCATCAAACGCTATGAATTTAGCAACAGTATAGTAAAAGCTGTTTGTATACCAATCATGAAGTAACAGTCGAATCGTCCAAATAGTTTGATATTTGAGGACTTACATAAATTGTTCCAGGTTTTCGATCTGGTGAAAGCTACCAAGCCTGCTGTCTTGGCTGTTGCTATGAAGATAGGAGCGCAACTTGGTTTATTCTTCAATGGACATGGACGGAGACCTTGCCCTGGATGTGGTTTCCCATACCCACCACCAAGGTTCCCATACCATGGCCCTCATTTTGACCCCAGAATTTTCGAAGGCGAGCCACAATTCCCAGGTGATGGTAGTGGGCCATTTGGTGAAGACGGTCCCTTTGAACACAACGGACCATATAGACCGAACAGAAATCCCCCACAAATTGGATCTTTTGGACCCAGTGGGGATCCTTGGCAAAGAGGACCTTTCGGATCGAACGGCAGACAGTGGCAGGGTGGGCCTTTTGAAGGAAGTAGAAATCCTCCGCAAGATGAATATTTAGGACAAAACAGTCCTTTCGAGCGTTACGGATCGTTTGGAGGCAGAGACGAACATCCATTCGAAAATGATGCGGAACGGGAGAGGCCGGAGGTAGCAGTTATTGTAATCTGAACGACCTCGAAGACAGCAGCCGCGGAAATAAACAAGCTTTTTTCAATGAGAATCACAGAAGAGTTCTCATAAATGTCTCATAATTGCCTTCGTTCGTTACTGTTATTGGAACTCTTCCGTAAAAACGTGGCGGCAGGTTTTTGCCTCAGAAACTAAATTCATTTCTATATGGTTACTCTGGGTTACCGCTTTTGCATAACTTAAACAGAGGCATTATTCAAAAATATCAAATGCGGCACCTTAATTGTAAGCGCTAACAATTATAATGTCGAAGTCGAGAAAATAGATACTGCTTGCAAAGCGCTTGGTTTATCAGATATGATAAACCGCTGATGTGAGATGAGATCGGCTATGAATTTGACAATTTCTTAGTCATATTTAATTGGCGATAATTATTTCAAAAGTTGGCAGTTGAATTTGAACGTATAGAGGTTACCTGTGGTGTAGATTATAACTCGCAAACATCGCTGCAAACCATTCGCAATGATTTTTGCATTGTGAACAGCGAACAGAAGCCAACTATACCCATGCACACACATACGCACATAGAATGCTTTCATAGACATTAATTTACGAAACAAGAATAAAAGCGATAATATACGTGAGTATAACGAAAGGAATTGTGCATATGAAATGAGAAAGTTCAGTGGATCCTGATTGCTGACGATCAACGATTGCGCATACTGATGAGTTCGGGAATTCGTTAATAAAGCAACTGTTCTATTTCGCCCAAGACAGCGTACGGCAATTAACATTAAAAAACAGTTTACGAAGTCCTATCATCTATGTGAAAGGTTCGATACACGATCGGATTCTGCTGTTTTTTTTAAATGAAACTTTGATAGCCCTATGGTGAACTTGTGTAACTCCAAGAGCCAACGCTAAAATTTTAAAAGGTAGCCGTGTAAAATGCGCATATAAATCGCTGTAGATCAATGAGGGATTCCAACTCGCTTTATAGCGAAGAACATTTTTTTGTTTGGGAATCCAAGCAGTTTTCTGGGGGGAGGGGGAGGGATGTGGGAGGGGTCTTAAATGATACAACAGCTTTAGAGGTAGTCCTGCAGCGATTCGTTTCGACTTTTGAGCGTCACTGAACGGACTCCTCCAGTTTACCGGAAATCGCTATAAGCTTATACTGAATATTTAAAAAATAATTTGTTAGATCGGATTTTCATAATGCCTATTGAGTTTGCGGGAGATTTCGATTTTGTGTACCGGTGATACTCCCGCATTAATTAAGAGCTCACAGCGTAATTCGGCTTCTTACTGAAGTGGATAGAATATTTGCTCCATCAATGCGATCAGCGAAATCGATTGAGAGCTGTGAAATTAGACACAGAGTAGATCGTGGATGCTATCGGCAAAAGATAACAGATGGCACTCAGCAGCGAAGTCTCAATGATCCATACATCGTAATGAGCGGAACGCGCATCGCTCTCCCCACTTTTGTCTTATACGGTTCTTTATCAAGTTATATCATCTGACAACAAAAAAACCTCAACAATAAATATAAACATCAATATATAATGAGGTTTAAAACCTTATTATTGCCAATGCCGCTGAGCAGATGCTTTGTTCGCCGATCACTTGAAGTCATAAGAAAACATATCAAATTATGCTCTATGGGAAAATACTGTTGATAAAAATTAATCACTTATATTCGTAAAGTGACGTTTCCGTAAATAATAAAGCGAAAATATGAAAACAAAGAATAATAAATGAAAAGGAACGGACCGTTCCTTAAAATGCGTTATTTTCCTTATCTAACCGTCATGGTCTTTTTCGTAGTCATCAATTCAGTCTTATCCCCACAACCTACCTGTTTACAACTCACCATTATCACTTCTCACGTCGTCTTACAGCCTCATCCTGCTATTTAGCAGCTCATGCTCAACCCTCCCTCCCCCCCTCTCCCTCCCGCCTCCCCACTTTCCTCCACAACTTATGCCCGGAACTTTCTGGTTCGTTGTAGAACCTCAATCGCACGAGCCGCTCACCTTGCATTTTTGGTAACCCACTTTTTAGACTTATCCTCACCCTTAACAAACATCCGCAGTGCACTGCCAACATGAAACGTCGCATGCCACCTTCATCTGTTTGTCAGTTACATTATTACTGTCGGAGTTGAATTTCCTCGATTCAAAATACCGTCTACAGATTTTTCGAAATATAGACCACATAAATTTGAAAATTCCGCCAATTAAGCTTTAATATAGAAAAGATGATTTTGAGAATTTTATCACTTAACATGTCTGTAATATTAGCTAGAGGATGTGACACTTGCGAACATTTGTTGAACGACACAACGCTACAACGTCAAGACGAAGAAGAACGGAAACAAGGCTTATTTGAAGTCCCGCTCGGCTGAACCTGACACAATCAGCATGACTTTAGAGAGTGATATTTTGCGATGACTGTCAACGCACCAATGTAATGTGGTAGCCAGGGATTTCAGCCGAGTGGGTAGACACTTGCGGGAAATGGGGTAAAAGGAAATGTCATGTCGAAGTGAACATCCGTCGAAGTGCGAAACCCTGGTGGAGAACGAATTTCTCAGAGCGGAGACGCGGATCATAAAATGGGCATGAAAAAAGGCGGGGAATCGTTTGCTCTCTGCCAATGAGCTTAGTGGGAACCCAGAACACCAACGGCATAAGTAGTTTTGAGGCAGCAGGACTTTAAGGGGCGGATTTCGGTTTTGTAGAGGTTCGGGTAAAGTCGCTGATTTCGTAATAATTGAAATATGGTTTGATATGGCGATTCTGATCACAAGCATACGGAGGGACGGAAATTGTTCTAAAGCAACGTTTCAAAGCAGTAATATTAAAGCGAAAAATAAAGCAGCTTTTTTAAAGTCTTCACCTCTATTGAAGGGGAGATTTCGCTGCGTTGAAAACACACATATCTTCACTTGCCTTTCTTTTCTGTTCATTCCACTTTTATTCTCTCATTTCATAATTTCCTCTTCTTTGGCGAATCACATCGTTGTTTTTACATCATCTTTTTCATTATCCTATCTCAATCTTCTTTCATCTTAAGTCTAATTTGGATTATACTATGCAAACTTTCCATCAAAATATGGGCAGCTAGTCAGTAATGATAAGAAATCTTAATAATTAGCCGATTTATTGTTGCTTCAAAAAATGGGATAATTTGAATTGATTACTTCCGCATAATTGTTTTACGTTTGCATTTCGTGTCTATTCGTAATATTTATCGTAATGCATAAATGATTTCCACCAGCAAATGTTTTCAATTATCGGCGCAATTTCATTGATTATAGTCATTTCCAAAGTGCAACTCATTTATTTTACTATGCTTTAGTCGTTTCGAAGAACGTCGATGCAATAACGCAATATATAACTTTTAATTGAGAAAGCGAATGGTCTCTTTGAGTTAGCGATGTCGTTAAGTGGCAAAAACAAATGTTGAAATCAAATTGAGCTATCTATAGTACCACAGTATCCACTCATTTTGGGATCTATTCCATAAATTGCATATAATTTTTCGCTTTTTCACACGAACTTCATAGATAATATTTCTTCTCTTCTCTCTGAATTGTAATGAATGGAATAAGTCGAAAATCATGCTGGAACAAATTTATGAATGGAACCGTTCAAGCTCAATCAATGAACAAAACCCTCCGCTTCTTCGGGCGGTCATTTCTTTCGATTTGAGAACGAGAGAAATGCACCTTTCGTTGTTTCAAATAAAATTGATTATTCGTTATAATTATAAATGACATTTTTATTCGAATTTTTTTTCGACCCTATAAATTATGTTTGCTATTGTAAATAAAGAGAAATTTATCAAGTCTCCTCGCTCAATTTCGATCTCAATGTCGATCTCCGTGCAGAGCCTAAGAGAAGAGAAGTGTAGATGCGTCTACGATTTGGCCATGCACATGAAAATGTGGCTGAATTAGATGGGCACTTATGAGCAGGTGATTAACCGAGGCCATAAGCCTGACATTGACTCGACTCCACTGAGTTGAATCCGACTTTCTGGTTAATCAGTTAGGTTTTCTTTGTTTGGCCAGTGCTAGATTTTAATTCCACTTAAACCATCACGTTTTCCAGTTGTGAGCTGGGTCAGTTCTTCTACTCGCCTCACTGAGATACAATGTTCTGATTGTTTTGGTTATTGAACAATTCATAATCTGTCTTATACATCATCATGGGTTTTTTGAATTAATTGATGATGTCAGTGGTGATGATGGATAAGGCTGTTAACAGATGAAGCCGGCAGATATGAAAGCTGTTTTTTTCCTGCTGTTATCGCACTTCAACTTCATCACTGAATCGATGGGGTGGAGGAGGAGGTAGGAGATTTTGAGATGTGTCTGAGACCAGCGTCACAGTTATTCTATAAATGCAGATAGATGCCATTTAGTACATATATGGAATATCTGCCTAGTAGGGGTCGTGTTCCTCTGTGGCGCGCCTATCACTTTCAATGATTTAAACGACTGTAGTTTTTTGGGTGTTTGATCAAAAAATTTTTGATGATAGTGAGCATCATTCTCACCCACCCGCTTCCCTCAGCCGCTCTCTAACTTCTCTCCTTTTAGCTATGCTATTAATACCCACATCTGTACTATACACATATATCTGTATATGTGTGTTCACTTAACTGCTTCTATAAGCCTGACCTTTTTATCTTTTACTGTGAGCTAGATTTTAGAATATTTGAGGCTCTCTGGAAAGGCAAGTAGTTCCGATTTAAAAAAAAAAGATCATGGTTAGGTTCAAACTTTACGACCTACAGTTGTATTTATTCATTTGAACATCCCGAAGTGGGAAAATATATAAAGGCACATGAGCGCTGCTCATTATTTATCGAAATAAAATCTGAAACATCATCTAATCATGAAATCAACAAATATGGAGGTAAACGTTTGAATGTAAGTAGCAGATTATGCGAATGTACGCTATGAATTTGGAAGATTTTTCAAAGATTTCTCCTGTACGGTAGTGGAACTGCGTTTGTTTACCGGAGAGATTATGATTCATCGAGGCGACCACAAAAGCTCATCCTCTAGGTGCACAAAGTGATGTATCAGACTGTACTTTTTTCTACGCGCTTCAGTATGTTTACTGATATTTTCGCCACAGGTTCGAAGCTATAGCAGATAGTGACTTCTATTCTAGCAGTGTCTTTGGCCCACAGAGATTCTTGAGGATTTATGCAACGGGTCGGTCATTTATGGGCTAAGCTGCAAAGTAGTATCTCCTTTCCTCCCTCTTAGTTTTCTTCCTAAAATTTACCAAATAAATAGTTTAAGGCGTTGTAATTTTTTGGCCTGGTGGGGAGGAGAAAGGGTTGGTGGATAGAATCGCTCAGTAGAATGACGCTTCGTGTATTAAAATCCTGTCAGTTTTTATTCTTCATCTCTACTAATTTCTTTACTTTTCTTTACTTTTTACCTATACTTCTAGCTATTTCAGTTTCTCCGCCTGTATTCTTTATCCACTACAAAACGAACTAAAACCTCTACCTTTAACTTCACATACCAATCTTAGTAAATCTGCAATAGAATTTGCTAGAATTCAGAAATTTTTTCAATATTTCATTTTCGCTGATTTTAGGTGAGTTTATATTGCTGAAAAAAAAAACAAAATCAGTGCAGTTTAACAGTCTTATATAATATCTATGCCTTCTTATATAGTTGTATAACTTTTGCACTCTAGTTTTGGCTACTCAAAAATAATATCGAAAAATAGCCTAGTCCATTTTTCCGAATCGGTCGAATCTTGCGCAAATGCCTCTAATTTTTGGGAATTCCCAATCGCAATATTTAATAGTTGAGATTTGTCGCAGATGTTTTCACTGCTTAGCGTTTTTCGTGATACTTTGACATATTGCTAGTTCAGTTTTTATGCTTTAAAAAATAATTGGACGATTGGATGGTTGGACGATGCAATGCGCCGAAGCGGGGCGGCGACGTTACTTTCAAAAATGTGAAAGGGCGCAGTTGAATGAAGTAATGAAATGAAAATTTTGTGCAGTGAATTTTTCAGTAGCTATGCAGTCTTTTTATTCCTCAACCTTTGTCACTTATACCATTAGATTAAAATACTTTTATGTTTCCGAGCGGTTACTTCACTTCTGTTTTCATGTTTGAAACGTCGATAACTTTGTTGTTTGTTGGATTTTCTCGGTATTATATGTAAACGCAATGAGGTTCTCTTGAAATTTCGAAATTATGCATTGAGAGCGTTTACTATGAGGGAAAATGGTGCAAAATTCGTGGTGATGGAAGCACTCCGGTATTTTCTGATAAAAGTGAAAGTAATCCAAGATAAGATGAGAAAGTAGAGATCTCGAATTGCTCCAAGGTTTTTTCGGGTAATGTAGGAATATAAGCTCATGGTTGCGTGCAATGTTTACACTTGCAGAGGCTTTATCGCTTCCCCTATATATTTAGTTTGTTGAAAGCGTGATCCATGCTGCTTTATTGCATAAGTAAAGATTTTTGTTGTTATCTATTCTTACTATTATTATTTGAATGAAATATGTGGTATTCGAATTCCACATGGAAAGGATAAATTTGTGATAGTGTGTGTATGTGCCAGCAGTGAGTAGAGCATATGTGCGGCATTGGATCATTAAGCGGTGCAAGGGACACCATGGAACACGCATTGGTCCCTTCAATATCCGACAACCAGCGGCTATAGTTCGGCCCGCTAGGATGTTCAAATGAGCGAGGTCCACTTTGATTCGTTTCCGGTCCCTCGTGAGATGCGCTCGATATTTCGCTTTCTGCTATGACTGCTGTGTGCAGATAGTGTTGAATATGATATTGCAAATTTTCTGTTCCAGTAAGCAGCAGTGGCTGTTAGTTAATCTATATTGCATTAACGCATATACGTGTTGCCGAGTAGATGAACACGGAAGATGAATATTGTCGTTTGAGAGATATCAGAGGTCATAAACGACGTTCGCAATTCATAGCCGTCATTCAACGACAGCGAGCGACGATATGTAAGTGCAAAGTCAGGTAGATGGAAAGTGGTTTGTATTGTTGACTGAGCAAATAAAGCATTAAATAAATAAGTTTGAATAATGAACAGTGAAATGGATGGGTTAGTTATATACAGCACTCGTTTATATGATTGTTTATAGATCCATGTAATCCCATCATCCTTTCTCCTTATGAGGTAATACCACAAAGTCAGTTGCAGTAGAATCCTTTTTAAGGATCGAAATCGAAGCATTCAGTTATGTTATCTATCTCACTGCCAATGATACCAATGGCAGTCGAAGAATTTCAGCTTACTGAGTTAAAAAATATCTTTTCAGATGCTCTTTTCTTTGTGAAATTCGTTTTTATTAGAGCGCAGTTGTTATCAACTTGATGCTGTTTTCGAGAGATCGTCGAAAATTATTCATTAATGTAGGTGGAATATTGAAAGAAAAGTTGCGCGATGAAAATTTACCTCACTTCCGAAAACGTAATCCGAGTGGTGAAAACTCTTAAAATTTCTAGAAATATGGATGGGAAAAAGATAGAGGGTTATTTCTTATGAGGAGAAGAGGCACCGAGTTATTATTGTTTACCTGTTGCATTGAAAGTTTTTCTTGTACTTAAACTTTTCTATAGCTCCATTTGGATTCAGGAAGCAACAGGTGGAAAACTATTGACCGACCGAGTAATTCGGTTGACCGAGCCTCTGGTCAATTCGTAATTTGTCACCTTTCTCCAGAGTTTCCGCTCAACAGAAAAAACTTTCGAAGGTAAACAGTTGTTTTTTGAACTGTTGCGCTTTGCACAGGTAATATCTGAATTGTTATTTGTAAGCACTAGGTTGCCTTGCCACTTAGAAGCACAATTTACAATCATCACTGCCATGATTACTTGTAAACATTAACGAGCAAAATAGTCCATTGCAAGTGTTGCAATTTTATTTATTTATTTTTCAAATATATTCACTACTGTGTTTATTTTATTACTTATATTTATTTATATTATGTTCTTACTGCAACAAAATATGAGGGAATATAGACGAAAAGATAGAATATGGGACGATTAAATTTTATTTGCATTTCACAACGAAGTATTCATACTGATTAAATTCACACAAAAATAAAGATGGCTAATTTTAAGCGGATGTGATGAATGGTCTTTTTTTAAATGAAGGGTGGTGTTTAAGGGTAAATTGAGACGGGGAGAGCAGCCCCATGTAGAGTACATTGATATAGTAATTGCAGTTGCAATGCGCTGTTCATCCAATCGGCGCCGACTGCACGATTCGACGATGTTCATTCATTGCAGCACTTGCCTTCCACCAGCCATTTTCCCGAATATTGCGCATTTTATTTTTGTTCTTATTGTTTCTTAAAAAGTTGTTTTTTTATTGAGTAGAATTTTGTTTTATTTTATGTCAAGTTCTTTAGTATTTCAACTACTTAAGATTTGCGCTGCTTTCGAAAAATTGGTATTTGCTGCATTAATGTATCGAGATTATGCGACATTGAAAACAAACTCAGTCGGCTTCTTTAAAGCCAAAAAAATTCATTCAAATTGTTGGATTTCCTTTGAAACTTCATAAACTCATCTCCGTTTAATTTTTCAAGAAATGTTCTTTCATTTTTTCAATCAGTCACGGAAAGCAAAGACACATTTTTTTCGGTTACCTAAACTGCTTATCTCTATTCTCTTTTTGTTCTGCCTTGAAGAGAGCGTTTGTAATATCGCTTAGGGAAATTATGTGTGTTAATTCATCAACTGCAAAAGCATTTGAGTAACGAAATCCAAAACATTTCACAGACGCTTTTTACTATGCGAATTCGCCAGTAATGAGGACATATTGCTGTCTAATTGCAGCTAATCGAAAATTCGTCAGCAGGTGTCCCATCAAATGATTTATTGCACTACACTCAGAGATTCAAGGGGCTGTTCCCTATTTAAGCATTTGCTATTATAGCGTTCGCCATTTAGTCATTCGCTTTTTTACCGCATCCTCCGATTCAGTTTGGCACGGCCAGGATGAACTTGTTTAAATGCAAATTTGATGTTGAGCTCTTCATATCCGATGCGAAACATTATCCCTCTCGTGTTCAGTTTTTGACATAGAGCGAATTGGATGGCATTATAGCTAGTCATGTTGTCTTCTAATGTTTTCCGCGCATTAAAAAAGTTATTTTTATATTGTCTCATATTCGAGCGGATGCATGTAGCATTGTAATGATGCAACTTTGTTTTTTTCAATGCTTATGTTATACTTTTGCTATATGTGTTTGTCGCTTACGATCGAATGGGTCCTTCCCGAAAAGTTTGCTATGATCGTTGAGCAGTTTTTAAGCGAACGCTCTGAAGCTATGTGGATAGAAATTCGAGCTTGTTGAAATTACTTCTCTAATGATGAAACCTTTAGCATCTTACGAGTAAGCAAGTTTTAACTTTTGAAACGTCATTTTTGTTGTTTCTTGTTGCTTATTTATTTAGTAATTGTTTCGTGTAGAAGTTATTCTCATATTGTTGGTTTCTGAGGTTCATATTTTACCTGGGCTATAGCCATATATAAGATTAATGCATATTGTAATTTTTGATCCATAATGTCCTCTAATTCAGTCCTCCGGTCTAGTCAGTTGATATGTGAATTCGAGGAATTATTGTTTATTCAGTCAGTTTAGATTTATTTGTTATAGATTATTATAAAGTCCTTAATGTGCGTGTGGAATGTTTCAAGTACACGCCTCCTCATGACGATTTTCGAAGATGTGAGGCTCAAGCTCTACGCTCTAAACGAATATAAAAAAGATGGAAGAGATTCGTTTGGTTGATTTTCAAAGATTTTCGATATCATTTTCATTGCCATTATATCGACCCAATAACGAAAAAGGAATAGTGGATCATATGTGCGCTTTGCGCCGATCCTCGAGGTTTTTTATGCCTCTATTCTCCGTATACCATAACGTATCACGCAGCGATAATGCGTTCGCTGTTTCGCATTTTATAATCTGTTCGCCGAAATTTCTTCACTTTTCTATTTTAGTCAACACTGTTGTTTAATCTCGCCCTTGATCCTCGTCACTTACTTTTTTTAATGTATCGCATATCAAAAAAAGTTATATTGTACAAATGCTGTTTGTTTATACACAGTATAAAATCAGATAATTAGAATGTTTCATAATAAGGCTTATAAAAAAATATTTTCGTTGTTATATGAATTTAGTAAACCGATAAGCCGAGAAGGGTAGAAAAATAGGAGAGAAAAGTTCGTTTTTTTTGAGTAAACTAACATTGGGATATGCTCTGAAGTATTCTCGCAGTTAAAATTCTTAAATTACATACATTTATTGGCATTTCTAATTTTCTTAATTCATATTGGGAAAATTTATTTCTCCTTAAAAGACCTCCATCCTAAAGTATGCCCCCAATTGTTGTCCAATAAACCTCTTTTAATGAATATATGCACGAAGATAGGAGATCATCATTGATGAATATGTGCAGTGTAATATGTAAATAAGCAGTTAAACTTATTGCGATATAGCTTTGTGCATATGCAGTCAGTGTTTTCGTAACTGATTTGCTTACTGAGTGATTGGATTGTGGAGTAGAATGGAATAATTGAAATCGATATTGTTGGTTTAATTTGTATAAAAATTTTCGATGAAATTTGTCACAAAAAACGCCTCTTCATAAATTGGAGGCTTACGAAATATTCGAACCTTTATTGAAATAAATCTAAACTTTTCTTTTATATTATTGGCTCCGGGAAAAAGTAGATAATGTCCGTACGAATAGTCACCTATTGATTAGTGATTTTTCTCGAGGAAACGTATTCTGACCACTATGTTATATAGAAATGGACTATCGATGTAATTTAACATTTGCAAATGACACGAAAGTTTGTTATTGTATGCATGAGCCTCTTCTAATTGTGGCATTTAGACGTATCGTACGAAAGATGTAATGCTCGCTGACATGCATCTTTTATCGCATTCATAGCCCGCGTTCTCGTCCATCTATATTACAGTTGCTGAGGTTTCCGTTTGAACCTTTAATTTTTCCACATTACTGCAAGCTTTTTAAAGCAGTAAACTGCGCTTTATGTGCATTCGAAAAAAGGTCTGCTGAATAGCGCCGCTACATTGCCACGATTCTGTTGTCTTCCGTTTCTTCAGTACTCTGCACTCAAATTCGATCATCATAATCGATCTCGTTAGCAATACGAACTTCATTGATCACATTGAGAGGTTTTATGCCTCCCAGAGAGCTTTCGGTGCAGCACTCTATGAGCATACAGATTCAATTATTCCTGCGAGGCCCAAAATTTTCAAACTTTGAAATTTTAGAAATCCATCGTTTAAAATCTCGTTTAGTCTTTTGTTATAGGATTATCGAAAGCCCTCCGGTATATGGGTCGACGACTCACTGTCATACCTTCTGGAAATTTAACCGTGCTCAAACAGGTATCATTTAATAAGAGAGATATGATGTTTAAATAAAGTCTTTATAATTTTAAGTTGAGATTTGCTCCCATACAAAACATTTTATGTCAGAATATCGCTGATGCTGATAATGTTTCACTTTGTTTTTCGAGACCACGTAAATAAATTCTCTCAATGTCAAAAACAGGTTATCAATTTCGTTTATTAATTACCATCTTCAATTTCGTTATGATCCTTCATTATTGTGCAAGTAAACGATATTTTATACATTTATCACTGAACATTTCATATTTTATATTGATAATTTTCTGCTCTATTGTAGTATATATTTCACAATTTTTTTTACTATGAGGTAAATTGTGCAAAAATATTTCGTTCTATTGTTTTAACCAATTTTAACCAATTGTTCAGTCTTTACTTAACCAATTTTTCATATATATTGTTTCTATGTATTTGTTGAAACAATGCAAATAGCTTTCTTTTTCTTGAATTGGAATTAGTACTGTTAATGCCACTAGAACTTCATGAAATGAGTTTAATAATATCCTGTTAACAAATATGTTTTAGTAAAAATAAGTGAAGTAGAATTTATGAAACAGTGGCCTGATATGCGCTTTTTATATTTTCGCCCCACTAAGTGAATTGTTTCTTTGAATGTCTAAAAGCAACGATAAAACTCGTAATAGCATATTCTCATATAAGCAAAATTAGAGGGGATATTAGAAAGCGCTTTAATTAAAATTGGTCGTTGGCTTAAAATAGAGTGTGTGCATGCAAATTGATTCTCGATATTTGCATGAGAGTAAATCATTGATGAGGTGGTCTATGAATCGAAATGAAATTATTTGGAGGAAATCCTCTTCCGCTGTAGATTATACTCACTCGAATTTAATAGAATCTTTATTTCTTGAATTGAAACTACGAAATAAACAAACGAACACATTCATGCATACATAAATTTCTACAAATTTATTATATGTTTAAAAGCGGATCATTTTAGGCCAATAATTCAACGATAATAATATAATCAGTATGAAAGCGAATAGAAAAATTTAAAAAAAAGGATGCGAGTGTCGTATTTATCTATTTTCCTAACGTTTTCGATAGAAAATGAAGTTCCTTTTTTAGCATAGGAAATTGGTTTTCTACTGAACGCATCGAATTTCCTGAACGGATGAGTTAGTCATAGATTTGTGCCGTAGCAATTTCGTATTCGTCAAAGTTAGTCAATGGTAGTATTCGCGAGTCTTCTTTAACAGTGACACCTAAATTGTGGATTACTCTTCATTCTATCTCCTTCACCCTCCTCCTCCTCTCTCTCCACTGCCTTCCTCCTCCTCTCAATTTCACTTCTAGAACATCCTAGAGCATCTGAAAATTTGTGGGATAGGTTTCAGGATCTTAATTACGTCTAAATTTTGGCCTGTCGGATTCTGAGTACGATAGATGATTAATAGAGCGAATGATTTTTATATTGCCCATAATAATTTAGCGGGGTTTTTATTTTTTTGTTTAGTGATCTATAATATTACGGTCGCTTTTACTAAAAAGTAATCATTGATGCGAAAGTTTTAGCTCATTTGCAGTATGAAATTTAATGGGTTTTTAATTTTCAATTCTATGATGCGATAAGTGAATAAAAATTTCTTTTAAATAACTCTTTTTTTTTAATTATTTAAATTTATATACTCAAAGGATCTGTTCTAACTTATCGAGAAACTCTTTAATTTGAGAAATTCATAATTTTGTAACGATAGGAGGGCTTTTTCATCTGAAAAGAGAAGGATGAGAAATGAGGTGTGCTTAGATTCGATCCTCTTCTCCTCTCCTTCTCCTTCTGTCCCATTTGTTCTCCTCATTTCCTTGTCTCGCCTTCCCTCTTCCCTCCCCCCTCTCCCCTATCTGCCTACGGTTGGCGCAAACAGTATGTGTCATCAAGATGTGCACATGTTTACATTTATGGTTAAATTACATTATGCGGTAACGAAGTTCTACGCTTCCACTAAGCGTTTCTTTTTAAAATTATTCATTTGTGATGCAATATAAAACCGCAAATAAAATATTTTCATGTTCTTTAACCGTTTTTTTCTTCCCCTCCCTCAGTCTTTCTAAGTGTAAACAGCGCTGATCGTTCACTGCATCGTCGTCAAGAGATGAGAAAAGGGATCGTGCTTATAGTTTTGTCAAAATACGGAATGCGGTTTCTCGGAGATTTCATCGGAGGAGTTTGATTTAGGCAAGTTGACAGTCATACCTTTTTTTACTTAATTTATTATAAAGTGAAGGAGTTGACTGAAGCGGCTATAAGACAAGCAAATGTGAGAGGAAGGTTTCTTTAAGAGAATCTATGCATTTTTCACTTGACCTTCATAGAAATTTTCCAGCACTCGACCATTTCTCGTGAAGTCAAGATATAACTCAACAATTTTGACAACATACCTCGAATTGAAGACAGTTTCGACTTTGTATTGTGCAGTGAATTTATAGAATGTGTTGTTGAGGAATGCCAATATTCCCTATGCCAAAATCGCCCTCTTTGTAGTGAAAATAACTGCGTTGCTTGATGATGTGTAGATGAGCAATTGATCGATTTCCCGAAATTCCGGAAGAATGCGGCTCAAATAGATGAGCAATCGATCGAATTCCCGAAATTCCGGAAGAATACGGCTCTAATAGAAGGTGCAGGGGAGGGGTTGTAAATTTACAAAGTTTTTTCCCGGAAGCTAGCGCTAAGCTAATAAAATAATTTATCAAATTGTTATTGAATCTTCTAAAAATAGAAATTTATTATAGTAAAATAATCTACAGATTGCACTTTTGCAAGCGGATTGAGCAACTCTGATTGCCTAGAAGAGAGTAATCGGGCTGAGATCCTTCATCCGAATTAAAGCGGATAGAGATTACTTGGAGGATATCTTTGAGGCGATAACATCATTCATTTGCTTCCTAATGTTATTGGTTGGCGGCTGGCAATTTTTTTGACGCATCTTCAACATGTAGTTGACAGTCGGCTGCTATCATCGCCTAAAATAAACATCAACATCGCTTAGTGCAGTCAGCACAGCGATACCGTTGCTATCTGCAGAAATATAAAGAAAGGTTCTGCTCATGTGTGGACACTCTAGCTCATGCTGCTGTCAGGCTTTCACTGTGTCGCATGGTTTGCGCTCACTGTTATTACCAGACGGCTGCTAACGCTGTAGAGTTCTTTCCCTTCAGTCATCGTTGTTTGGGTTGTCTAGTTTCTTTTCGAAGGTATGCGCCAACGAATATAAAGCTTGCAGTCAAAAATGAGGAAAAAGGGGTGTTCATTATTGTATGCAAATGGGAGGACGGGTAAAAATTTCCCATCGAGATAGCTGTCGTGCCGTCAGAAGACTACCGCAGCAACCACTACCCGAAACATCCATGAGCGAACCTATTTTACCTGAAATTGATGACGCAGATACTATACCTTTCAAACAGTAGTACGCTGCAAAGTAAATGGGAGTGTTGTTGCGTTGTCTAAGCTCATATTGTTGCTTCATTGACTGCAATGGGGCCGCTAAAACATCACAGCCTAATGACTCCACCTCAAGCTCATCCCAACTTCAAATAGTCGAGTCGGGCAGTCATTATTTATTTTGAGCTCGAGTAGCTCGAGGTCTCTCTCGTCAATTTTTTTGATTTTCACGGTTAAGCCGCCTTCCTATCTCATATTTTTCGACGATACAAAAATTATGCTGCTTCCTCGAGGGGTGTGATATATATATGAGCGGGCTGATGTGGTGAGAGTAACGATTACGCATCCGGTGGGGTTGAATGGATGTGACGCGACGCTTTAATGTGCGTTGCGGTGCGTTGTGTTTGCGTCATTATTTGGCGTAGTGCCCACATGTGTGGCCGAAGCGGTGGAGTGGCGTTGCCGAGTCGGCTGCAATCTCTCTATAGCGGTTGTGATGTGAGGCATTGCTGCGCGCCACCGTTCTTTGAATATCGAACATTTTCTTGATCATTTGCATTGTAAGGATTTGCAGGTAAATCTCGATATCCACAGGCTGATTATTGATAGCATATTTGATATTTTCATCTATCAGATTAGTCGTTCAGGGTTATGTTTTATAAGGACTAACCGTGGTGCTTACTTTCAAAACACTTTCACTCTTGTATCACCTGAATTAATTAATTTCGTAATTAATTTGGATTAATCGATAGAGGTGGACAGTGCGTTTTTCTGGGACTCCAATTTTCGCTGGAGTTTCCGTTTCCGATTTTTATGTTTTGCAAATGTCACCTGCTTTAGCTCTGCAACATGGTTGCCTTAAAACTGAGAAAACCAAATATGTGGATATGACACCTTAAAAGGGTGTCTTACTGATTATAGGTTTATAACCGGTTTATACTATGACCTTATAGGTTTATACCATGAATTTTATCATGCAAACTACTTGATCTAGCAGTTTGATATTCATAAAGTCGTACCACACGATAGTCGCTGATAATTATTTTTGCCGTAACAGAATTCAATCTGCTCAAGCATAGTATTGCTCTCGTTTGCTCAACGAGTGTAAATATCTGATGTAATTTGTCATTTTAAGCGCTCGTCGAATCAATTGGAGGCTCAATAACCGTTTGTGCTTATGTATTTGCATTCGTTTCGTTTATCGTTCTCGATATGCTGATGGATTTTCATAGAATTTATGCAGTTGAAATATTAATTTGAAATTTGCTAAGAAAGTGAATAAACTCTCGAATTGAGGTATAATCCATAAAATTGGTAAACTTCTAGTTTCCGCATAATTCACAACGTTTTCTTGATAATTACCTATCTACAGACTTGTTCGGGTTAATAGATTTTTCATTTATTTTCTCAAAATTGAAATTTTCATCGCTTTTTCCACGTCATTGAATTTTAAGCCATTTTTTGCCGCTATTTGCCGAGTATGTTCTTGCAGCTTACATGACGAACTCCATAATTTGTTCACTTGCTTTTTTCCCCTCTAAATTCCAATATCTACAATAAAGTTGATGCATGATGACCGCTAACCGACCATCATGACCTCATCTTGGCAAATCGTTTTTCGCGCAGTGTGTGCCATCGATCTGATATCATCGATCGATTAGAGCATAATGCAAGTGCACTTTGCGTCGAGAGGTATAAAAGCTTTTTGCGAGTGTTGCCAGTGGAGTCTGTAATCGTGCAATACCGGATGGCATCGAATCAGATCCTGTAAACTTTCGACGGCGATCCTAATTCTCTCCCCCTCCTCTCCCGTCCAGTAAAATCGAAAGGCAACATTTGAAGATGGTACGCTATCATTGCGTTTACCTCAACTTTTTGTAACGAAAACAATACCTATTTGAATAAAAAACTGCGAAAAATTTAAAAATGTTGTTAACATGCGGAGGAGTTTATTAGGTTACCAGGTAAGGATGTTTTTATTTCGTACAAAGGCAAGAAAAAGTGCCATATCGTAGCAGTTAATCTTCCGAAAAGCATTTTTCTTTATTTGCACTCCTATTGGTCATATAATTTTAACAAATACCTCTACCTTTCATAGCTTCAACATTATCGTTTGTATATAACAGAGTTGAAAAAGTAACCGAAATATCTTGCTGTTATGCTTTTATGCAATAATTTCGTTATTTTCTTTTATCGGATCGATCTAAAGTACGATTGCGTTCGTGTTTAGTTGCCACGATAGGCGTAAGAAGTTGGAAATATTCATATATTCGGCGATATTGTGCGATTTTTGTGTTTTGGAATATGGGAAATGCGTTAGATGAATTTCTACCACCTTTGCTCTTACCACTCGTTCGCTTCATCTTCATAAACCCTATAGGCTTTCAAAGTTGCGTTCAGCATTAACGCGATTTCGTAGCGTAAAAGTCCGCAAAACCAAAGAGTTGCTTCAGACTCTTTTTAAAACAAAAATGACCGCAATGTTATGACGATAAGTGATGTTGGCAGTTTGTAAAGAGTAAATGCAAAACAAAGTGGATGAAGAGGCATGTGAAAAATATAAGGCGCGATATCGGCTTTTTAGAATTTCGCCCATCAACGTCACAGTTGCGCGAAAAATAGTTATATGACACTTCGCGAGGCTTTTTTCCACCTTAATAAACCAATGGGAGCAAACTTTCAACAAAAAATATTGTTCAAAAAGGAGCAAAAATTCCATATTGTATATGTCATTCATTCATTTCAATTAGCATAACTAAATGGATCACAGGGAAAAATTCGAAAAGATAATGGGGTGTTCGCCTTGTGTTGAACAAATTTTCGAGGGAACCAACTTTACTTGTTTACAGAATGAAGGAAAGCCTAAGCCAACGAGAGGCAGACACGCACATGCATATGCTGCTTGCATGCAAATCGAATAGGGTGGTCATTGCTTACCTGGAAGGTGATAGAGAGGGGAGGGTTACCTACACTGAAAGGTGACAGGTGACAGAGAGGAGAGTTACATACCGTGAAAGGTGATGGAGAGGGATCACATATCAGGCAGTATTATTATATTGTTGATTTCATGTTTATTCCGATAGAAGGATTTCATGAAATGTTTAGAATAGTATCATGTTTTTAAGGCATTATTAGGTGCTAAAATGTTCTTTGCACCTACTGATTGAATTTTCTAAACGTTCTATGGAGGTTTGAAAAAATATTCTTTTTGAGAGTTTTCTTTTTCATAAACGTTTTAGAGGAAAATTTGAAAAATTTTATGGGATTTTTTCAATATTAAAGTGTTTTGAAATCATTTTTAGTATATTGAATGATTTAGGTCGAAATTTGAATCGGTCTTTGCCCAAATAGTCGGTGAAGTTGGAATTCAACCAGTGTTTACGTCGGCTTCATTTTCGCCGATTGCTTCACTATGCTGAAAAAAAATTTTGATGATGAAAAGAGAAATATTTTTCGCCGACTTTTTTACTTATGTTTGTTGAAGATGACACCTAAAACGATTGATGTTATAGTTCAAGAACCTCATCTACTGAGCTCGAAGTTCGCGAGATGAGGAGCATCGCAACTATTAGTATGCATACACGTAGAGATTACCCTCTAGACGAACAATTAAGAGGTGGCGAAAAAAGAGAACACCTTTGAAATTATCGACCTCCATAAGGAGCAAATATAAGCGGAAATTGGGCAATTTGTATGCGTTGATGTGTACTGCGGTGGACGTGCTTCAATCGACAATTGCAGAAAAAAAGAACCACCACATTTTTTGTGTTAAAAAGCGAAAAGGCGAACGAAATATGAAGCGATAGGCTGCACGAAACACTCATATTTGAGCATCGTTGCTCATTTCCCGTCTATCTATCTGGCTAATGACCGTATGATGCCTTTTTATATCACATTTCGCTTTATGCTTTCTTCCCATTCTTTTTTAATACATTTCTTTTTTAAATTTGCAAATTGTACTCTATTTCCCAGATTTTATTTAGAAAAGCTTAAGAAATAAGCTAAGAGAAGAGTAGTGCTATTGAAAATTCAGTTATTTTAAAAATGCTTTAAAAAATTTCATCAAAATTACCCACATCAATTTGAAAACTAACAAATTTCCCTTCTTGGGAAGTCTTATCCTGATTTATTCGGCCGAATTTGATAAGTTGGCAAATATTGCCGAATTCGACTATGTGATCACGGCTCTACAAGTATTCGCTGAAAAATTCCTTCTTTTCTATATATTCTAGCTGAGAGCCCTTTTTTCTCATTAGCATTTTTTTATAGTCCGATTGTAAACTGCATATTTAGTAGTGGAAAATCGATCACCTTATACCTTAATTTGTGGATAATTGTTAATATAAAGAAGAGTAAGAGAGCTTACTCTCATTTAAATTTGAGGGAAAAAGTGAGGGTATTATTAGTAAGTATTACGCTGAACAATTGGGAGGAGCGAATTTTGCATTTACAAGCGATGGTTAAAAAGAGCTAAAGGAGATTGTGGATATGTGAACGTCTATGAAACTGTAATTCAGTTTGAAGAAAATTTAAGTTCGATTCAAAAAGTGTCGATTGATCGTTTCGCTAACGAAATGAGCACATGACATTTCACATAAAATCGCTCTATTGCGTGAGAAAAATTCGATAATTTCACAGGCAGATAACCTTCAAATTGTTTCAAGCTTATGCTTGAAAGATGGAGGATTTGCCGATATTTTACTTTTACTAAATTGCCCTACTCTATACGATAAAAGTTCTCTTTATTTCGAGTTTCGTTTTTTTCTCGATATTTTTATAATTATTTATAGTAGTATATATTTTTGTTGCAGTATAACTTTGCTTAGGTTCTAATTCGCAGTTTTTTGAATTTATGAGGTTTACAATGGCGGCGTATATTTTTTAGTTTTTACTGCACTCGAAACTTCAATAATTTGTTATCACATAGCCCTCCTTTTCATAGTCTCAGTCGAAGATGAGATTTTATGAACGGAATATTCCAATGATAGGTGCAAACTAGTCAGAAATGAGATATTCTTTCTGAATTAAGTAACAGAAATTCTTTCTCGTTATTTTATTTGCTGATGTGGAAAGTTTTAAATAGAATTTCTTCCTTCTTTCTTTCTCTTGCTGTATTTTTTTCCTTTAATTCAAGGAAAGTTGGTCATTTTCATTTAGGATCGGCCTGGTTTGCAATTTTTTTTTGATTAAGTCCAGAATAACGTTGTATTGATCAGTGCTATACTCCAGTCGAGTGTTTATATGAATTTAATGTTAAAATGTGTTAATATGATGGGAAATGAAAAATCGTCGAACTCTAGTTCGATGATTTCTCATTTCAGATCAGACTTCAATGCTGTGGATGACTTTCACTGTGCAGAACAAAGCCAGTTAATCGAATTTTCTTCTTATATTGTTAAGCAATCATCACTGCTAAGAAATAAGCCCTTTGTGCTGTCATCGTCTTATGTTATGACGAGGGTAACGTTTGTTATTGCTTCTTTATTTATTTGTCATATATTTTAGTGATAATTATTAAAGACGTTGAATTTGAGAATTTTTTCTTAAATCAAACAATGGAAATTTCGAAGAAAATTCGAAATCCATTGAGAATTTCGAATGGATAGTGCAATCTTAACGGCTTTTTGAAATAGAAATTCGATCCGCTCGATTTTTCCACAATCTTTATTTCGCTCTCCTCAAAGAAAAGCTTTCTACGAATGAATCACTCATTGATTGCCACAAGAAATTCCCACCTACTGCACTAGTCAATTCTTGTGAAAAGCTATTGCAGATTTAAGATGCAATTTTCTGCACTTTTGCAGTTCTTGCAATCTTCTATTTGCATGTCATAGTATATAATGTGATTATATCTGTTCAGATATCTGTATATATGCGCATCTATCGAATAGTTCTGAATTAAGATGAATTTCTGAAATTCGCTAATAATATAGGTAAAATGCTAATGTGACATATCATCCCAATTCAACGAAAATACTATTCCGCTTATTGTTTAAAAAAGAGGAAAACACATCATGAGCTGGACGGTATGCGCTTTTTGCATTTCATGAGTATCGCTGACTGGTTCTCGCTATCCATGGAAAAAATTATAATTAGTTCATAAAAATATGGTAGGAAGTATCGAATTTCTATTATCGAATAGATGTGAAATGAAAGTTTTTCCCACTCGAGGCAAAAAATGCGGGAGAATTTTCCCATCTTTAAATATCCGTAGAATTTTGCGAAATTGATCAGTCAAGTTTACGCATAATGTGAGAGATAATCGATCGTATGATGTCTGTTGTACTCATCAATTTCGCAAAACGGTTCACTATTTGAGACCACCGGGTTGAAACGGCGGTGTACGTAGGTAAAAACTCTCAACAGTATCGGAAAAACTGAAATCGTTTATGAAATTTTGTCGCTATAGTGCATACCTTAAAATAAAATGCTAAAAACCGTTCACATTATTTCAGGAAACAACGTTTATTTTATATCGGGCAATTTTTTAGTTAGCAGCTGGCAGTGAAGGATTACCATCTCTAATCAGGTTGTAGAGGGTACTTTTTGTTGCCAACTTATGATAGAGGTGGTTGGAAGAGGGCTGAATTCAAAACAAATGCGGCCAGCTTCTGTAGCGCATTCGTCAGCTTGTCTCTCTAGTGCAGTTGAAAATCCTGTGGATTAAAGAAGTAAGCAAATTTTATTCCACTTTTAGTCTATAATTTGACGCCCAGTGGATCGACCAGCTTGCGTTACCGTTGCCAGATTTCTCTACTTTGGCTGTAATCATTCTTGAATTGAGGCCACTTAGTGAGTGAAGAGGTAAACCCGTGTGCACGATTTTGTCATGATTCACTCTTATCTTATAATGCATCTCCATGAATGCTCATAATAAAGAAAAACTTGCGAAATTCTCTGATAAAGATGCACAGCACAAACCTCTCTCGAAGCCGAATTATTTTTTATCGTTTATATTTCAGTATTAGTAAAATGTCATCAACGTCAGGTTCAGCAACAAAAGATGGGATACAGCACTTGGATAATACTGTTTCCCGCATGTTTTAAAATTTATTTTTCTTGAGTATTCTGTACAGGTTGAAAAAAAGTAGAAATAAAAAATAAACCTATAAAGTTTGAAAGATTAAAAAAGAAATTAGTGTGAGGGATGAGGAATAATCGCTTGAGGTCCTCGAAGAAAGGTCTGATCGAGTGAGTTGTTTGGTTATTGAATGCTGGTAACGAAAACTGGATAACGTACATTCAAGCAAATCGATCATCGGTATCAGCACATAGTTTGTCGGATATCATCGTATCCTCCATACCTATCCCTTCGGGCATTGTAAGCAGAAGTAGGAACAATGCGGCGAGGAATTTAGCCATAACTTGAAGAATATTCTCAATCTGAAGAGAGCACGGCATGCAGATGTAGTTCCTTGAGGCATATGGGCATGGGGTCATCGATCCCCTTCCAAAACGAGACAAGCGTTAACTGCGTTCTTGGTTGTCCACAATTCCTGATTTAGCTGATTTCCATTTGTGCTTTCGTTGTGTTTTCACGTGAATAATTGCTATCGATGAGTAAGTTGTTGGTGTATGATATATGAAGGATTTCGATTTCGAAGCAGTTAAGCGTCGTGTGTTTCAAATTGCAATCAGTACGTGGAATGTATAGTACAAGCATGGTTTCTATCATTTGAACACTTTTTTCCGAGACTCGAATGAGAGAAATAGAGTGAATCGAATGGAGTTTTTTAAAGAAGTGAATTGAATAGGTTCGGAAGAAGGCTTAGGGGAGGGAAGGGTTAGACGATGACCATATGCAGATGAAAATTTCTAAATTAATTTAGAATGTACGATTTTCGTTGTTGATCATCATCAAATACCACGTATTTTTATTTCCAACATACTTTTCTCCCCATGGAAGTAATCATTGGTCGCCTTTTTTATCATCGTGGTAATTGTTATTTATTGGTCAAGAAAGTGGCATTTCTAAAGAAAATAAGTATATAAGGGGGGGGGGGGGGGAGTGGAATATTTCTATAAATTCTCGTTGAATGATATTTTCAGATTATTTCGTTTATATATTTGATATTTTAATTATAGCTGCCAATAATAATTGGAGGTCATCTTATATTCTTAATATTTGATTCATGACTTCTTCAGTCTTTTCTGTTTTTGATTTCTCCTACATCCGTCTTCGTAAAATTTGAATAGTATTTTCTTCAGGAATTTTCATTTATCATTTTGTCCAATTCTTTTTTGCTATTCGAAATTCTGGCTGTGAAATTCATTTTATGCTGAGTGGGAATAATATCGTGCAGACAGCATTCATACTGATCAAAGTTCATTAATGGGGCTTTTGCAGCACTTCGATGAAGCTCATTGTCGATTAAAAAGTAGCGCTAACTTTTCATTGATATTACTAATAGTATCTGACTGCTTCAAAAGTTGAAATTTGGATCGTGCCAAAGATAAGAGAGAGGAGAGGGAAGGTGGGGGTAATGGAATAATTTGAAGTCATAATTTCCTCGTTTTTGACGAATAAATTACCCTCAACCTTGATATAATGTTGTATAAAGGTAAACTTCAAAGATGAGTTGAGTAGGTGTAAACGTACGCATTCAAACCATAAAGAAAACACCATTTTTGGTTCATTTATTTTATTCTTTTTTATATTTATTTATGTTTTAAAACCTATCATTCTATGTGTGGAATTTTAAGCTCTTCACATGCCGCGGGTTGAATCATTAAGGTAGGTGATTCGAATAAGTGATCTTTGATCTTTTTGAAAATATAACCTTGAATGCGAATGGATGATGGCTATTTGAAATGCATCATAGTATGCGCAAATTCCATAGACGTTCTTTTCTTAAGGAAATTCTGCAAAATTTAACTCGCAAAAAATGGATAATCGGAATTTTTTTATTCATCTGTGAATTAGAAAAATGCTCCTTTTTCCTTAAAGGAATTTTTTCACTTTGAATTTTCCAAAAACGTTTCGCAATTTTTCTGTTTTATTCTTTTCTATCGAGCAAGATTTGCGAGATAATTGTTGTTGATTTCATATGACCGAATATATTGCGATAAATTCTCTTTCCGATGGTTTTGCTTTATGTTTTGTTTTGTCTCGAGACGCTAAACAACGCAATGCATTTTTGAGCGATTTCTCCCGCACTCATAGTCAATCATCAGTTGATCGTCATCATTTTTGCTTTATTTCCTTTTTTTTTCAATTAGTATTGGCTCAGGTATGAAATGCAGCAGCAGTAAGGTCTTTCCTTGGAAAGAGAAGCGTTAGCACATATAGCACATCTTTTATTGCTAATGTAATTTTTGGTATTGCACAAAAAGGCTTAGTTACATTTCTCAATCGTGAAAATTCCCTAAAGAAACAGAAGAGTTAGAAGCTGATTTCCAAGATAATCAAAGATTTATTCTGACGGTAATTTAACATAAGATTTATGTTATCATATCAAAGCGAGGAGAAAGCAAAACCTTTAAATAATCCCCCTTTCCTGAGAACAATATCGCATGGAAATGCTTACATAAATGAATTAATCCAGAAGTAGCAATGTGGATGTTTTACTTCTATACGAAGTATTGTTAATAGACTGGAGAAGAAAATATCACGATATATTTGATTATGTTAGATGCTCCATTTGTTGCGCATCCTTGTAATACGTTCATGTATCCATCGTCAGTTTTAAGTGGATAAGAAGTTTTCAAGTTTCGAGTAAGGCTAATCGAATAGCTATGTGTTGGATTTTTCGCTCATTGAGCTGTTTTGTTGCTAAATGAATGAATTATTGAAAACGGTGGGTAGGAAATGATGGTGATAAGCGAAACACAGTTTGGATCCAGGGAGAAAGCTACGTGCATAATATTCTTTGTGGAAGAAAATCGATTTTGCAGTCATTTCAACTGAATCGTTTTTGCTTTCAATATAAAGCAATCTGATATAAATATGTAATTGAGTGAAGTATTTCGATTTGATTAAATAGACGAAAAAAAAACGCATCTAAGGTTTCCGTCTTGGATTACATTGCTAATGCATTGGATTTTTGTTTACATTATCAGGGCAACGAAATATTGATTGATTGATTTCTTTCTTGATCTGAAAGATTGCAGTGGACGAGTAGAAATGTAGCAGAAACAGAAAATTCATTCTTGCAGGGCACATTTCAGTTTCGAAAAAAGCCTATGAAGCGTTTCGATAAAAGTCTATAATGGATACCCACTGATAAGTCCAGGGGTTAAAAGCTCATCCAAGCGAGGGAGAGTTATGTCTTCTTCCAGAAATTCTTGGTTGAACATTGAATCGATGTGATGGAAACCACCAGGCATTTTGCATAATTTAAGGCTCCACTTCGTATGTTGTACGGTGTTAACTATATCGAACAAAGATTAAAGCTGTTATTTTCAAGTACTTGGAAATGAATCCATAATTTCGTCCATTTTATCTATTATTATTATTTTATCCATTCCATAAAGAGGATAGGCAATCATAAAGAAGCCCGAAATGCTTCCTGTATTTTCAGGTAGGTACATATAATTAATCCAAGGAAAGTTTACGCTAAGGTGCCTATGATCTGTTTTTTCTCATATTTTCGAAGAAATTTAAAAAGAACGACGAGATAGCATCCTCCTAGTAATTTGAAAAAATGGAAATTTGAATGTTATTAATTTCATCCGGGAAATTTTTGCAACTTCACTATCACCACTGATTTATTATAAATACATCTTATTGAATGTAATCATCTCTTGCTCTCTATTTATGGTATTGGTTGTCTTTTATGAGCTATGCTCGACAATAGTCTGAAAGCAGTGATGGACACTGTTTTAATTCAGACATTTTTTGCATATGTGATTAGAACTGTGTGTTAGTCGAGATCTCAAAATACTTACTGAAATTTGCGAAACAACTTATCGATGAATAAGTTTGAGTGGAATGTATGAAATGGGTTTTTGTGATTTGTGAGTCGCCGGAGTCGTTTACAGGAGCGGATAATGCACTCTTGAGATCATACTCAAAATACCACACAAACCCTTTCATAACCCGATTGTATATGAGCAGGTAATTGGTCAATATAAGAAGCTTCTCCAATTTGATTAACCATTTGATTTTTTTTGTTTTCATTTACAATAATCGCGAAATAGTGGCGAGTCTCAAGAGAAGAAAAAAGCGATTCAATAGTTGGGCGTTACTGTTTGATTGCAAACTGTTCAATGGATGTTTCGTATGGCGCATTCTTTATGCGTTCATACAAACTTTTTCTGTTTGTGGAAAATGCGTTCCTTTCGTAAAGTCGGAAATTGCTTTTTTTTCCTTATCTTTAAGTCATTATGGATGCAAAAATTGAAGTATTTGATTCTGAGAGATTCCTTTCCATTAAGGTTTAATATGAAAATCTCCACTAAGGTTTACTATTAAAGTTCTGTCATATGTTATGAAAAAAATGACTCATGTAAGAAAATACTATGGCGAACAAATCCGTTGATTATTAGGTGGGTTTCTGAGAGAGGGAGGGAGAGGGAAAGCGAGAGGGAAGACTGCTCGCATTTCAGGCAGAGAGCGATCAGGCGTCGTTTCAAAAAATTCATACTACTGTTTAAAACATTTTCGCCTAATAAAAGAAAAACCTCGATGATTGTGAAACGATCGGTCAATGTTTTTTTAAAGGAGGAGACAGTTTTTGGATCATTCTGCTGAAAAATTTGTGGAATGGAACTCGAAGTGCGGTTGGAAGATGGCAGGTGTAAATCTATATTGCTCATTATCGTAGACGCACAAATAACTCATCTTCAGTGAACTCTTGCATTTCCGGTTGGCCATGGTATCATGTTGTAAACGTTTTCCGGTATGAGTGTACTCCTAATGAGCTTCCGTTTTCCATTCTGTATGTATCCGCGATAAGCATAAAGCAGTTGTTGTCTTTATTCAGTGACACTTTATAGTCATTAGGTGAAGACATGGATTTTTTATTATCAGATCTTTCAACATATATGGTTATTCATTGCGATCGTCGATCGGGAAACCCCTTTATTCACAAGAATGATAGATAAATGGCATTTAGGTGGTCATTTTTTCAACATAGGTGAAAACTGCGTTCAAAGCATTTCGATATATTTTTTAAAATAATTCATTGGTTTCTTTCCAAGTTTTGTTTAGTATTGCCATGTTTAGATCGCCTTTATTACTCTCTTATGTTCAGTTTTGCTGCGCTTTTTTATCTCATCTGTGGAGTCCACAATCTCTTGAGCGTATTCCAAGGGAATGCTTGAACAATGCTGCTGTTGCTTTTGCTCTTTGGCAAAATTTCTGTAGATTGAGACATTTTGCTGTTTATCGTTGAAGTAAATATCGACTTAATTTGCATGAAAGGCTCATTAGCTGTTTTACTCTTCATCGCTTTCCTCTGATAGCATCTTTGCACCGAAACTCTTAATTTTATTATTCTCGCACCCTTTTTATCATAAAAAGTTTAGTGCTAAAATAGAGTAATGTTTTATCGTCATTAATCAGTCATGTTCCATTTGAGAACATTTATGTGAAGGATGTTTTTAGCGTCGTTATAATTGTGATGCGATGTGAATATTCGTTGAGATCAGATGGATTCGAATGTCCTTGAAAACGAGAGAGAAGGAGTGGAAAAGCTAAACGCAAATTGGTGCCCGTGGTACTGCGAGTAGGGGAACTGGACAAACAACGGTATATATGAGTGCGTTGGATGATTGTGTTTGCGCGTGGAAAGCGTTGAATTTTAGCCTCGTCGCTGGTTCAATTACTCTCACGTGTCGTTCTCGTGAATACACATTTCTCTTTTCTATACCTCTCCCGTGATTTGCCGTGTCGGCTCGCATATTTTCTATTCTGTCGTTACGCTGCTTAATGTCTTCTACTCTGGATGAAAAAAGAGAGGGAAGGAAGGAATGAAAGAGAGAAGCAGAGAGAGGAAGAGGTGGGGAATGTTTTCCACTCTATCTGAAATTATCTTTGTGGACAATGGACATTGATTATTGATCAAGTGGTTCCTCATCGCTGCTTGCTTATTCATTAACAGATGGAATGGGCATTCTGTTGGAGATTTGCCGTTTGTTGGTTGTCTGTTTTTACAGTTTCACATCTATGCTAATCAGGAAATGCTGCCATCTGTATTGGCTGAAAGGGTGAGAAAAAAGATGTAACTCATCTGTATTTCAGAAATTTTTTTGTGTTTCAAATTACGTCCGAAGAAAATTATACAAAAACTTTAGTTTAATTTCCCTTTTTTTCAATTTTAAGTATATAAAGCATTTCATCTTCATTTTTAAACGAAACTCTTCAATTCTTCGCAATCATTTTTCCATTTTCGGCGATTGCATTCAGTGCAAGTTTTTACTGCCCTCATGTAGCTATGAGACGACGTCTTATTTTGGATAATTGCATTTCAACGAATGACGCGTTGCATAATCACTATCGTGCACAACCTGCACTCCTCCATCGTTCTTATATTTTAGTAAGGTCTGTCCAGTTTATAACTGTAGGCTCTATGGTTTTCCACTTGTCTGCAAATTCAATTTTTATGGAAAACAATAGGTTATGAAGGAGGATTGAGCTATGTTGTATGAGCAATATCGTACCGACGTTTTTTGGGGAGGAACTGGGAATGGTTCTATTATTCAGAACGCGAAGAAGCGCATGCGTGAATCCAGAAAAAATTTTACTCAGAAATATGTGAGGGGGGGGGGGGGGGGTGATTATTACAATTCTGGATTTTTTCAGTTCTTCTGTATCCATAAAGTAATTCCATCGAGAATCAAAATTTATTTAGGAAAAGCAGGGAGAACTGCGGTGTTTGAAAGAGAAAGGAGAGTCAGTCGTCGTTATCGCTTAGCTGTGGACAAAAAAAAATTGTTTCATGAAACGATATACTGTGCGTTGTATGTATACATTATTGTATCGGTTTATAGGCGGACAGTACCCGACTCACCTGTTCCACCTTTGCTTTCCTCTCTCGTTCGTTTGGTTTCTCGTTTGCAACAGCTGATTCACAGGTATAATCTACCACGCAGCATTGTACATCGTTCGCTCCATTCCGATCACAAATAGCTACCGATCGTTTTCGCTTTCTCAGCTCTCTTTTCCCATCCTCGCTCTCCCTCTTCATCCCTTCTGTCCCATCTGTTCTATTCCTTCCTATATTCCACTCTCTCTTTCCCGCTGTTAAATGAGCGGCTTTCAGAGGAAGTATTTCGGCAGGGGAAAGTGGAGAGTTTTAGGTAAGCATTAGTAATTTTAACCACAATTTCGTACATATTTTACTGTTTTGCTTTCTTTGAACATTATTTGAATTGGTTAGGATTCTCTCATTGTAACGGATATTCTGATGTTTTCAAAAATTATGTTTTTCCCAAGGGAGGGAATACGCTGAAAGTTTTGTTGAGTCGTTTTAATAACCCAAAATTGAGAGGCTTCTTCACCAGAGCGCTTAGCGTCGACTTAGAAATAGGGAACCTCCTCAAAACATCCAATGATCAAAGGTCGGCCAACAATTTTTCTAAGTTTTTTGAGGATTTGAAAATAAAATTCTTTAGATCTCCACAGATGTAGGCTAATGATAAACCGTATTATATAGGTGTTAATTTGCCTCTCTCAAAATCAGGTCTTTAGAGCATGTATATTCATATGAGAGGAATACAAATGTTGGGGATCTAGAATGACCTTGAGCGAAGATAGTGGCCATTTCATCGGCCATTATCTAACGGTCTACCGAAGTTTTCCCCAATAATAGTTTGCATAAAACGTGCTGAATTGACTAATTAAGGGCGTGACAAATACTCATCGCGGTGGATGACCATCAGTCGAAGAAGTCGATTTCGGTTTGTACCGCTTCTAGTGTTTCATTCGAGCATTTTAGCATTAATGCCGTAATTTAGGTAGTTTTAAACCTGAAACTCTAAGTAGTTTTGATTTTTTGGTAGTTTACATGAATTTGAGAATTCAAATGACTGAACAACTTTAAGTTATAGTAATTCCTGCAAAAAAACTATAATCGCTGACGGAAACCGACTGTCAGTGCGGTGTCGTGCACCCACTTTCACCTACGCATTAACTGAACGGAATTGGATTATTTTCGGCGAAGACTGAATGAATAGAAACTCAGTTATCATTATAGCTTATTTTTATGCTTATTAGAGGGAGATTCTCTTAAATATTGCATATTTAAGGTGAAACAATAGTTTAGTTAAATATGCAAACGAATTTGCATCGAAATCCACCTTAGTTGACTCACTTTCACAGTTAAGCATAAAATAGCTCTCAGCTGACGTTATTTACCATCAAGCAATCGATCAGTGAAATAGTAATCGCATAAGTCAATTTCGGTAATCTTGCAGTTGAAGGTGTATGCCAGTTTGATACTTGAATGATTGGGAGGTAAAAATTTCAGGGGTAAAGTTGTGCACATGGCGATATCTTTCATGAATAGGTGAATAAATAAGTGTATCGTGATCACAGCTGCTGTTGAGACGTACTTTGCTTCAATCGTCTTTTTGATGAACTTCCCTCTAGTGTGGAGTAATCCGTCTATCTTGATCGTTAATATTGCCCTCATTTGTGAGGTGTGATGTTATCGTCTTGAATTTTTCATGTTTTAGTGGGTAACTTTAGTGCATTGCAACTTACTCTAACAACTTAAGAAATTGTGATTTGTGGTGCTAAGTGAAAATATTCCCAATGATTGTTGTTTCTATGCTCATCCAAGACTTTCGACGTTAAGCGTACGTGACGTATTCTTATCGAAGGTTTTGGCCACATTGAAGTTGGCTGTTTGTTTAATTTTTGAAATAAAAATATGTTCGATAAAACAAACATAAACGGTTATAACGTTATATTTTTGCCGTCGGCAGTTCGTCGCCTATGTAATCTTTTATATTATCGTGCACTGATATTGCTATTGCTTATTGAGAAGATAAGTTTTTCGCGTTTATTTCTTAGTTCTGTTGGTGGTTTATTAAACGATCACCACGTTGAATATGATCTGTGGAGATTTTTTGTGTATTCTCTTCGCTGAAATTAAAATTTCCCAATTTGTAACCGCTCTTTCTTTGCATATTTTATTGATGAGGCCTTATGTCATCGTTTCTTTTTTTTTTCGCATAATAAATGAATAATTTCTCAAATAATACTCTCTATTTCAGATACATTTATTTGATCAGTTTTTTTTTCACGTAATTCGTGCAGTCGATTGGCCACTGCGAACGCAATCATATGGGCGGAAGTAAAGGAATTTAACTGTGCATTTATTATCTTATTCATATAACTGCCATTCGCCTTCACTGCCTTTTTGGTTGGGACGTCTTGTGCTTCACGTTATGGAGTGAGTTCTTTCCTTCTCTTTTATTGCAAACTCGTTTTATTTAACTCTTTGAAACGAATTTCAGATGCATTTGTGCAAGTGTAGAATGCATTGTTATTTACGGCTATAGTTTAAAGTTGCAGTTCTCAAGAACTTTCTTCTTCTTCAATTTCGATCGCCTAACTTAGTATCAGATAAGTGAAAAACGCCACTTTATGAGGGCAAATATGAAATATATGGGGATAGGGTTTCGAAAGTGGAATGGAGAGAGGCATATTGTCATTGGTACAAAAAGGGAGAGAAACCTACCCTGGCGAATCATAAATGTTTAAAGAAAAAGGGGGAGAATTGATTGCATTACTTTCATCGTGAAGGATAATGTAGTTGTGTTCGTTTTTTGGCAGGAGAATCTTAAATTGAATTCTTTCAATCTCATATATAAAATGCGAAAAATCTATTTGAAAGAATGGGAAAGCACATGATTGATTGTTTAAGCGTTTCCTGTGCTTGCTGTATTTGTGTTCTTGTCATCTTCGATATCAATACTACTTTCTTGTTTTTTTATTGCACTTTTTTGCGAGCAGAGCTAACAGAGGCGTTTGCACACTCATTGTACGAAGAACCTACCTCAGTTTGCATTATGGAAGCTGTTTAAGTAATTTAGTAATGAGTCGTTTTTATCGGCTTTCGTTTGTTTTATGTTTAGTCTCATCGGAATCTTGGAGGGAGAGGAGGGGGAGGGGGGATGAGATGAGCGGGGAGGTGGACGGATAAAGGTAGACGAAGATAGGCGGTCACTTGTTCAACCGGATAATAGTCGGTATTATTGTAAGCATTGTTGAGCACATTCATTGAGGTGTTAATTAATATTGATGATCTTATAAATACAGGTGATTGGAAATGAAGTCTGAAGTTGTTTGAAGCGATAATGAAGCTGACAAGTTTGCGGTGAATGTTTGCGTTCGTATTCACTCTGCATGGGAGAGGGTGGATATTTGCTTTCGAAATGACCTTCCATCAGCAAGTGCTTGCACATTTTATTGATATTTTCGCGTCGCGTTCTGCTTCACTTCTCCACTCGTAGCATTTCATCTCGAATGGAAGGGTACCACCCGTCATGATGCGCTACCAACTATCACGTCTTTGTGTAGTGGAAAAAAGCTTACGCGATTATCGTAAAGCATTGATTATAAGCTCACTTATGGTAAAAGTCTTTTGGGGGATTGTGCACGTTCTTATGGAAATTTAAGAAATGCTTTCAAATGACCCAGATAATATATTATTTTGTATACTCTTATTAAGTGGAGGGTGAGCACTTCCAAGTGAAAGCATTCGTGCTTCCACCTCATTCACACATCAGTTACGACAGTGCTGTATATCCCCAGCTTTCACCGGCATCCTAATTGCTAAAATTTTCGCCTTCGTTATATTTTTATTTAGAGGAAAACCCGTCGACTGTATCGACTTCATGATTATGCGCCTCCTGCTCACTCTGTTCCCTTCCCCTCCAAAGAAGCGAAACAGAGTCTGAGGTTGTGGATAGGGTTTCGTGGTGGCTATGGGAGTCACGATTCTATACGAACATGTTTTCCACGCCGCCGTATGCTACTGTTCAAAATTTTTCATTAAAAGGCCCGCGGGAGATGTTGGGAAGGATCTTTAAGAGTTTTTTTTGGCAGACGAACACTGAACATATTGGAGGATAAGATGAGAGGTCTCGGAGACATTCGGCTTGCTGCATCAAAAGGTCCTCCACCCAGCGACCACGCAATTCACCATTTATTTAATGCCATCAGAAATGACGTTGGAGAAAACTTTTTAAACTAAAAGGTGACAATTCCCTTCAGTGTTGATGTCAAATTGTATTGATACCAAAAGGTCTTTTATTTGAAATTCAGTGTGGAGAATGTTTCCATTTTACGGAATATGAGCATGCAACTGATATCCATAGGTGGAAGATTGTTCGATATGGAAGCAGCTATATAGGAGGTGGGAGCTCCCCTTTTCCCTGAATTTTCCTCCTCCTTTTAATATTTTCTGAGGTTTTTTGCTTTGGACGTTCTCTCGAAGGTTTTGGAGGGAGTGAGAGCTGTTGCACGATGTGGCAGAAATCGTTTGTTTGATTAAAGGTTGGCCAGTAGAGCACTTACAAGTTAATGAGCTTTTGAATGGCTTGATGTTCATATGATCTGGAACTTTTCCACTAATTTTACAGTTATGATATCCTCGAAATATTCACCGGATTGTGTCTTTATATGGAATTTTTATCTGAGATTGACAGAAACAAAAATCTATCTATTATAGGTTATATATGAAAAAATTATCGATGCACAGATAATTTTTCCTGAAAATTATTTAATATACTTTTATTTGTTCATATACATATGAATTATGCAGTTAATGTATAAGATTTTGAAGATGAAAGTGGGGGTATTCTTTTAAGGTCATTTTTTAGTAGTCATATATCTTAGAAAGGAGTCATCGTTTAGCCTCCCAGAGAGGATTTGATGTGACGGGTGCAATGATGTCTGCAAATCCGAAAAGAAAACCTCCGATACTATATGCTTTAAAGTAACCGCCGTTTACGTTGACTTCGTGCATGAATTCTTTTGCATGTTTATGCGCATACGTAGTATTCCGTCGTTGAAGTAAGAGGGTGATGATTGTTTAATTTGCCTGAACCTAGTAATCGAAGTGATGTTCTGTGTGATTGTTGAATCCAAGCAGCCACCTCAGCCATTTGTCCTCTCAGCTGGTATATTGGCTAATTTCTGGTTATGCAGGTGGGTGGTGCAGTGAGAGTTCTATACGATAGCATCTTAGTTAAAAATGCAGTGCACTCGAAGGTTAACAGAGATATACGGAAATTGTCCTGTTGCAGTAGGCTCTTGAGATGTTCCTTCAAATTTAAATATAGGATTCAATAACTAAAAAGTTTTGATGTCTCCTTGAGTTTCCTTTGTTCATCCTTTCTTGTTTCCCCTCGCCCTCCATCCTTCCTTTACTTACATCCACCAAATAGCAGTGGAATAGATAGTAGACAGGTAGTTGTTATATAAAGGCAGTAGTCAGTAAAACCAACGCTATACTTTAATTGTTCATATTTATTAAATGAATTGGTCACATCTATGGGCAGTAGACAAGGAAGTACCACAATATGACTCGAGTCGTTAATCAGTATGCGCTTCTTGAAGCTTATTTGCTTAATTCCGAAAAATTTGATTCTTCTAATTTACCAGCCACTTTTTAGCGCATCATTGAGCAGAACATCCGTTATTATTAGGATTTGGTGAACATTCATCGAGGAGAAAAGTAGTATCACTTTATTGCTTCTCCCATTATTGATTTGTTCCCTCTCCTTTAGCCACTCAAAAGGGAAGGTACGGCCGGTCTCATCATGTAATCATTGCTCGCTAATGCTTCATCTTCTCCCAAGAATAATCTTGTTGATTAATTCATTTCCGCATTCCATGTTTCATCAGCCTCACCCCTGCTTGCGGGAATACAAAAATTAAGGGTTCTATGAGTCATTCCTGTGATGCTGCTGTTCTCTTTGTTGACATATGAGTGCATATCATCATGACGTTATATCGGATGCTTTGTTGATTCCTTTCTTATCAGATGATCAGATAGATGTTCATAGTTTTTTCTGTAAGAGCTCTGTGTGAATTGCTGCCCGAGGAGGAGAGGGTGAGAAAACCGATAGTGAACGTTTGGAAATTCTTATTTAATTAATGAGTTTGCAGCCACAAAACGCTTTCACTTCGTAACTGTTGTGCCCATGCTGAAAGATCATTAAAGCTTAAGGCAGACGTGTGGTAGGCAGTGGAGATAAGGCGAATCGTCGTGCACCATTTGGCGTTGCGAAGTCGGCTAAGTGACCACTGCTGTGTCCCTTTCTAACGCTCTCTCCCTGTCCATTCTTCTTTGCCATAAAGAATAGATGTGATTATGTCTGCCTCTAGCCTATTGCTGTGTTATTTATTAATGCCACAGATCGCGTCCCATTATTGTGCAACGGCAACGAACGGGCTTCGTCAACATCACGTATATCCATACATCTATTCTTCTTGGACGATGCTTTCGCACGCTTTAATGCGCCAGATTTTGCTCTTTTTGAGGGATTGACCCATTCATTTACGAGCTCCTTACATAAATGGCCAGTTCATCTATAGTATTCTTTCATTAATGGTATAGGTGAAGTTCAAGGAATATGGAGACGCATTCTCCGACGATGGGGAGAGGTAGAGAGAGCTCTACTCGAGATGAGATGTTGCCTTACATTGATAACAGTATCGAAAGCGAATTGTCTCGAATTAAACTACAGCGGGATTGAAATGTTGAATAAACGTGAACGCCATCCCGCAAATCGGTCATACGGAAAATCAAAGAAAAAAGCTGATGTAAAAAATTCATTATGTATGAAGTAGTGAACGAGCCCAGAAATGGGTGTATTGAAATGTGGAATAAGGCGGGACGCATGTCAAAGGATTATGATCGATGAGCGGAAAATATTTGATGGATGGGTCGGTATTTGCGAACGTTGCTGCAGTTAATTCCATTACCAAGTGGATTTTATGCGTCGTCACGTTTAGTGGTTTAATTTGCAGATTTGTTGAAAGAAACGAAAGGATTACCCTATGTGGTGGTCTTGAATCAGTCGTACATCTTCTACAACGCTGCACTTGTAAGCCGTGAGTTATCCATTACTCACTGCTTCGTTGTGTGTGCATTATTCTTACTTTCTACGGCTGAAGTATGATGATTGATGGGCATTTGAATTTAGTTAGTACAGTGGCTTAAAGAAAAAAGAGTTCAACGAATTGCTAAGGTGGTGGTTGGTGGTTAAATTGTTTGCGCTTTGCATAATACACATTAGAAAAAGTTGATGTGAAGAAAATGCAGATTTTGCTTCCTGGTTGAGTTATTTCCTATATTGGTGGATAAAACTATGGAAAAGGATATTGCAATCAGTTAGCGCTTCTTGAGCGATGTCCTTGGATGGCACAATGATAAAGAAATATATATCGACTCAAAATAGTAAAAAACTTTTTCTTTTATACTTTCACTCGTCGAATTAAATATTTTCCAAGTTGAACGTTTTCCCCCATTTTAAAGAGTTATTATTTGCATAAAGTGAAAACGCAGTGCATAGTTAAATAATGGTCATAGTAATAAAATACTTCATTTGATGGGATTTCCCCATTCGTCTTCTTAGGGCTTTTTATTGAGGTTTAGGCAATTTCCATTTATTTATTATTCTTTTTATTATTGACCTCCGACTTAATCATTTGTTTTGTAAACGACCTTTCGCTTTATTTCGACTGTCTCTTTAGTTTTTTTTTTTTTTCACTTTCTATCTGAGGTTAAAAATAACTCTCGCGACAAAGTGCCGCTTTCCCAGCACATTTATTTTATCCAATCCCTTTTGTGCTTAGGAGATAAATGTTATCCCTCGGATGCCTCATTTCAAAGTGGTTATAATTTTCGCTAGCTCAATTCATAAAGCCTAGCGAGACGTTTAGTCCGTCAGTGAAAAGTGAGGAGTGAATGTTTTTCATTTCGATAGCATTCGTTTCATTTTCCCACAGTGATTATTTCTTTGAAAGTGAAGGCCGTGCCTCGATGAGTATTTCAATTCTTATAGAGTTTTTACAACCAGGGCAGCTTTCAATGCCACTGAGTGTATTCAGAAGATTTGAATAAGTAAAAATCCATATTATTATCTTTTTTCCAACTGTATTATCTGTTACTGAGAGCATTTTTGGCGAGAATAAAGTTGAATAGTTGTTAGAGGAGGGAGGGGGAGGGGATTAGGGAAGGGGGTAACCAGTTAGTTTTTTGAACAAGGCATTTTGCACTATCATTTAGCAACTAATTCATTCCCGTTAAGTTGATCTGCGAATCGTGTTTTGCATTTCGACTCGTCACAACAGTTTGCAATAAACTGTTTTGCAATTTGCAGTTAGTCTTTAATGATTATCATGTTTAGTAATTCCACTTTATTATCTGCCTAGCTTCATCTTTATTCCAAAATTCTTTCCATTAAGTTTTGAAGAAGAGACATCTGTCTATGTTTTCCGCCGGAATCTGCATCTCTTTTAAATTTAAAACTACAGAAGGTTGTCGGATTAATGCAACGTCTTCTGAGAATAAAGTTCACAAGTCGTATGAAAAAATATTTCTGGAACGGTGTGTTTTGCTCAGACGTACTCGAAAATTCGACTGATGAGCGCTTCCAGACTTTTTGTCTTTCTTCTGATGTAATTTCTTGGATCGATGATTCCCGTGACTCCATTGTTATGTGATTTCAATCAATATTTAATATTTGGTAGATTGAACCGGTTTAAACGTTACATTTTTGCTTTTTCTGCTTCGTTTAGCTTTGAGCCGAGATGTGCGCCAACTTATTCTCATGCGGTATTCATCGGTTCATTGAGGCGGAAGAGAAGCAAGCTGGACGCTTTTAGGGGTGCATTTTTGGAGGAACATTTCATTGAAGTAAAATAGAGCTTGATTCTAGCTTGCTTTGGAGTTCCTCTTTTCACTTAACGATAGTTGGAATGTGATAGGGCTGTAGTGCCTCTTTTTATCGCTGTATGGATTAAAGTAATATAAATATAGCAGAGACTTAATTGTAATCTGTCTATGGCTGCTTTATTTTTTCCATTATTGATTCCTTTTTTCTGTTAGTATTCCTTTTTTCCGCTTCAGTGTTCGGTTTTTCGTTAATTGTCGTTTTCTGAATAAGATATCTTCAATTTGTGATGTTTTTCGGCGATAATTTCATTTTATTCCGTTAATTATTGGATTTTTTAAAGACTAAATTTCAAATTATCGTTATTCCGACAACGATGGAGAGCAAGACATTTCAACTCTTCAGAAATTCCCTCTCTCTTTTTTGTTTCTTTTTTTCTCGCTTTATTTGCCCCTTAAGTATTGATAACTGTAGAGTGTTGTATATACGGAGGGGAGGGGGATCTTAATTTATTAAACATTAAAAATTCGACATATAAACAGCCGCTGACGTTTTCATTGACTCAGAGTATATTTTCGTTAATCTGAACAAAGAAAATGCCCTAAAAAGGCTTTCCGCTGTTTTCCCTTCAGAGCTTGTCTTTCCCCTTCCTTCTCCTCTCTACTTCCTTTTCCCCCATTTTCCTATTCTCGAACCCTATCAAGGAATGAGAATATGACCTTTTTTGTATAACTCATTGAAGTGCTTCGTAAACGGAATAAATTTTGTAGCAGCATTTTGCTCTTGTACAGTTTTTGCAGTACCCTCAATAGCGATAAATGAACTGATGAAATAAGGGAGAATAATAGTGGCAGATGTTGTAGGTGTGTATGCGATCTTTAATTAGGCAGGCTCATTAACGTTTGCCCGCTTGGTCCTCTTTCGTTGCAAATCGAGTTAACAATCAACGAGACGAATGTATCTTGCGGAAATAACGTTGTCGCTTCGATGAGTGGGCATCCTAAATGTCGTCCACGTCGAAGGGATTGTGCTGTCTCACGAAAATTGATGGCATTATAAGATCCTTCGCAATTTTATAAATATTACTGCTGTTATACCAGAAGCAAAGGAAAGTCCGGGATTTTTAGGTTCGTTGTTCAAGCGCATTTTTTGTGTTAATTTTAGCAGAGGGAGATTAAAGTAGATTCTGAGGTATCTTTATGAGCCACTATATCCAGTCAGTCTCTACCATAATCATTTGTAATCGGGACAACATAGTCTCGGTGATATAACGAATATAATAGCATTTGCGTAAATGTGTCAGAAATGAATATGTATATTCAGGTTATCCTCTCTGCGTTCCTCTCGCCATCACATCCCTGACTTTGTTGTTCTTATCGCTATCCCATTCCTGCCCTTTCCTCCGCCCTCCTCCCACTGTCTTTGTTGGGTGTTCTTCACCGTTCTAGAAAGAGGATGTTTGATTATTTGTGTTAATCATTTGTTGTTTATATTTAAGGTTCAACTTAAATGCAGATATGTGGCTAGTAATAATCTCTTCATAGTTTTCCTTATTGTTTTGTGCAAGTGTTAAACGCCGTAAATTGTTCCATCCGTCGGTGCGATGAAAGGAAAAAATATCATCGCAGACATTGCAGCCGTTGGATTATTGGTTCCATTCAATGGTTACCGCATTATTTCTGCAGCAGTTGTTGGTTATGTCGTGTGCTTTATCGAAATGGGGCATTTAATAGAAATGGGGAGAGGATTGGAAATCGTTTTCCTTGAATCTGATAGCAAAGAGGATGAACTGTTGCGAGCATTTTTAATTTTTTTAGCAAATTGAAGATTTTCCCTTTCGTCTCTTTTGAGGGAAGTTATTTCATATATTTGGAAATTTTGCCAAATGATCATCTGAATTGCATTTAAAGAATTTGAGTATATTGTAAATGAGTGCCAGTCCGCTTTTAGCATTGATTTCATTTTAAAAATGTCATTAACCCTTGGCACACCTGTTCACCTGAAGTAATTGATATCTGTCATATGTGTTTACCTGAAGTAATATCTGAAGGTTCTGTAGTACGAATCCAAGGCCACTAGGGCTTCTTGCAGAGGATTTCCATTACGTAAAAGTGTAGAAGCAGTTGCCAAGAGTGAGTACACTTGGGGAATTGAATTTGCACGCAGTATTATTTATTCAGATTGCGGTGCAGCTAAAAAATAAATTGAATTTCATTGAGTGTTACCATATAGTAATGTTGGATATTTAATCACAACAAGGGCACAGCCTACTGTAGTTTTTGCTGTGCTTTTCTATAGCGTTGCTTATTTTCCTGGAAAATAAATGAGGGGAAGTGGTCGGAGTTTTTTTATTAATTCATTTTGTGGACGATTGATGGCGATCGTTTTTTTTATTCGATCGATGAAGATCGTCTGATGTCTGCGTTTTTAATTTGACGCCTTAAACGAGATGCTTTTCAACTAGTGTTTTTCTTGATTGAGACGTCTAGGATATACTATTCAGATTTGAAAATTTGAAGTGAAAATACTCCTGAATTTTTGTTGTTTAATTCTGCGGCTAAATTCGAAGGTAGGTGTCGAACGACGAAGCTTGCAGAGCCCACCGACTACAAACTTTTATTGCTGATATTATTCGTCAGCATGGTACTCGTTACTGTTGACCTCAGTAACGACCGTAATATTCTTTATATATTTGATCGAGGCAGTCGGCTGTACGATAGGCTCACCAATGCGCCATTGCTGTATGAGCATATAAAAGTTTTTAGTCTTCAGTTTTAGTTTTATACTTCGTTGCACCTTAGCTGATTAAGTAGATATCTTATCTGTGGCTTCAAGCGGAAACTTAGAGCTCATTGAACTGTTATCTTATCACCTGAATGAAGCCATTTAGCTGTCATGTCAACGTTGTCATTTGTACGTCGAGATATGAGTTATAGATGGGAGTAAAGTTGCATATAGAAACGAAATAATAATACAGATACTTGAAGTAGTGTTTCGCTGTCTGTATTATGGGCAGATTTCCTTTTCAATCTCGGGTAAAGTTTGTCTGAATGTTTTTATTGAGGTCCCATTTATTTCATTACACCTCTTTATGAATCAGTCTGTTGAAATTACGATTCCGTGCATTAATTCCATGGAAGATATACATCCTCCAAAATATGAGTGCACTGACTTCAGCATCAATGTTTCAGTGTGCATACAGCAATAAACGGTTAGTTACTGTGGAGGGGATATAATTTACTGAATTATATAACTGCACTTGAAACAAACGTCATGCCGATTTCGGGAACTCTTTGAGAGTTCTGAAATTAATCTGTTTTCAGCACGGGTGTAACCAAAGATGAATTAATGTTCAAACGTTTTTCCTGAGACATGCGAAAAGAATTTCATGTTGGTGTCGATATATGAAGTGAATTGCAAGATCGTAGGAATGAAACAGTTGGATTTTAATTACCCCTTAGTGCCAATCCGTGGTACACATTTTTACATAGTAACACGGCAACGAAGCGCTATAACATTAAAAAACCAGCCACGAAATATATGGATAAGATCGTATAGGATCATCCGATATCTCTTTTGCAACCTCTTTATCGTTCCGCCGATCTTTATTTTCAGTTTCGTTTCATTTCAGTTTCTGTCCATTTCCTTTCTATCTGCTCGCAGCAATGATTGACATTAGTATATCTGTAAAGGCGATCATTTCCACAAATCATCCGAATCGACTCCCAAGGGAAATATAATTAAGGAAATATTTTTCCAGTGACTCATTCATGGGATCGATCATTTTTCAAGACAGATCTTATATATTAGCAAGGGGTTTATTTTTATTTAGTTCCTTGCTCCGCCATGATAGAGATAGTAACTCCTCAGTAAATAGCGGTGAAGGGGAATGAGTTTTTTCAGCAGAACCGGAAGTAACATTTTCGTTCTCAAATAATAGCAAGTTTTAGAATTTGTTCGCCTTAAAAAATAAAACGCCATCCTTTTCCATGGCCGTTCCCCTCTCTCATTCCCACTTGTTGACGATAAAATTTCGGGAAATTCCTGCTTATAATTTCTTTCTAGCCGCTGAAGTCTTATCGAGCAAATTTTTTTTTTCATCAAAAGATTTCAGTCGTTAATAATAATTATGTTCTTTTATGTCTGTTGCTATTTGTTTACGCGTTCTCTAAGATATCACAGCTACCGTCGGTCCAAGTGCTTCCATCGTCGCCATCCTCCATCCCTTCCCCTCATGTCTGCCTTATCTTCACCTTGAAGAGCGTTGTGGGTTTTGTACTATGTATTTGTGGAGGACATTGGTGCAACTATTTAGCTAAGTGTATGTTGCAGTAGGATTTTGTAATTTTTAAGCAATAAGCTGCACTGTGAAGATTTTGCGATATTAAAGTGATATTTAAGGGAGGCAACGGTGGCAATTGCAACAGCAGATGTGATGGTTTACGATGACGGAAGCAAGCGATGGCTGTCCCCGGATGGTTGTGTTGAACCCGCCAGATCTCAAGTTCGAATATTGCGCAATACACGAACTAACGCCTTTCGAATTGTCGGTACAAGACTTCAGGTCGCTATTGACTGCCTTTATAAGTTATTGAAACCATTATGGCAATAGTAGCGGCTTGTGGGGGTTTTGGGCGCCGTTGTAGATGGTTGGCGTGATTAAAATATCACAGGAATGTCACACGTCATAAAATAACAGCAAGAAGTTGTTGAAATTTGAATTATAATGTTCAGATACTCTGATTTGCATCAATAGTTAAAATTCTTTAATGTCATCACTCTGTGCTCGTATTATTACAGCTTTTATTCCCTTAATAATATCCTGCAGCATTTTACAGTTTTTCAGAGGTCGGTAGCGGCTTGCAAACTTGTTTATTATGTAGATGATGGTCAAAAGATCAGCATACAATAACCACGCTTAGGAAAACACATCGGTTCTGTGGTTGGAGATTGCGGGTCACTTGTGGGTACTCGAGTTTTCGTTACATAGGGGAAGGATGAATGTTTAGTACAATCAAATTCACTAGATAGCTGAAACGATTTGTTTCATTCGTAGACGGGTATAATGGTGTTCTTAGGAAATAATTGCGAAGAAAGAGAAAAAATTTGGCACCACCCTACAAGTTGAATGGAAATTTAACGATACACTCACTTGGAAAAAATTCGTATCAGCACTTTCCTGCCTCCTGCAGCAAATTCTACTTGTGGGAGGTCATCGGAAGTCTCTTTTTTTTGATGGTTGAAAATTCAAAGTTTTCCTCTCAAAATTCAGTGGTTCTTGCCAAAGAAATTTCGAATTTTTTGTGAAAGAAAAGCAATTTAAATTCTTCCAATATATGCTGATGTCGCCGATGGGCACATTTTACTTCTCACGTTTCATCGAGCATCGCTGTTTTCTTTCAAATTTTCGGCAGATTTTTATGCCGCACTTCGAGCTGTCAATTTTTTATTTACTATTTCTTTTTTTTTGAACTTTTCTTGTTGCTTTCTCTTTCAAAGAAGTTAAAATTTCTGGTTTCTAAGCCTCTGAGGCCAGAAGGGTACCCTCATCCTTCGGGTCGTACATAATTATTTTTGTTACGTAGTCGCTTATTGATTGATTGTGTTCCGATGAAAATGATTATTTTCAGGATCGAGAATGGATATTGAATTGTAATGTATATGAGAGGCTGAAATACAATCCTGCAACGCCGACATTCCATCAATGGAGAGATGAGAAGAGGAAGGTGGAGAATTTCTTTCATTTGCTTCGAGAAAAGATTTTTTTATCATTTTTTCCCATGTCTTTTCTCTTTTTGTTTGTTAGTTTGCAGTTAGTTATGGATCTGCAGTATAGCTTAGAAAATTTTTGAAAACATTGCTGTTAAACGAAAAGACCGTTGTACTTGAATAGTCCGCTCTTCCATCCTTTCCCCTTCCGCTTCAGCACATCCGTCAGCTCCCTTTTTTCACATGAGGTTAGAAGAGATTTTGTTGATTGAGGCTTTCAAATACTGTACCTGGAAACAGTGAATCTAAAGCACGAAGTTAACTTTTTCATTTCAATGGCTCAAAATGGATGGACGTATATCGGCTTCTATGATAATGAGCGCACTTTTGGCGTTTTCGACGTGCTTTCATTTACGTATGATTTCTAAGCGCTGAAAGAAAATGCTGATTTGTCTTTAGTGGATGTGGCTTTATAGTTTCGTGTAAAGGTAACGAGACGTATTTGTTTGTTTGTTCATTTATTCATTCGTTTACTTATTTACATGCACTTTTGTACGTACATTTGTACATGCATTTATTTTCAAGTACGTTTATGGAGATTCTTTAATGCTATTTAGGTCTACGGATTGAGCTTCGTTACAGAAGAAGAAGCGCAGTTGTTTGTCAACGTGATGACACAAGCGATCGCTATAATATCGTCGAATAGCGAGTATCAAAACGGTATGTGCGTGTTTCCTTCCACGGTATTTGTGCTACTCGTGTATGTCGTCGATGATGGGAACGATGCCTTTACTCTATTTTTACACATTTTTGAGAGCTTAGTTACTTAGGTATGCGATACCGAGATCGTTTCCGTATGAGTGGATGTGGGGTATGTGTGTTAAGCATTTTCAACCAGGTGCTTTCTGAAGCTCGAATTGCTAAACCTGATATATAATATCAGTCAGTTTGTATGTGCTCCAGTGACAAACATCATATTAGTATCAGTTTCTGAAACAGTTATGGCATGTAAATATAAATAAAATTTCAGTAGCCTTGTCCAATCGGTTCAAGTGCAGTTTTGTAACCAGAAGGGTCGAAAAAATATTCTTTTAAGTGCGAATATTCCGTTAGGGTAAAAACTTTCTTGCGATCAGCCTTCCTTTCGACAAGAAAGTAATTCCGTTTGGTTGTTTTAACTTTTCTATGTTGCAATGTTTTCATATTGTTCGGAGTTTGTTTCTCTCTTTCGTCCAATAAAAAACGATAAAATCGCGTATCGAGCCTTATCATTTTTCAAGATTTTCCCAACTGTTTATCTTTATTTTCCTAATAAATTGTTTGCTTATTTTTATATTGCAAAAGGATGTGTCGAGGAGAACTATTTTAGCTTAAAGATGTTAACATTGTACAGCGGAGTAAGGAGTCAGATGTCTACAGATGGTGTCCATTAGCTATCGCAGTATAGAAATTCATTTTTTTCGCTTAGAGAGATTTATGAACGGTTTTTTCATTAGAAAGCAGAAAATTTGTCACCTTGTGGAGTTAAACATTCGATCGAGCGGTTTTGTATTTTGTACTTTTTTAATGAGATGACCCGTTGTCTTATTTTATAGGATCTGTTGAGTAGTCGAATTGAACTGTTTTAGTTTTGAAGTGAAAAGCACTGCGGGTAAATGTTAGTGTTGAAAAAGAAGTGATAGTAAGCATCATATCGCAGAATGAGGTCTTTCATGAAAGTTATCTCCCCCTCGCCTCCACCCTCCCTCCTCCTTCATGAAAGAGGAATACTTACGATATGATTGTGTTACCGTAGCAGTTAAACCAATTCTCTTATTTCATTTGTTACTGTATTTTCGCTTCTTGGAAGGATATTTTCATTGGTTAGGTTGGTTGGTGAAATAGTGGCGCTTTATTGTTGATTGAAAATATTCGCTTATATAGTGCCAGATTTCAATTTAAATACGTTCAATATTGTTGAAGTGAAATTTGAGAGAGGATTTTGCAGGTGCCGAATTTGGACTTTCGAACGGCGTTTATCACGAGCCTCAACAATTACATCATAATGCGCACAGTGCTCCATCGTTTAGAGACAACGATCAAGACAGTATTTGTTCTTCGGGTGTTACATCAGTGAACGCAAACACTTACAGGTTGCTCCATTTACTTCTCAAACAATGCAAAACATTCCACGTATCCAGCTTTCTGTTAGTACAGATTCACTGGGAATTGCTGTTGTCTTCTTGTTTTACTTTTGCAAGATTGCGTGAAATGTTTCTCTCTTGTTGATTATTTTTTCATGTTAAGCGAAGATTCGGAAGGATTGAGGGCTTTGAGCAATGTTGTGCTCTGACTTTTTTGTGAAATATTCCAATTTTACTGACACTAAGGTGCAGTTCTTTTGCAAGGAGAGAAAGAATCAAGTATATGAACACATTGACGAGAAATAAATTGGTCGTACTGAAGAACAGTTTCACTCAAACGTATATATGGGTAGGTTTACCTTGGAACTAGGAAGTTACCTGCAAGTGGCAATGCATAATAATCTTTGTTCATAAATTTAGCGACTGTATTCATGAGGAGAATAATAGTAATGAACGATTGCATCTTGAAAAATGCTCTTTGAACATGATGATTCAGCGCTTGCTTGCTTGTCGCCCACAATTGAATGGCAGTAGTTTTTTGTGATCGACCTGTTCTGGGGTTGTTTATGGCGTCGATTACCTGTTCATTCAATATTTTTCAACGCTTCGTTGTCTTGTTGTGCGTTCACCATCAGCTTCACTTCCGATACTGTACACTTGAAACGACGTTCTCTTCTGCAATACCCTCTTGAAACAGGGCAAGCTCTAGAGACTACTGATTCGCTTGAAATGAAGCTTTGCTGAGTGTATATTTAATGATGCTTTCTGAAACGGATATTGATGGATTGGTTAATTATACTGTGGGTAGAGTTTTGTGCCATTACAGTGTGCTGGAGTTGAATTTTTTAGATCGGATTCTTTGTGATGAAAAGTTTTTCGATGCTGAAATTTGGAGAAGTGAGCAATTATTGAAAGAGGATGATAGTGAATGAAAGAAAAGAATGGGTCATAATTTCTAGGAAGGAGCTACTCTGCCCGTATGTCTGGGACCTATTTTGATCGTTCCGTTACGATTGCCGGGTATTTTGCTGAAAATGAGTGCATCGAAGTGCGAAGAACTTTCTGGAACAGAATTTTTTTATTAGAGTGTTGAAAGCTACCAATTAAGCTAAAGTTAATATGCTTAATAACAAATTACCAAATCCTTTGAAGTGAACTACAACTTTGAATTATATGGTGATTAGGTGAAATATCTGATCGGCAAAAACAATGAGGAATTTCTGTGTTATTGCAAGTTTGCGATTGCGAGAGGAATTCCAACATTAATGGTTTCCTTTACTCGGACCCTCAGTTATATATATATATATAAATTTCCCACGTAAAAATTGATTTATTAATTAACTGTAGGTGTTATTTAATTGCAGGAAATCCTCTCATTCGGTGCAAAGTTCGTCAAGTGGTGCATGCTTAATGTTATCGAGTGCGCAGCGACGTTCATCGCAGGGCTCATCAAGTTCATCAAATGGTTCGGCGGCTGCAACGACCATCTATGCGGCTTCAAGCACCTCAACTTGCACCACAAATAGCCCGTCACGAGTTGCGCCGCCACCTGCATCTGGTGCATCGTCTGCTCCACTACCACCTCCAACGGCTGCATCGAGCGGACCGCCACCTGCACCACCCCTGCCATCTGGAGGAATAGGTTCGTTGGATTTTGCTATTTCTTCCAGCGTTGAATTTTGTGCTTCATGAGCTTCATTGGTTGTTATCCATACTTATTGCTGCTGCATTAACTAGAAGTCGAGATAAGAAGATGAGGGGAATCTGTCTTTTCGTTGGCGTTAAGACCGTGTACCAGACGATGCCAACTTTCATGAATTGGTGATATAAGCTTACTGCTACAACAGTAGCGAAAGAACCCACCTCCTGCATGAGAAGGTTGCTCGTAGAGCGTCATGGGATGTCTATATCACACACATTCAGGCAAAGAGCGTTCGCGATACGGGCATTGCATTCACGAGGGAAATGAATCGTTCATCTTATGTGCGTTTATCACGTTTAATTGTGAATCAATATGTAAAGCCCAAGTCGCCTTCATGTTATGCTTTACAGTCGTGAAAGTGGGCCCTTTTGCACAAATATTGAAACGATGCGTTTATTTGTACGATACGTCAGATGGTTGGAATCGTTTGTGAACATAGCACATGCCTTTGAATTTTTACAAGCATTTTGTAAGGAATATGTGATGATTTAAGCAAAAAAGTTTTCCCCGTCGAGAATGAGTGAAAGGTTGGGTTAAAGAGGTAAAATGATTAGCTGATTGAAGTTAAGTTGAATGAACAGAATTTTTTTGGTCATTCTTGAGAAAGTTGTGTGAACATTGATTCATCAGAGCGGTTTAGTTCTTGTGAACCGATCCTAGTGTTCGCTTATTTCCGGGAAAATTCCAGGTGATATTTCTTGTTGAATTCTTTTTAAATATGTGGTCTTTTTTCTGATGTTCAGTGATATTTTTTTCCTTTATGGTTTTTTCTCCTTTTTTTCCAGTGTTTGCTTAGGGGATGAGATGGTTTAATGGATTCTGTGAATGTCTAAAAGGTTCAGCAGAGAAGCAAGGAATGCGTTGGTGGTGGTGAATATTGAAACAACTCCCGTTGCTCAGTCTTATGTACAATCTTCGCTGTCAAATCGTGTTTTAGTGGTATTGTCAACATAGGGAATTAATTTTTTAACTTTATTAACTAAAGTTAAAAATTCGTTGTGTTTGAATAATTTATATATATTTTTTTTTTATTATTACAGCCGCAGTCAGTACGAATGCACCTCCAGCTCCTCCACCACCGCCACCATCCTCACTAACAAGTGCGAAGCCGAATTGCAACTCGATTGCCGAGCAGATCAAGAGGATACAGCTAAGAAAAACGAATACAGCTCTTATAAATAATGCAAACACATCACAAAGCAGATCCGAGAATGTCGCCGGTTGGTTATTCCCGATGATCTTTGCTTCAAAATTTTCACAGAAAATGAGTTTTTTTTAATTAAAAGGTTTCGCCGAAATAGGATGCTTATTAAATTTGAGGTAAGTTATGGAGGGCATTTTATATTTTTCGGTCGTTTCTAAATTCGTTTTATTACTGAAATTAGTTGATTTGTTGGATGATGATTGCGGCGGAGAGTATTTTGCATTGATATCGATATTTTTCATGATGCAGTATTCACGTGAGAATACAACCATCATCGGAAGAAGTACATGAAAATGTGTTCGAGTTTACATTAGCTTACCGAGGAGAAATCCTTTATCGGTTCATTGCTCTGCAGTGAGAATATCATACTGAAAAGAAAAACATGCTTGTCAATTCCGTATTGAATCCATCTATAAAATAATTGAATACTCAGTATTATCACTCAGTATTATTCACTAAGTGAGAGATAATAACTTCCAACATTAGAATATGACGAAAGGGATATGTTAAGTGACGACTGCATAAGGAAAAGCCAACCTTATGCGACATCAGTTATAAAAACGTCACCTTGGCGATCGGCCGTAGAAGGGCGCTTAAGTGAGCGTATTTTTGCCAGTGAGGTGAAGATTATTTTCAGTGAAATTGTCACTCGTCACATCTTTTATGCAAATTACAATAGGAAGTAAAATTACTCTTTGCAAAGTATTATTTTTTTGTTCGTTAGTATCGTGTTTTCCGTCCTTCTTTCCTTGGGCAAGAAATAGTTTCCAGTAATATGCATCAACAAAATTAACTAATTATCTTCCTTGAATAAATTCTGAAAGAAGAAATGATGTAGCAATAGAAAACGAAACGATATGCGGATATTGAGATTTCGCTGAAAATAACATCGGACGTTATAGGTAATTTTTTAAGTTCATTCATATGAGTGAGGTAGAAAAATGTAATAGTAATTAATAAAAATACGAGAAATTCGTTCCACTATAAACGAGAATATGAAATACCTGTGTGAAAGCAGTTTAAGAGGAAATCCTTTCCAATGCAGATATTTAAAACAGTGTAAGAGCTCGTTACATCTTTCATATGCCGCTGTAGAAACCCTTCTGAACTATTCTTTCAAACTCTTTCAACGACGACTTTCGCATAAATCCTAGAGGTCATTCAACAAGTTTCGTCGATTTCAGACTTTCCAACAGACAGTGTTTCCACGTCTCAGATATTTTGTAACGTAATTATGCGTTGAGTTGGCCGTAATTTTGCGCAACAGAAACTTTATTTGCATGCAGTTCTTTGAACTCTCATCGCATCATCCAGAAAGCATGGAAACTGACGAACAATAGAAGAACGAAAGCATTCGACTACTGTTGAATTTTCTATGAGAGCGGGTTCAGCACAGAAAAAGATCAGTTGGCCGAGAGTTGAAGGTATTCGGCGAAAAACGTACTTCAGCTGTAATTAGTGAAAGCGAAAAAATCCAAAGTGGTATTTCTTAATACAAAAATGTTCGGGTCGGTTCCCCGTGGCGCGTCTAGTCATCCCGATTTTATTGAGGATTTGTACCCTCTGTCGAGATGCGGTGAAGTAAACATTAAGAAACACTGGTGTAAGGGCAAACAGTTAATGATACTTGTATAGTAAAGCGGCAAATAAGTAGGATGTCTCAAAGGGATGGTTTCGATTATCGGCACGATCCCACGCGGCTGCCGATCCGCTCACGGGCCTCTGCCATTGTAAACCCGCTCGGCCTTATTAGTAGTCTAGCAGATGGGGCGAACACATGAGCACGGCATTCCTCTAATATCGTCCCGGTTCTGCCTCAGACCACTCTTATGAGTGGTGTAGAATAGTACTTTGATCTGCATATGTGCTGTTGGCATTATTTACCTTTTCTTTCTGGCGCATCATTTCCAGTTGATATGCAGTCGATTAGCCTACTTTACGAAAGTCAGTAGAAATTTCGATTTCCTGCCGAAGCTTCTATGTTCGTTCTACCATTATGAGATCTGTAGGGGTGAGGTATGGTGTCAGTTCGCCAGGGAATGCAGTTTAACACCAGTATTTTCAGAAGGGAGATGGCATATATTGTACCCGTGTTGCCGATATCCCAATAAATTTTTCTTCAGAATTATAGAGCTTTTTCGGGAATTTTCTCTTCAGAACATGTTTTTTCTCTTCGGAGAATAAAACTTGACCTTTATGAGATAGAAGTGCGGAGAAATTCTCTTTTAGCCAAAGTCACGAAAATTTCCTATAGCTTTTTTCAAATGAGCCATTTGTTCCAGAAATCCATGACGAAATAAAATGCGCTTTATTGCTTATTTGGAGGAAAATTCTCGAATTTCCAAGTTCAGTCGCTCACTTTTATCTGAAAATCCGTCGCGAATTTGTTAAATATCGAAAAACGAGTTCATTCATCGTCATAAAGAAGCAACTAAAAAACGCATATAAAAAGGGTTAGGTGGCCGGAAAACTCGTCATTAATGATTCATCGGATTTGGCCTTCACATTCACCGAGCGTTCACACTTGCTTGTTTTTTTTAATTGTCACGCGTTATGGTGCATCGACGTGAACATTAACGGTGTACATGGAGCACCGAATAAAATAATTTTTCTCTCTTATAAGAGATCTGAAACTGCTGTCCTCAAACTCCGACTTGTATTCACCTTAAAATAGATCGACAGGTAAGTCGACATCCGTATTGGAGAAGGATAATCAGTTTGTTCGCCCACAAAGTTGCTTACTTGTTTTCCCGTTGATTTTTGCAGGGAAGGTGTATTGAGTATCTTCAACAAAAAAGTACATTGTGAGGAATCTAACGTATTTTACAGGCGCACGCGGTCGCGGGGATCTTTTCTCGGAACTTGAGGCCACTCTCAACAAACGCAAAAATAATGCTGAAAATATCGACTCACGCCCCAGCGGTACTTATTGATCGTTTTCCCAGTATTTTTCGTTTTTTTTTTATGGCTGAGGAGGACGTCTTAGTTTCGATTTGAATCGACAGCTGTTTTGTTTCAATTTTGCATATATGTAGGGAGGATTTTTTAACGGTTTTTCTCGATGAAACGAATATTTCTTTATATATTTAAAATGAAGTTTGCTTTAATTTTGTATGTTTAAAATAAAGTGGGGCAAAATTGCATATGAAAATGAGTTTTTTCAAATATTTTAGGAGACTCGATTGTTGCAACAACTAACGGTACAATTCGACGTGCATGGGAGAAACCATCGGGTGGTGCGTTGAATGGAAGTAACTCCATTACCGATTCACCAAAGACTCATCGCAAGTACGTTTCATTGATGTTTTATCTCGATTAGTAATATTTGTCGTTTTCTTATTAAGACTTTAAAAATTATTAAAACGAGGATGATTAAATTCAGCTGAGAGTTTAGCATAATGGTAAATTTATTTTTTAATTGAGCTGTTTATTCGACGCTTAATTCAATTTTCAATTTCTGTTTTCAGGGTTAGTCGTTATTGGGGCTACAAAATTCTTTGTGGGGAAATACAAAGAATTTAATAAATTTTGGTGAGTGGTGTCATTTTTTCATCCGCAGTTTCGTCGTTGATGAAGGGTAAAGTAGATTAAATAGCAAACATCATTATCAAAATGTAATTGTTAGCTATTGATGGACGCAGTAATTGTTATATATGACACAGTGATTATGCATATTGTCCAGCGTCGAGTATTGATTGTGCTGATGTAAATGTGACTACGAAATTCGAACATATCTATTTTCTTTGCATTCTTCAGGGGGGGGGGGGGGGGGGGATGAGTGATGATGAGGACTTTTTTCTCTCCACTTATCCTCCTATCTCTGCTCCTTCCGCTTATCATTTAATGATGCAGCTTTACTCGATGCATGTGCAGTCATAATCGCAAGTTTGCAAGAACGCATATTAATTATATTATAGTATTGGTAGGGCGCCAAGTGGATCATCTATTTCGAGTCAGGAAGAGCCACGCACAATAAATGGTCCAATAGTCAGTACGTCGGTCACTTCGAATGTGTCAACAGCATCGAATGTGTTGACAGTGGAGATGCTCGAGCAGTGGAAGCGAGATATTTTGAATGAAGTTCGAGCTGAGATCAATAAAGCTAAGAATGAGATTATCGACGCATTGCAGAGAAGGTAGAATGAGAAGGTGCCTGTTGACAGTCGTTGTTTTACCTAACGATGATTCAGTTGGGTGGGTCCACGATTACTGGACTGAAGAGTTTGAATTTTAAGGAAGTCATATTACGAAATAATAATCTTCGGTGAAGGTGGTGGCAGTTTCTATCTAGAAAAAGTGGTAAAATTTTCTGATAAGAAAAAGAGTTGAAACCACTGATAAGTTAAGAGATTCGAACGAGTTGGAAATAGATGATCCATTTCAGAGAACTGAATCATTGATGAAGTTAACGACAAAAAGGAAAAGAAACGCTAGTCGAAATGTTTGAATGTGAAAAACAATACCATATTCATAAAGGTGCATAGGTGACGTTTTTATTTTTCTGCATTTGACCATTTGATCGTTGTCGGTCAGTTGCGGTACGTTCTTTCCTGGGCTTTTATTGTTAGATCAAATATCCAACTTGGGACGGTAATTTATTCCCCATTTGAGGAAGTGAGAAGAAATTTTGCGAAGGATTTATGTGAATAGTGAAAGATTCTATTGTTGATTGCTCGATAATATCGACTCATTTCGAGTGATATCCCTTACTGTTCGTTTTGATATCTCTTTCTCTCCCCTGTTCCTTCATTCCATTTTTTTCTGTCGAGGGCAGATTGAAATGTGCTGGGGAGATCGCATCATTTGGTATTCGAGTTTGTGAGGAAGTGCTGTGCTCTCGCACAATTGTTTGGCCTTTTGTGCATTGCAGTCTTCTTGTAAATCTTGTTCATTTGAAAACTGTACGTTTTTGCGACGGATACTTAAACATTTTACAAGTAAGCAAGCCAGCAGATTGGCATTTCCAATTACTCTATTAAGAATACCACAGTATCTTGCGAAGGATGAGGTTTTAATCGAGAAATGAATAAGGAAGGAATCAGTGGGGCGGAAGGACGTCGAGGATTTGCGAAGGTAACCGTTGCAGCAGTTTTCCTCCTTGATACTGTCGGGATTCTGCAAAACCTTACTAAATTGGTTACTCGGTCATTGTATCGCTTATAAGAAAAAATTTCATCAATTGATTCTGTTTTATATCGTAATTCATAAAATAAACATATGCACTAGCTGCAGGAATGCTCCAACTATTTTGGAGTATATTTCATCTTGAAGATATTGTAGAAGTGATATATATGGCGTGACAGTCGTAAGGTATAACCATTTGTGAAAAGCAAAAGATGTGGATGGAAGAATATAGCAGTGAAGTTGCTCATTCAGGTAATAGTAATATTTTCTCGTTGTGTGAGAATTGGTTATCCCACAATGCCGCTTATATCGTCTGTTGAGCCATGTTCATCTCTGTATGTTTTTGTTTGATTTTCGCAAATTAATGGTTTCTGATCGGATGCGACTATGATTGCTCGAATCCTTCTACTTCCTCTTGTCATCGTTGTTTCCCTTTATTTTATTCTTTTATTTATCTTTATTCTTTTTGAGTGATTTTGCGAGTATATTCGGAGCATTGAAATTTGTACTAAATAAGGATAAAAGGCATTGAGAGGATAAAAAACCTTTCATGAATATTATATTTACATATAATATCCGGCACTCCATTCGTTAGCGAGTTGAAATGCAGCCGTTTCTTTGTATTGCATGTTATCATAGAGCATTCATTTCGCACATACTTAGTCTCATGTTGCTATTATTAATAGCATTATTTACTGCGATTATTTCTAACTGGTTGATTATTTGTAAATGATTGCATTTTTATTGTGCACCACGTTTGTTGGTAGATCGGGCGATGACTGCGTTTATTATCAGTTTGTTATCAGTTGTAGTGAAAATTTTATTTCTTTAGACTTTCACTTAATACATTAAACTTATATGAAGGAACGTTTGTGATTCTTAATGTATATCATTGCTTATTTGGAGTGAAATAAGGAAATAATCGATGAGGAGAAATGGGTGATAGAGTAGAAGCTTTACTATTCCTTAAATATTCTCTTCATATTGGTGCTTATAGGGGAATATTATTGTATTTTTGGGTAATTTTTATGATCGATAGGCGATCGTTTATTCTCATAAGCGCTGTATAAAATGAAGTCTATTTGCAAGAAGTGGTGCCATTTTCTGTTGGCATATTCGCATAAGTGGAAAGATGGATTTGAAAATGGATATTCTAATTTTCATCATTGTTGCAGTGGTTTTCTTCACTGAAAATATTGCACTTTTGACTGAGGAAAAAACGATGATTGGAGTGTTCACTGAATCGATTTCGTTGAGATTGTTGGGGGATGATTAACGCCGGTTATTCTTCTAGCAGTAATTGATCAGTGATGAATCAAAACGGAACAACTTCGATCGATCACTTTGATTTCGCTAATCCTAAGTTCATTTATTCTATGTTTAAAGGAAATGTTCTCAGTAAGAAAGAGAAATTATGCAAGGTTTATGATTACTAAAGAACATATTTGTGGAGAGAAAATCAGTTTGAACATATTTCATTGATATTTGTTTGATGTATTGAAATGATGATTGCAATACTCTTGAAATGATTGCAATACTTTCTTTCTTATTTGTTTCTCTGTTCGTTTCGAAGGTAAATTATTCATTCGGATGAGCGTTATTCACTTATTTTGTCATAATTCATCAACGCCGAAGTTCTCCACTCTCAGTGGGTGGATCAGTATCTATTTGTATTGGTTAGTTGAGCGCAGTGGTCATTATCTGTTTATGTTGTTAAGTGGACGAGTGGCCAGTATTTATTTGCTCCTATAGGTTGTCTTAGTGGTCAGTATCAGTCTGTGTCGATGCGTGAAAGAAAAGGTTTCCATCTGAATTTGAATCCAAACGGAATGGCTCACTGATTAGTCCGTCGTTGACGAAACGGTATATATCTTCGAGAAGCAGTTCAGCATGGAACTAAGGTGAACAGACAGGTGACAAGTGAACAAGCATGGCTGATTAACGAGGTGTAAGAGCTAATTCCACTATTTTCTGCATTTGATTATTCCACCCTTAAAAACGCGTGCTTGGTGACAAACTAGGCTAGTGATTTTTGCAGTGAAAGTTGCGGAAATGATGCATTTAAAATGTGGGAAATTTCCCTCTGGAGTAGTCTGTTGTGTCTATTCATTTTGAGTTTCGCTGGTAGTTCATTCGAAGGATGCGTGCGGTACCGGTCGGCTTCGAGATCTCTAATTTGTAAGAACGGACTGTTTTGAAGTTATCTTATCGGTTTGGTTGCGCATGCAGACATGTTTGTCGAAGTTTAGTCAACTTTTGCAATCTGAGTGCTGCGTCGCAGGTGAGCGTGGACTTCCAGGTGTCTTGCACAGTTGCGTGCATGGATATGGGAGAGGCGGCAAGGCGTGATGCTAGGGTCAAAGTTGGTTGATGCAAACGGTTGTGACTTCCTCGCTATCAAAAATCCCTGGTTTCCAGTGGGCATGTACTTGTTTAAATTGCAATAGTTCACATTCGGATATAGACTTCACATACTTGTTTCTGGATTGCTGTATTCCATTTTTCAGCTTAAGCAGGAAGGTGTCGATTTGAAACTGCACAATGCGCGATTCCCGAAACGGCTTCCTTCTCGCTTACGGCTTCCCCTGTAATCCAAATAAAAAGGATCATCGGTCGAATGCGTGCGGTAATTGCTGAGTTGGGCACTCGTTCAGTTGTGATTTCATCTTCACGTTTATATTTAACCCATAGGTGGGTTCCTCTCATTTTTCTCAACACCACAAACCTTACTGCGTTATGTTAACAGCGGAGAAATGTTGTTATGACGAGGCTCGTCTAATATTTCACGTAAACTCACAATTCACGCGAATTGTTCCACATAAAGAAACGAATGAACTTTTCGACTATCAATGAATTAAGTGCAGTGAGTCGATTATGTCGAACTGTTGAGTCATTTAGAGAACGATAAAGCTTATCATGTAGATGATTCGTTAGTGGGCGAGCGTGTTATGTAATGAAGCGGAAGAAGTATGGAGGTGAGCAAAATGGTAGATAAGTGTGGCGTTGCCTGAAATTTTAAAACTACGGTTGTGCAAGAAATTTTTTAGGAAAGGTAAAAATTTTCAAAGGAATCGTGGTGCTGGATATATATGGCCTACAGCTAAACGGAAACAAAAATAAGGCTGTCTCCATGAAACAACGGATTAATATGTTCCCGCAAAACTAGGAAAATGAGGCGACATGCGGAGGAGGGGGAGTATTGATGAATATTGTGCTTATTGCCAGCCCGACGGAAGTCCACTTCATTGTCTCTAGGAAAGATGGAGGAAAGGTTTCCTTGATTGAAGTCATACAATAAATTGGAAATAACAGTGGCTAATTCGATTGCCATGTGAATTTCTCTGTTAACGTCAATTCAGTTACCTATTATTGTTATCTTTTTCTTTTAGATTTATTATTGTCATTTCTGATAATTTTAGATCCGTTATTTTAATGAGTCATTTTAAAAAAACCTATGAAATTTCATTCTCTCATCAGATTAACGTAATATTCTCAGTAGAAATACTTCAGTAATTCGTATTGAAGAACTCAACGATCATAGGTAGTGCTATTGAGATTAAAGAATCGTTAATAGCTAATCAAGTCAATAACATAGCATAAACTGGAAATTCTGCCTAGTAGAATACGGAAATATGAGCTATGCGATAAGCATTTACAACCGAGAATGTTGATTGTTTCGGTGTAGAATTTCTTTCTTAGCGCAGAGTAATTCCTAGATTTAATGAATGCTACAATTTTTATCGAAAATTCTTCAATGATATAATGAATATAGCGGCGAAATTTTCTGGAAGATCCTATAAAAGATCTTCATAAACAGTTTGTCTTTCATTCGAAAATAGAGGCTTCCATGAAATTTTTGGAATGAGGGAGCATTCGATATGATTCTTATCTCAATTTTGAGGTGTAATTAAAGGAATTGTCGATTTATTAGAGACATAAGTGGGAACGTGCATCTAAATGGGACGCTTTTCGACGGTTTTCGACGGTTTTCAACATATTGAATGAATACACTGTACCCATTAATTGTTTATTGTTATTCAGTGTTTCATCGTTGTGCTGTGATCGATTTGCTCATTGCGTCATTATCGATTTTACGTGTTGTTCTGTTGCGAGCATTCCATACCGGTTATTCGATTTTTCCATTTTCATCGCATAGCCGTAGGACGTGATCAAATTGTCGAGATATGAAATCCGCATATTGTGTAGGCGAAACACCTCAATCGTATTCGTATAAGCTATTTCCATCCTCTAGAGATAAATACTATCTTGTGGGACATCTTTTATAGAATGTTGAAACTTCATCCATCTTGCACAGGCAGTTGAATGTTCTGGATTCATAGAAGTAATCAAATGGAAGTAGAGGGTGATCTAGACGTATGTTTTTCGCCTTTTTTTCTCGCGCACTTGTTTTGTTGTTTGGAAAACAAAAAATGGATGTTTTTGTTTTGCGAAGGGCCATATATCACTCGTATCATCATTGGATATCGGAAGTCATTTTCTGGATTCCGAAGTTCAAGAGAAGTTCGTTGATGTTGTTGAGAGGTTTTTTTCAAGCACGCTTTTCACTATCGTTGCCACAATAATTAATTGATACGCATTCAAATTAACGAAGACTAAGAGGGACGATCAAAGATAATATGAAATGCTCAGTGCACTTCGGATAGACCTTAGCGGCATTCGGGTTACTCGGCGTGGGTATTGTTGTTGTAGTGGTGAGTGGTGCTCGCCTAGGCTCTTCACGTATTGTTCCGTCGTCAGAGTTGCGATCGATATTGGACATGTTCTTGGGAAACGAGGGAGACGAGCAACGTAGGTCTTTATTCCACGTTCCGACAACTATATCACTGCAATTTTGCACGCAGTCCCTAACCTCTCGATTAGAGAGAAAGCACCCCTATACACCTTGCTTCTTGTAAGTTCCTGCCTGCGGACGAGGATTGGGAGTGGTTGGATCTCATATTTCTGAATGACACCATGATTGAACGATCATATGAATGAAATTGTTTACTTCATCCTTATCGGATCATCTAGGTTATTTCGTTAGTGAATGATTGTTTTAAAGATGTCGTTGATGAGCTCAATAATATTGTTTGCTGCAACCATTGTGGAAATGTCTGCGGATGAAGACGACCACTTCGACTACTTTGTATTTGCTCAAGTATACCCGACAGCCATCTGTCAAGCTGACAACGATTTCACTCCGGATTCTTGTGTGATTCCTAACGGTACAACACACTGGACGATACATGGATTATGGTAATTATTTTTGTTTCATTATCACTAATCACTGGTCACTTTTGATATCCTTAGAATGACTGGACACTTCATTCTAATTTCTTTTTAAGCAGCAAATTTTTGAAGAAGTTTCTGTTTGAAGTATTCTCAAAGTAGACTAATTAGAACCAAAAACTAGAGGTAAATAACAGGAAATTTGCATTATAATTTAAAGCAGTTGAAATTATTGCCTAGAAAGTAGGTTGACTGAAAAAGAACTGAAAACGATGGAATTTGCAAAGGTAGGAAGAAAAATTTTGAAAAAAGAGGATGAAAATAGGAAAAATTAAATCGAAACATTTTTATAGAAATGAATAAATAAAAATTCATAATGCAGCTCTATCAGTATGCGGAAATTTTGGAAGTGGTAGGAAAAACTTTTTTCATTTCTTTCACTAAATTCCCTCAACCATTTATATTGCATGGACCAGGCTGTACTATTGTTAAAAAGCAGAATTCGTTTACGGCCAACTTTATGAAGTATTATGTTAATATTTGTGCAGTAATTATATATGCAAAAATACAACTAGTACGCAGTGGTAGGAAAAGCTTTGCGAGTGGTTGGATCTCATATTTCTAAATGACACCGTGATGACACCATTGTCTCCTGTAGAGGGAATTAGTGATGTGCAGAATTAGTCACTAAGAATGTGATAGGAACCTATGTTTAGTTCAGAAGTACCTACTAAGCAATTCGAACATTTAAGCAGTAAGTAGTGCAATAAATAACTTAATGCTTACGCAGTTTTCCTAATGTCAAATGGAGTACCAACAAATTTATTGTTGCAACTTTGTTATTGAAAGTCGACGTTGAAAAACATGGGATTCTGTGGTTTTTTATTGATATATAAAAAATAATGCAGAATTTTTTCGTAAAATATACTTTCTAAAATTATGCTACTTTTTCTGAAATTGACTCAGACCTGGAAGCACAGGAATATAAAATGGCATTGTTATATAATCGTTAAAGTTATCCTTATCTAGTCGCGATCTGTTAGTAATTCGATATGCTGGATGAAAAATGAACCAAAACGCTTTCATGTATCGCTTTCTTCGATAAATTCAAATCTTTAGGCCAACAAGGCAGGATGGTTCATATCCTCAATTCTGTCATAGAAGAGAGAGTAAATTCCATCCATCTGAATTGTCTCCTATAGAGGATATACTTACTAGTCAATGGCCTAATCTCTTTCCACATAAATCAAAGAGTTCGATTTGGTGAGTTTATTCCTTTTCCTTTTGAAAGTTCGCAGTTTTATCACCTAAAAATGAATTATTCGACGATTAATAAATAATTTTACAAATATTTCAAAGGATCTTCAATTTTCATTCAAATGTGAAAAAGCAGTACATTCGCTGAACTCATAAATTATCGAATAAGTTTAGAATTGAAGTGATAGTTGTGATAATTTCTATAGATAATCTCATTTCGATCATTCATAAAAATCAACTTTCATTAAGAATTTTTGCCTCTGTTGGGTGTGGAACTTGCATTTCAGAATACCTACAAAGCTATTTGAATTTCTGTCCGCGTAAGAATGAAATCCAGGAAACTTTCGAGAAAATATGACCAAATATGAGGTGGCCATAGTATTCGATAAGATCCCTAGAGTACTATGTTTAAGGAGAACAAATCTTAAGAATGAGGAAAAACATGAATGGTAGGGAATTTATCTGTTGCAGTGAAATTTTTTCTATTATTTGTATTGCTGTCGTTTTTCATCAATAGACTTATCGCTTTCTTAATTTTGATAGGAAATAAGAAGCTAGAGAGAAAATATTCCTCATATTTATTCCTAAAAAGTTATTCTCTAATTTCATCACATTAGATTTTTAGCAAACATTTCATAATTTCGGACGTAAATTTTTTAGAGTCGTTTTATCTTGATAGCTAAAGGTTTTCCATCAAACAGATATCGATCGTAGTGCCTTATCCATAAAAAGGACGTGCAATTTCTTTAGTATAGCGTGGTAATATCGTAGAAAATTTGTCGAAATAAGTCGGCTGAATAACACTCAACCGTAGTGAAAGTCGATGATGTCGGATCACGCATCACTCCATAAACGAACGATTCGACAGCTGATTAGCAGAAAAATATGAAGCCTGCCGAAATACGTAGACTGTGGTTGTCAGTTACTTTGTAGGTTAACGGGCATCGACCTTTACTTGAGCCCTAATATTAACTGAGTCGTTCAATTTCGGTTATAGATTCGTGTGTGGGCGAATATTGGTTTTTTTTGTTCAGGAAGCATGAATGGGATAAGCATGGAACATGTGCAGCTAGTTTACCGGCCACTCAAGGAGAGATGAATTTTTTTTCCAAAACTCTGAAACTCCATCAAAAGTATTCGATTGCCGAGTAAGTGTTTTTGTTTCTTTCTCCTTGTCAAAAATAAATTGAGCAGCTACGTGTTCGTTGTGTTCGCCTGAATAAATCAACACAACTTTTGTGATGAGTATCCGGATATTTGCAATCCTAAGATTGATGGAAGGCTCTCCCATTGAATTGTTATTTCTGATATTCTATCAAAATGCCCCCTTCCCACCTTATTGTATTGTATTGCAGCCTAACTTGACAATTTTTCGTTGTGCACTAGGAGCATACAGTTAGACAGTAGCCCCATGCGAATTCTTTATTAATGTTCATATTGTTTAGTGATAGAGTGGGAGCACAGTCAACATACGACACCGAACTTGTGGCTTTTTACTTTCTGGACAGAAGTTCCAGTGACCGAGATGTTGCAACGCTGCCAATAATTTTTCCTTAGCAGTGATCCATTTTATTTCGCATGCAAAGCAGCAAAGTGTTTTGATTTCTAATCAACAACATCAGTGAACGCATAACCAACCGAAACTAGGGAATGAATCATTATAGATAAAAGTATCCATGGGAGCCTCAATCGGCAAGCATATGTGAAATTGCAAATCTGAAATTTCGGGGTTCGAATCTCGCCAACAGATAGTGTTCTCGTTCATCGAAGAAGAAGGGTCGTTTATGTCTGATGCAGACTAAAGTTGGCACCATCAGAAAATATTACTCGTTTGAATGTTCGCGTTGTATTAAACAAGCCAATTTAGCAAACGGTGTTAGCATCGCCTTTTCCTGTTTTCTTAGATATCTTGGCTAATGAGATTACTAGTTTTTGCTGCTGAAGGGAAAAGATGAAGTTTTCTTATCGTCAGTTTCTCTTATCCCAATAAGTGTTTTTCTCAGTCATCATTAGCGCAAATTTTGATCAGTCACCACTTTTGCATGATTTTTATAATTTTTCTTTTCACTTATTGATAAAGGTGCCGTATAAGTCTGCATTTAAGGATGGATTTTTAGCACTGTTGATCAGTTGTCAGCTAAAAGCCAGTTCATTTTCCTTTGACTGAGAATTCTGGCCAGTCGGATGCATTATATTGTTTCATTGTGCTATCTTTTTTTTGGAAATTTACGCGACACTTGTTGTAGGGAGACTTCCGAAAAGTGCATATCTCTTAGTCTTCCTGATGTGCTTTCTCATATTTTTTTTATTTGATGTGACTGAAAATAATTCTTACATAGTGCTTTGCAACGCAGCGGAATTATACCGAGCAGTGAAAACACTTATCAGCTAAACCAGATCGACAAAGCAGTTGAGTCAGCATTCACCAATGGTCGTACTATCAAAGTGCACTGTCTCAAAGATAAGAAGGTATTTTCATTTAAACTGCTGGTTAACTGTTTTCTTCAAGTAACCTGGGAATTGCTGCTGAATCTTGGCTCCTTGGCCTCATAGAAGATATTCACCTTGTTTTCCCTGGCATGATTGGGCGGAAGGAAGAAAGTTAAGGGAAGGGGAAAGCGAACTTGGAATGAGTGGAAACATGCAGTGCTAAAATTTCGATACTTAACAGATCATCCTTCCTAAAATTAAATGTCTATTTTTTCGTGAGTTGTGTTCATCTTCCCCACTCATCCAAGTTTTTTCCAGTATGAGGCCGAAGGGATCTCTTTCCTCCCCTTCCTCAAAGCTTCGATTTCGCTACACCATTGCACTGACCATAGATTGGTTATTCCAAAATGGAAAGCACTGTATTTAGACTCATCGAATGATGAAAATATTTACCCACTGCTGACACAGTGCTTTGATAAATTTTTGGTCTCTGCTTATATTAAGCCCAGTTTAACCAAGAAAACTTTTAAGACAGGCGAATATTTTCTGGCCGACATTCGTATTTGCATCGACAAAGACTTCAAACCGATACACTGTCGTGGTAAAGGGAATAGATATCCACGTGCAGCCAAGCCCACCTATCAGTCTTGTCCTTCTGAAAATATTCGATATATTCCAGCTGCCAGTGGCGCTAGTGGCGCAAAATCGAGCGTCCATGGCGCCGTGTCTTCATTGGTTCATTTGTTGAAACCACTGAAATTTCTGAGCATATATTTCATCGCACTATTGGTTTTCTAGGCAACAACCAAGTAACGATTTATTGGGTGGTCTTGAACCTTTACTCAGAGAGCAGATATACAATTCGAGCAAATCCCAACCCGAAAGTCCCAAATTTAATAGTGGTCACTTCCTGTACTAATCTATAATATAAATTTTATGATTCAGTTACTAAATGTGTCCTTACGACATATTCGAGCTGAAGTGATCATTTTCCACCCAAGCAGTGTGCCAGGAAATGTATTACTATTATGTGCGGTGGTTGCTGCTTTATTTCATTACCAATAATATCGTAATTTTTCTCCAGTCTTTTTAGGCAGCTTCGATAAATAAGTTTTGCTCATTGAAAACTCTCGTGGAGGCCGATTCGTTGTTAATTTACAAAAATAGTGAATTATTCTCTTAAAAAAGCTTCTCCGATCTTATTGATTGCTCTCATATGAATATATTGGGACATTGATTCGTTCATTTCATTTGCAAAGATGCCATTTTTGCTATACTCTTCCTTCCATCAGTTAGCGGATTCCCTTCAAAAATGCAATACTTTTTAGTCACGCTTACATTACTTACCCTCGTGAAGTTTGAACCATACCATCAAAACAAATTGATAAGTGAGAGCGAACAGTTTGGATGCGAATTGTTCAAATCCAAATGCCAAGTAGCATTTCCGGATACGGAAGTATTCCATCTACGTGCAGCTAAAGCTAATGGAAGGCATGTGAAAAAAACTGATGCTGGCTGAATTTTTTCCGCATCCAACAGATCATTCAGCTGCGTCAGTACCCGAAAAGTGATGAAATATTATCCCATTCGGTTTCTCTCTACACACTCAACGAGTTTTATGATGAAATCGTCAGCCCCTAATTCGTTTTTGAAATCGAACCAACTGCGACAGTAACTTCTATAGTTTATAACAAACTATGATGTTAGTTACATCCATAGAATATTCGATTAGAACAAAATATGCTCTCGGAAATTACCCATTATAAACTGCACTCGTTGAATTTCATCGCCATAGCCTTCATGATTCGAGATTGAAAGTAAAGAGTAAATGAAGGGATATAGATGTGGAATTCTCTTTTGAGAAAAGTTGTAGGATGCAAACAAACAAAGATTCATTTCATTAACGCGCATATAGTCGTCAAAATGCACATGACCGATGTGTTAATTTCACGCTGAATCGATGTTGCATCAAAAAATCTATGGCGCACAACTAACTGATTTGACTATTACACTTCTTGTGGTCACCCTGACAGTCTCCACGTTTGCTTTCGATGGTTTCTTTGCTTTCTGTTGCTTAGGATCATTTAGCAGAAAAGAAAACAACGAGAGGAATTCTGTGACCATTATTGATGGGAGCCATTATTGAGTGGCTCTTGACCGCGATGCGTATATTTCTATATGTTGGCGTATATGAAAGTTATTTCGTCATATTCCGCTTCTTTCGCTTTGAAGGAAATTATGATGGATTTATATGCGATATTTGAAATGTTTGTTTACTCAACTCTAATTGCTTGTACTTCCAGTAATGTTAACAGACGCGTGAGGAAGAATTGTGCATCAGTAGATGTATGAATGCATTAGTAGTGCATCATAGGATGTAAAAAACCAACCCCCTCCCTCCTCCGTCCCAATTTTTGGTGAAACGGTGGAGGATTCTTTCATCTCTTGTGGAATGGGTAAGGATGGAGCAGAATCCAGTGCAGCAATTATGATGCTATATTGTCAGTGGCAGTGGTGTTTATCACTTGGAAAATATATTTTTGCTCATCATTTCCAACGTTTATGGAAATTTTAACGCATAAATTGTGCTATCACTGTGTTCAAAAACTGATGACTGCCCACCTCCTTATGAACATCAGTTTTAGAATTTTTAATTTGCAAGTAGGTGCACCCTTCGGAACAGGATATATTTGGGCAAGGTTAATTCGGCGCATTCCACACGCTTCTGTCCATAATGAGGTGATATTATTAACGTTGCCTTCATGAAAGTATGAATTTGCACCCACAATGTATGTATGCAAGTAAAGATGTACTCGTTCGGTCAATATGGAGTGTAGCACTTTACAGGGAGACCAATGGAAGTCCCAACTTTTCATTTATGCGGATAGTGAACCTGTGAAAAAAATGTCGATGAGTTCAGTTAACGTGGCTCATCTTGACGTCGTTTTCATAGCTCTGAATCGTAATGGTGGGTGGTGTAGTGCGTGACAGTGTGTACCGGATACGCTATTGAAGCGCTAAACTGCGGTTGAAGTTACCACACGAAACTGAAAGTAAATTACTTGTAGTGAAATGGCCCGTCCATGAAATATGAAGGCGGCGTACTTACCTTCATCGTTTGGAGCTAGAATAACTGATGAAAAACCCATGTGCGTAGGAACGTAAGGGAAATTCTGTATAGAAATTAATGGCTTAAACAAATTAAGGAACCTTGTTTTCACCTAACTTAGATTGCTGTTGAGACTTGCTTCATCAGATTTCTTTCCTCGCCTTTATTTTCCGAAGGAAGGGAAAGAGATCTAATCCTTTAGAAGCTCTATTCTGCTAAAGAAGATCCCTCTTGCACGTTCGACCCCATATAAATTGTAATATAACGCAAAACACATTCGCGTCCAGAACTCAGCCACAGATATATCTTTTACGCATCATAGAGGTATGTTTGTTTTTATTAAATTAATAACCAGTAAAATTCATCGAATATGCGAAGTATCACCATTCTACGGAGGGGATGGAGGACTGGTGGTGACAGCGCCGAGTGGTATGCAGCATCACTGAGGCGCTATTTAAATGATTCGTTTGTCGACAGTAATTGGTGGTACTATGCGAAGATCACCCGGAGTCGTGTGTTTAAAATGTTGTACTCTGTTAGATATGTTTGTTAAACACTTTGAGTATTTTGAAGCAACTTTCGTAAAGCCGAATCCACCATTTCTTAGCAGATCACTTGTAGCGATAGAGCTAAGGTGACGCGGTGGGGGGCCGTGCAAATTTTCCTTGTTATATAATATGTACATATTTAGGTGCACTCAATTATGATTGTATATATATATATATATATGTTATATTTAGATTTATAGTTCAATAAACTCATATACTGATGATATTCCGCCCTCCTCTCAACCATCATTTGTGCTACTGGAGTTACTCACTGCTACTAGAGCTTAAGTATTATTACCGGTAAGATTGCTTTTTACAAGTTTAATATTTGTTGACTGTTTACACTGCCACAACTCTGCATTCATGGAATACTGTCTACGTATTCTCCTTACTACTGTTGAAAACGTTATAGTCTACATATTACAGCTGTCAGTTTGATGTATCAACAGCGATTACTTTTTCGTGGTTAACGATATTAAATAAGTGTTATCGGTACTAGTAAGTAGGACTAGGCAACTAATAGTACCTATTGCTTAATATTAACTGACTTTCGGTTATGGATGGAAGATTATCTTCAGTCCGCGAAGCGGAAGATGTATACATTATCTTCAGATGGAAGATCGCGCTGACCTTTTTTTTGGATCGAAGTGAGTTAATATTTATTAAAAACAGCATCACATAAGAAGACGTTTACATCCTCACAATGGACTGCTTCAGCTCTTCGCTTTTGTTAAGATTGTCGTCTTTTATCTTTTCGTAGGAACTGTGAAATAGTACATCGATGAATTGATGCATAATTAGTGTTTAATTAAGGAATATACGCTTCTCCACCCGCAATTATTATTTTAAAGAAAATTTTTGCATATTGCAAAAAATTTTCTTTACATTGAAATTTTATATAAATTTTTTCCATACTATAACTTCTGTACATATATACAAGCGTCTCTTTATATGTTTAGGATATTATTTTCCAGGAACGGCTTCAGCGGTACAAAAGAAACTAATGCGCGCTGCGTTTTAAGGTGAAACTTCGAAATTGTAGATTTTCCTACAATTTCCACTTCACGTCTATTCAGACTGATCCACATGAACACTAGAATTTTTGAATTTATTCTAAAAGCTATTAGAATACGAGGATGAAAGCTTAGTAACACTGGAAATTTTCTTGCCTCATGAAAAAATACTTCAACATCGCGAAAACAAAAAGCGATGCATTCAACGAATATAGAAGGAGTGGAAGGAGAGGGAGAGGACAAAGGAATAAGCTCTGTGATCGTTGAACAGAAATACAAACGTTACACCGAGTTTGATGGCTTTAAAACGACATCGGCGTGAAGTGAGGACGTGCGAGCGGCATGTAACGACATTTAGCAATCACGCAGCTCAAGGCGTTCAATATCGTGCTTGCACCAAATAGCACCTACAAAAAAATTGCATCTAAATAAGACAACATCCGATCAAGGCAGGTCTAAAATCAACAGCCACTGGCATCCTGAAATGTGACCTTAAATAATCAGTCACCTGTCGTAGGAAAACAGCTCGTTGAATTCCGGATGCCATCGAATTTTGCACATATCTTTTCTCTTTTTTTTCCAAATATTCAGCAAAGAAATGCTGTTCGAAATAACAATGAAATTCGATAGGAAGATATGAGACTACTGAAATTATCGTCAATGAAAAGGGCATTACTGCTTATGCAATGCTGCAAGTTTAGAAAGCCTTTTAGTTTCGATCGGCATTTTATAGAAGAAGGGGATGAGTTTGAATCCAGGTTCCATTTCTTCCTCTCCCTCCCTCCTATTCCTTCTCCAAGCTTCATCTATCCCCCTCCTATTATAACTCAATCCTTTCAAGACTACGAGTCGATCACTTGGCGCATGGCGCGATTCTGTTCAGGAATTTTTGAGTACCGTCAATTTTGTATTTTTTAATTTCGTCGAAAAAGGACAATAACTCCTGCAAGCGCGCTTTTTTCTTAACACAGCAGTCTATTGGAAAAAGTCCCCAACACGAGTGCAGTGCTACAGAATAGTGCACCTCTTCTTCAGAACTGTAAAGTCGTCATTGCTTAGAGGTTTTATGAACAGCTAAATGGCTATTGTTAGGTTCGGATTTCTTTTCGTTCAAGGGAAAGGGATGCTTCTATAATTTGGCCTATATTAGCATATTACATCGTTCTGTGTGAATTTCTTAGCCTCACTTATTAGCAAAGAGGTGACGCTATCATTAAGAGCTTTTGCAAGAAGTATCATGGAAGTACAAAATTATGTTGACTTACTGCTGCAGCCCGAAGTCTCACGAAGTACCAAAAGCAAGCTCTTTGGAACTCCGGGGGATCAGCATCATATGCAAAGGGTGCAACGGCGGACAACGTTTGCCTCGTTGCATTGCAACATACCGCACTCATTACTGTTGCCGCGAGGAGCAATACACAATGCTGCAATATCAGAGAGCATTCTCTAGCGTTGCAAAATTAATTCGACACTGGAGTTTTCCCCCTCAAGCGCTTCGAAATTTGCCAATATATCCTTTCATTATCATAAAAGTAAGAGTAAAAGACGACGACATTATTGCAGTAACACATATCCTGGGATGGGAGTTGCATGACTCATTAAGTCTCGCTTCCTTTACCCAATTACGCACAAATGATGCTTATATTGAGGGAGGATGGACACCTGTATGATGTCCCAGTTTGTCAAGGGTATAGGAAAAAATCCACAGAAAAGATATCGCAACTTACAAAGTCATGCATTTTACAGTGAACCATTCATTCGCGTGAACTCTAGCAGTACGAACGTTTTTCTCCCACTTTCTGTTCATATGCCCATATTCTTGTATCTTTTAAATCTGGGTACATTGAAGTAAATTAATTACTTAACTAATTAGCTTGGTTAATTAATTAATTTTGCCTCATTTCTAATATTTTCAGTAATGCATGCATCGTTTCTAATATCACTGATTTTTCGAAGCATAATGGCTTCACTGACTGCTTGAAATGAAGATTGAGAACGGTGTCTTCTACTGAACTGAAACGACGGCATCGTACCAAATAAAAGGAATGTCTCTTCATATGATTGATCCATTATGGAATGATTAGTAAGATTAAATTGCCAGCTTTGTAGTAGGATATATGTATACTACACACGTGCAGTTACGTAAACTTTTATTTATTTCTTTTAGTGCATTGAAATGGGAAGTCTTAGTTTTATTTATCAGTTTATTGAAAGGCCTTTAAAAATATTTCTCCAAATCCATTATTTCCCACTGAATCTCAGTGCTATTTTCTTGAATCATCGCATCCCATAGTTGACATAGTGCATATAAATGTTGATCCACATGCATATTTATCCCAACGGTGATGATCTCAATGTGGAAGTTCTCCTTTATCGGTTAGCGGGTGATTATTAGTGTTATTTGTGTTTACATGTAAAGTAGCGCAGTTGAATTATGAGAAATTTCATTTTGATATCTTCTTAATCATTTTTGAATATGTTTTCCTAAATACACTTCGAACAAGTTACAATGGTTGTGCCTATTTTCACTCCAAAATCCTTAGATTTTGAACTTCCTCCATTATTAAACTCTTATATTTTGAAATTCTTTACCTCAGTAATTAAATATGTCATCCTATACTGTTTTCCGCTTATTATGTATCGCGTTTTCACGCAGAGTTTCTTATGTTAGGAGTTTAGCTGTGGTTTCATTAATTGATAATGTCACTTGACATTTTCCGCTCGTTTGTATTTGCTACTTCGCTAATGCTCTGCTTACGTAGCTCTCATTTCTGTCTTCCGATAAAAATTTTGTAGAATAACAATGGAAAACGTCGATAAAAGAGGACCTAATCCAAACTCGCAAGCAGCAGTTGAGGATAAAAGAGGGAAAACGGATAGCAATGGCGAAGTAGGCTCCACATTTTGTGACTTTTTTATTCATTATATATTCGTAACAGACATTTTATCTACATACATGTATATTTCCTTTCCTCTTTATACTCGCATCAATGCATAATTAAACTGACTATCCAGTTTTCCCGTACTAACAAGATTATGCGTTTCGTCCTGACGATAGTCCGCACATAACTCAGGTGCACACGTCAACGAGTAAAGACCGAAGCGTGGTCACATTTTATTCACATTGGCAATCTAAACATGTCTAATTCCTTCATTATTAGCATTTCTTCTAACACTGGTCTTTGAATGCTAACTTTTTGCTTCAGCCCTTATCATATCTTCCTCTTTTTTTTTAGAAAAACACAAAGAAACACCGAGATAAAAGGCAGTTTCCGGTGTGAGATGCAAATTTGAAAATTCATGTTGATGAGCAGGTGTAAGCTCAGTTCAACGTTGTATGATCTGTCTTTCATGAAGTTCAGCTCATTTAGCTTAGATATAGATATAACAAAAATAGCTGATAAGCAATGGTGAATTCTTACGATGGTTGAAAGGTACGAAAATTTGCTGAATGTGGGCGGTGAATGCTGCTTGTATTGTTGCTGGCCAAAAGCTGATAACAGTATCGATGAAAATGCAAGAATAAATATATAGATAGCGGTTAGATGTTGATAAAATGACCAGTGCGGATCGATCAATATCTGCTGCAAAGAAGAGCGTTAAGGGAAAGAAAATTGAATTCTTTTTGAACTTTAAGTATTTTCAAAGTCCAACAGATCTTTTATTTCTTGTACGGTCAGTATAAATAAATAGTAGATACAACAGAATTAAGGCGTAAGGGAATTAGGGAAGAGGCACCATAGAAGCCTTGACACAACTCCAAGAAGCATCGAGTTTAATTGAAATGAACTGTTATCATCTCTAAACCCTTCGAATCTAGAGCCGTACATCTAGAAAAGAATTAGGATTATAAAGCCGAAGTTTTAGGGTAACTCTGAGTCTTATCAAATGCATGAGAAATGCTGCCTAAATTGTTATTTGGCTAAATAGTGATTATACGATCGCATAAGAACGTGTTCACCTTGGTGATTTTACAGCGGGAGAGATTCAGGGGAGGGAGGGAAGCAGTGGAGACTGAAATCTCTGTCTCTTTCCATGAATTTTGAAATTTTATCTTATTAGGCAACCTCCACTTTTTTCGGAAATTGACTCTCACTTGGTGATAATATTTTAGTTATTTAGTGGGAGAAATATTTTGTTGTAACATATTTATAGCCGCAATTTTGTAGTGAACAAATTTTTTTCGCAGACCATTTTACATTTATGTTCTCATTTGTTCATTATTGGGCAGTCAATAGGTGTTTAAGAAGGTCGGTTTGCTGAAACTTCTTAAGCTTGTAATACATATCAGATCGATTAATTCTCATAAAAATTACTTATTTCGATAGTTGATTTATCTGATTAGTCAACCGTTTATCCAATAAATCAATTTTATTTCAGTTTTTTACTGTTATGTTTCTTTTTTCCTTTCTTTGTAATTTCTCATTAGAGAAGTTTACTGACAGCCAATTGTTCAAACACTGATTCATAGCGCACCTTTTTCGGTAACGCGAAGAACATCTTATTCATAACGATGAAATCATAAATCGAACCACTTATATATAATTCTCCAACTGATAACAACTGAAAAATTCAAGAGAAAATAGCATCACTGATTCCACTTTAACAACGATATATGATAGAAAGATCATCGCAAAACTTCGTTCTGCAGGTTTTTCATTTTCTCGTTTGCTTACTCACCTCTATTCATTTAGGTTTTATTTACAGACAGTGTAAAGTTTCTATGTAGATGGAACTTTTTAAGAACAAACTCTTCACGCCTACACAATAGACATTCTGTTGACGTCTACGCTTCAAATTCCCTATCTCTTTCCGGTAGGTGGCCTGAATCTCTGGAAGGGACTTATCAGTTCACGGAAGAAAAGGTCTATCCCGTAGGGAAGTTCTCCAGTTCGTGAAAAATACCTTCTGTTTTTTCGTTATTTCGAAGGAGGTCCGCTTTTAAGAAGCGTTTTTCGCTCTTTTTTGTACATCTTGAAATGCAACATTTTGTAAACGGAAATGTGATTCGTTGAATGATGTTTGCACTTCCGTTGAACTCAGTGGCTGATGTAAAGATATGTTTCCTAAAATTATCGACAATTTTTCCAGTCGCGAAAACATTATTTTCATCGATGATTTGAAAAGAAACTTTGTATAATATTTCTTCGACAGAGTTTCTTGAAGCTTTAACAAGGTGATTACTTAGAATTGGACTGAGAATAACTAGTTTATTTAGTTAATGAAGTTTACTTTGATATTCCTCAATATATGGAATTCTCCTAATCACGCTGACTGATCCATCATTGTCGAAACAGTTTTCTTCTTCGGAACCGGAACCAATAGAATAAGAAATTAATAAACAAAAAAATATGGCCAGTTTCCGACGGTCGGTATGTTGTGGTTAGATTGATAATTTTATCATAGATTTAAAGAAAAGTTACATACGACATTCATACAGCTGAACATATTGCCGATGCCGATAGAGCTCATTGAGTTCACGAATAACGGCGACATGCGTTCGATGTGTTCTGCAAAAAATTTTGCATTTTTAAGTCTAGGTCATAGCGGCTGTTTTATCACTATGCGTAAACACAATATACCGTCATGCACACCTAATATGTTTTGCCTGTGTGGAAAAAAATCCAAAGTTGAGGTGAATGCAGCCAGTTGGCGGCATTATGTCGGCCGGCGAATGCCATATGCAGCGTAATTCATCAGCAGTGACTGTGTCCCTATGGATACCGTCGAATGCAGTGTTCGCCTCGTCAGTAAGCATATCTTTCGTTTCTCAGACTTCGCTAATTAAGCACTCGTACTAACCATCTAATTATACAATATCTGCATCAACCGAATTTAGAAGCTCATCTATATCGAATTATCAAGTTTGGCAAAATTTAACCATTGATGGCGGATCGAAGTTGAGCACGAATTTAGTCTCAAAATTTTTTCCTCAAAGTTATTTAAAATAATTGTAACTGTCTTTTCTTATAAACACACTGAGTCCGATAAGGCAGCAAAATAAATGAGGTACTAAACGTGTGCATTACTCTTCATTGCAACAGTTGAAATAGATGATAGAGGTATCGATTTGAAAAGTCGAAAAGAAAGATGATCAAATAGCGTAAATGCACTAAAAACATTTCCGCAATGCTTATAGATGTTTCCATGAATAAATCCGCTGAGAACGACCATTTCACCATTATGCTTGAGGTGACTCGTTGAAGAAGGCTCTAGACGTCGCGTCAATAAAAATTGTTTCACTTTTGTTATTGACTTTTGTAGAGAGACATTTGTCGAATCAAAATTGCAGTGAGACATTTCCAGTAAACTTCGCAGCAGATGGTTATCCTCGACAGTAAAAAGTCAATTAGTGAATAATGAAATTTTTTTAGATATTTCGGAGATTTGAGGCATTGATGAAGTACACTGCTACATTGCAGTCAAACGACTGAACATCAATGGCTGTGGGCATATTTAGAATGGTTCTCTCCGACAAAACACCTTTTTCAGTTGTTGGATTAACTGAGTGTGGTGACGATGGGTGTATTATTTGAAGGTGTAAAAGGTAGTCGTGAGAAGACATAAAGTGAATGATACTGAAACGAAAGAATCGACAGAAACAAATTTAGTAGAGTGGCAGGCATTACCTCAATAATGAGTTGAATTTACGCAGAAATAAATTCATTTAGGAAATACTGAAAGTTTAGAGAAATGTGAAAAAGAAGAGTGATATTTTGAGGAAGTATTTGAAGGATTAAATAAAATTTCAGGAGAAGTTTAAAGGAAAAGATGAAATTTTTTAAAAAAGTTTAAGGAAAACGAGTGAAAATTTGAGAGGAATTTAACGAAATGCAAATATTATCATTTTATTTGAAGAGTGAAGTTAGTAAAGAAAATAAGTGAAGTATTTACGCCATTATGGAAGGAAATTGTGAAGAAAAACTAAAAATATTCGCCTATAGAGCTTTCCCATACCTTCTAGCTGCGACAGCGATATAATGATCGTTGGAAAGCATAGAAACGAGGATGTTGCAGCAGTTGCTTGTCTGTTTACTCATCTGTAATTTTTTGAGTCTTTTCACAATCGGGAAAATTCACCTCATCGAAAAACCAACATTCGCTTCTTTTATAAAATATTTATTCATATCGAAATATATGTGTTCATTGCGAAATTAGATTTTCCTATGAATGAATGATAGAGTGATCATGAATGTACAGTAGTAGGTGATACAATAAGGCATCGATGTTGAATAGAGTGGTAGGGCAGCACATTGATTCCAGCATTAAAATATCCGCATAGACAAAAGTGCATTGCGCCGTTACTGTTACACTGACTACTGCATTAAAATTAAAACATTTGTGCGAAATGGCGAAATCGAGAGTGAATCAGTTACAAGCACTGAAATGCCGACCTATTTATCACCCACTATACTACATTCATGATCACTTTCTGATTCGTATGAAAACCTAAATCCGCAACGAGCATACATATTTCGACATGAATAAATATTTCATAAAAGAAGCGAATGTTGGTTTCTCGATGAGCGGGATTTTTCCGACCGTGAAAAAAAGATGTTTTGAAGCAACTTTTTGATTGCTCGTGGAGGTATTGCTATAAAGGTACAAAAAGATTTAACTGTACAGGATGGTGGTCATTAGCGTCGTAGAAAATTCTTTCATAGAATCATTTTCTTTCCATTTTACACACAGGTGCTTTTTGTGGTGTCCCACCTCTACCGTATTGCTTAAATGAATTGCTCAGTTGTATTTAAGAGAAATTACCTACGGGAAAGTTTCCTAAAACGAACACTCACTTTCGAGTTCACTTTACATTATTATTGCCATACTGCTTATCAACAACTATATGAGCGGATACAGTTCATTATTTGATTATTTTTGAACCGCAATTTACAACGAAAGTAGTACAAATAAAACTTTTAAAATGATATCATAAATCAAGCAATTTTTTGCATAGCAACTGTGTTAACTGATGATCTAAGTTAGCAATGGCTGTTGTGATCGAGTCAGTTTCATCTTAATTCATTTAATAGGTTCTGTTACCACAGTTTTTTGGTCTTGATATGGTATCTCCCTCGTGTGTACTGGTCTTTCCATGCCTTCAAGGCCGCGGCTGGAGATGCTAATAAGCTGCCGTCTTGCTTGCTAGTGAGTGTGTGTGCACAGCCCTCGTCGTGTAATCCGCACTTCCCATCACAACTGGCGATCAGGATCGTCGACAGAGGTGTACCTTTTTGTTCTCCTTCATCAACGCTGCACTTCTCGATGTTGTGCGGAATCGATGAACGAGGTACTGTGTAATCGCGAAACCCATAGCGTAATCCGTTTATGGGTGCACTCCGTCAGCCATTTTCCTTCATTTTCTATCCTTCCTAGTGCAGAAGACGCTAGTCTATCATCCATGTCTTCGTCTTCTGTTTTTCCGAGCTTCGAAGAGGCGTGTCTGTTGTGTATTCCCTGACCTACTGTCTTTTTGTGACTTGACGAGTGATGTGACTTCTGAGAAAAAAGGCGGAAGCGTGGTGCAGGGGCGCGTGTGTTGTCGTGTGGTTCCCGGATATCTCCTGTGTCATATCTCAGCCCAGGATGGACGAACCTCGACTCTGTTTTTTATGTAATACGCCGTTTAAAATGTGGAAAAGTGAGATATGTGAACAAGGTAGCACGTCCTAGTATTTCAAAGGTTTCTGTGAACTTCGCACAGCTGTTTTTCCCTTAGAGGAAATAGAACGCAAATTAAAAGAAAGGGAATATGAGTGACTAGTTATGAAAAAAGAGAAAAATATGAAATGACTCGGCACATCCACTGATATTTCTGCAAATTAAAATGCAGGACTCAACTTCGTAATTTCAGGCAAATCCTTTTTCATTTTCCATCTGCAGGATATGCCATATGAGTTCACGTGCCAGTACATTACAGAAGATTACTTATTTTTGAGAGCTTTCTCAAGGTTATGTTAACCCCGATAATATAGCGGGCGATGCTTTATCGTTCCAGTGATCGCGGGAGATGCTTATTAGGGGCATACATTTTCATGCATGAAGGTGTAGTGTGGATGGATGAGAAGTGTGTGTATGGAACTTTCACAGTTAAGCGTTACTTCAAGCACCGTGCTACTTCAGACCCAGCTTGTTGCCTCAATAAACGTTTAGCCCACTATGTGCCTAGCACAACTACTGAAAAAAATCTGCGGAAACAGTCGGAATGGGTTTCCTCTCTTCTACCTGTATTCCTCTAAGTTTCGTATCCCCCGTCTTCCTTCTTTTGCTCCTTCGGGTGATCTCCTCGTCGTAAAGTATAAAGATTTAAAGATGCAGCTTCATTTTAATTTGCAGAAATATCTGTGGATGTGCCGAGTCATTTCATATTCTTCTCTGGGGTGTCTCCAATATCGTAAGTATGCCTCCAAGAGACGTTCGCATAATCACAGGTGTCGTGCATGTAGCATAAACCCCAGCCGAGTGTACATGAGAGCATACGTCGATTAACTGCTGTGACCAATACAGCACAGTATACATGTGTGTGCTTCTAACTATTGGTAACCTGGAAGGCAGGTTGTTGTGGTGTATGGCGTCCATGCATCTGCGTGAGCTTGTTCATGTGTGATTGTGGGTGTGTCTTCGATTGCGTATGTGCGTGTGCATGCGCGTCTGTGTCCGTGTTCCTTCGTGTCTGTGCATGTTGTGTGTGTTTGTGGATCTGTGTGTATTTGTGTGTTTCTGTTTTGTGCGTCGTGTGTGTCTGTACGTGTTGTGTATGTCCATATGTGTCTCTGTTTCTTAGTGTTTGTGGATGCGTGAGTGTTTGTGTGTGCAAACCGATAACCTCGCCCAGTTACAAATCGCATCTTACACAGAAAAATTTGGTAGCAGAATTTACTCCTCGTAAAAAAAGTCGTCACAGCAGATTACGATGTCCACATTGACTTATGCCTAATTACATCGCGATACATCAATGATATGTGGAACTGTCAATACTTAGCAATAAATAATGCTGATCTTTTGCACGGATAAAATGGTTGCGAATAGTTTCAACTAATGCTGACTGCTTCCTTCTGGTGGCCGCAGTTCTTTATTTTATTCATTTTTCTTTCTTAAGAGAGAGGGAGGGGAGGATCTATTTTGTTAATTTTTTCACTTCTTTTACACACTTCATTAGTTCACGAGACTCATCCATGAATGTTAATAGGAAATAGCTCACTCATTTCAAAATCACTCCAAATACGGTGGGGGGTTGTTGGTAATCGGAAAAGTAATCGTGATTTTTAGTGCATAATGGCAAAGCCGATGAATACGTGCACCCCATAGAAGGCACAATTGTGTGGGGGCACAAAATATTTAGTGATTTTTTCGTTTTCGAGAACTTTTTCCATATATTTTCAGAAAATTTACTCGCATAAAATAAATCGTTAGTGCCATTTTTGATTCCTTTAAGCGCCTTTTCAAATTTCTATATGAGATCATCGTTTTATGTTGATACAGCTGTTATTGATTTCAAATGAATCAGTCCTCTACGAATAGAAATACGATGAAACAAGCATCGATTATTGCGTCATATTCCATGGAATCTATTGCTTGAAGGCTGAAATACTTCTTCAGCTGAGACTTGTAATGCAGACAAAAAAGCTTTTCATTGAAATTTTTGTATTATATTAAATGTGGTTGCAGTCTGCTGATGAGGTTAATCACAAGCAAAAGCGTATTCCACGATGAGTTTGAGTCGTCCTTATTGAATTGTGTGTTTGGATCAAGCTCGTGTTTATATGCACATATATTATACGCGCGGTTCCACTCGTGACCGGAAAGCGGAAAAACAACAAAAATAACACTAAAATTGTTTCATCGTCGAATCATTAAAATTGAAGTAGCAATGTTTCGATTTCATCGTCGGTCGTGGCAGCTCCCCAGTGTGCTATCAGAAGATTGCTGATCACATCTGTCGAATGCGTATAGGCCCATATTGACGTGAATATCGTACTTACGATTAAATAAATATGCATAAGCTGCAAACAACTATTATTTCTTAACAGGAACACAAAATTTTAAAGCGGATCGCAGACTATTTCATTCAAAATATAGGGTGTTTATGAAACTTGCTAGGTTGAATCTTATAAAAAGCTTGAAATATTCATATGCACAAATGTGTCTGCTTCTGTACTATACATTTCTTATATATACCATAGGAAACACCTCATATAAGTGTAACAGTACACATTAGAACAAGCTAACACCTCATAGTACACTTATACCATACAGCACTCGCTGCAAGCAAATAAAAGATGCTCAAGGAAAACATTTGGTCGGGAAGCTAGCTTTTTCCAAAGACGGCGTTTGAGAAGAAGCTATATTTTTATAGTATTTAGCCACTGTTTATAATGCTGAAGTAATCGATGGTACAGCATAATAAACTTAATTCGAACATCTTTGAAACTTAGAATCATTGGCTGTCATAACGCTTTTCTAATAATCGCACAATATTAGGGGGGAAAAGAACGTAATAAAATAGAAAATTCTCCAGCGCTACGAACCAATAGAGAATAAATATCGGAGAAAGTGTCGGCGATATGCGAACACGTCAGTAGTATGCATGTCGTAGAGAGTGAATAAAGAATGAAAGCAATAACTGATAATGATATATCCTATAAATGATTTGAAGAATAGTTATTCGATTAATTAAGTGGAATAATTGGAGATGTTTTTGGTGGTGAAAGATATTTTGATGAAGAAAATTTCTCTGTATATTCATCAGAATAATAGCGAATGAATTTTGAAGTACAACAGATGAGGGACTTATTGAACACAATGCTTCCTTGTCATTGCCGGTACTCATTAGTACTTCACTGAATGAATGAAGTAACCTGGGGAGAGCATACTCTAAAGAAATACAGCCAGTTTGACTATTCTGTTATTAGCCGTCGATTTTCACTGAGGCATTGGCTTATTTCTGCACTAATACAGTGACCGAATTTGGCAGCCATCACCACTACAAACCGTTTTATCACTCTACCAGTGGGTGAAAAACGAGGTGGCCAAACCATCCACAATAATTCTTCATTTAACTGTGAGAATGCTACTGTAAGAAAATGCCATCGGAAGGAATTAAAAGCTGCTCAACATTGCTCAACATTGGACGAGAATAAAATTATCTGAGAGTGAAATAAAAAGTGAAACTGACCAACTTCTTCAAAAAGAATTTCTGCACCGTAAACCAAAGTGATATGATGGTTACGAATAACGCGGTGAAATCACATATCGATGCAGTCAACGTCAATGGGCTGCTCAACAATGGCGGCTCGCAAGTATTCATTCCCAATTCCACCAAAACGGTTGTCGCCTAAAGCTCGCTTCAAATATGAGAATCTTGCTTCAGAGAATAGCGCAATGGGATGAGAGATGGGATGGAACAGAGGTGAGGCTGGAAGAGTGGAGGAGGTGGAGAGTCTTCATTCGTAAACCTATGGAACACAATACCCTCTTGCATATGAATTTAGAACACTGAAAGTGAATGGGAAATTTGCAAATTTCTCTGTTGCTTTATTAAGCTTCTCTATGAGCAAAGAGCAGTTGTGGCTTCAATGAATGGGACTTTTAATGATTGGTTTTTTTCCTGGTAAAAATGCATTTTTTTACGAACCCCTAAGAGGTAGAAGGTATGCCTTTACGGCAGTGAAATGCAGAACTTACAGAAAAATTGTTCAAATTCTTAGGTGCTTCCTAATTAGTATGGAAAGTCAACAGTAGAACTTTATTTTCGGTAATGTTATAATTGGGATTTTGTTTCTTATCTATTTCTTATCATATCTTTTCAGTAGCAATTAATCGGAAAAATGTAAAATAGATGGGAATAAGGATATCACCATGGTGAAGCATTTCGCGATTGTCAGCGGTGTGAACGGATATATAGTGAGATATTTGAGTGGTGGCGACATACACGTTTGGCGTGCCGCAATAGAAAGGGTGATCACTAGCCCAGCTGGCACAATCGATAATTGGAAATCATGCTGTTGCCAGCCTCTTCCACACATACACAAATATGTGCGGCTACACATACTGTCTCTTCTTCTTCAAAAATAGCTTCCACTGCTTTAGACGCACTATGATCTGAAATTTTAGCCGGTGCCTTGTCAACATATTGATCTTTAGAGCACTTGGAAGGCGATCAATTTCCAAGTGTTCGTTCTCCCTCAGCAACACTATCCAAACTGTAAGCAACAACTACAACTTCACTGCAAACGCAGAACACCGAAAACCCACTGCTATAGGTGGTCGGTCACCTCCGTGCCTGTAAATTCCCGGTTCGCAAACCCGAAAAACCGAAAAAACTCCGCAGACTACTTCCAGCCTTGGCAGAAAAAGCCCTTTAGAATACAAAAATGTTTGAAAAATCCTTTGACTAATATAAAACAACACAACCAATGCCACCCAGTGATCAAAAGAATCCGCGCACTCACTGCTGCAGTCCAGCATGACATTACCGTTAGGCAACAACCACAAAGACCGAAAACGGCGGGGCGATCGCCGAACTTTGCACATATACCCACTACGCGCGCTTCGCTTCAACATAAAGATCAGTTTTTTCTTACGTGTTCTTCCCCTATTCACCGGAAGTTCGTCATAGCAACCTTGAACACTGCATGCCGTCCACCACAACCCGAAGCGGATAGACTTCGTATTTTAATCATTCAACCAAGCTTTTATCGCATTTGGTGATTCAGCCCATTCTAAACTCATTGGTATTTCTTGTGCCGCGTGATGAGGTGATTTAAACAAGCCGGATATGATAACGTCACTTGGATCGGTTACTCTTATCATAGATGCTTTATAAACGATCAACAAACAAACAACAATACTACATGTACTATCGAGTGCGACGCTTCTTGAATCCACGTGCTTTCCGTGTTTTTCTTTTCGACTTCCTCTTCGGTTCTGCCGTCTCTTCTTCCATCATCTCTGCGAACTGCAAATTTACGACCAAACTTACGTTTTTCCGAACTTTTTGGCTAAAGTTACCGGAAAAAGAGAACTTAAAATTTCAAACCCTATTCAACGCCTGGCAGAAATCTTTTTAAACCTTCAAATGTGATTCGAACTGCACTCGAAGACCAGTGCGAATACGGATTTGAACGTACATAAATCATAAATACCCTCATAGATAATTCTAACTGCTAAGCATATAACGACACGATGAGTAATATAATTAATAACTTTCTTTTAAAAAAACCTCTTCCACTTTGCCGATGACCATATAAATGAGCATCATAAAAATAACTGCGCAGCATGCCGGAAGTAGCGTCGGTATTGCAATTTTCGATTTAAATTACTGATTCAGCAATTTCCTTTCCGAAGTGGCTACCCGAGGGGTCACTCACCAAAAATTATAAACAAAGGCTACTATCCTAATAAAAGAAGTTCTACAAATTCTGATGTAGAGTCTAATCTAATTTGGCGACATGCAATAGGCTTTGTACTACTCTGGTCGCTGCCTTTCCGAGCGCCGAGGGTGCGAGCCCGTTATTCATCTCTTCGCCTGTTTTCTTCCCACGCTGTGCATTACCTCGCAGATTCTCTTTGCGTGACGTAGTGAGTGACGTGGTCTCTGATGAAACATGCGCTTGCCTTGTTGTGGGCATCGTGATTTCACCTATTCAAATCTCAATCCCAGATGGACAAGCTTTAGGCCCGTTTTTTGCCAAAGCTTCGCGTAAGATGCGGACAAGTATAAGACATGGACAAATGTAAGACGCTACGGTCAGGCGCGATAACAGCACCAATAACTGCAAAAATATTTTTCCACCTCTAGAAAACTGACCATTATCATATCAATGTTGGGAGGCTATGCGGCAATGACATCAGCAATCAGTAGATGTAATTATCTCACTAAACTTTTAATCTCCTCTTCCGCAGAGTGGAATATTTCACGTCGGCAGGAAAACTGCTCGTCAAATATCAACTAAAAATATCTTTTATCCACTCACTAGAAATTCTTTTGAACAATCCCGCATTATCGGTTCTTTCTAATACGATGCGCTGCCTCAAATTCCATATAACTTATGGGCAGCTCACTGTCGACCACTGTTTGCTAACAAAACAGTCGACCTATTTTTTAGGCTCAAATAGCTGTCTGAGATGGCCATCAGTGGAAATGAAAACGTACCGCAAAGGGTCACATCAGCTTAACCACTGAGCTAGAGAGTACTATCACGTAATCACCTCATCAACAGATGAATGCAAATTACTTTTACAATTATGCAATTAGACAAATGCGTCAACGAGCATGCTGAAGATTGCATAACGTGCCATCATACCAGCTCAAACTTACTATGCTCCTTGCAATGTCTATATGAAGACCGACCAGGCTAAAGTAATCTTACAGCAGAATGTGCCATTTTGGCGATCAGAATAAATCTATGTTGCAAAAGAACTCTCAAATATGGGACAGACAAAAGGAAGCTGGACACTTAAATAAAGTAGGCCAAATGCCTCATAAATCTCATCTTTAAACTATTACTATGGAAGTGAAATCTTCCACTCATAAAACAAGTAGAAACATAATACCTTATCAGCACTAATTGCAGCATCATCAGCGAAGTCAAGCTGCTGCTCGAATTCATCGTCAGAGTCGCTTTCGGCATCTGATGCCTGTTTCCTGAATGGACCGTCACTGTCACTCCCCTCACCTTCCAGGACGCCATCATAATCTTCTTCTGAATCCTCCTTCTCATCTGATTCGTCTTCTTTATCAATCCCGTCATCCTCCATGTCTCCATCATCCAGATCCTCCTGGAAAAATCGTTTTCCTAAATCCTTCAAATGAAAGTAGGGTTTCCCACAGATGCGACCAGTATCGCACTGCTTTAGTTTCTAAATGTCGAGCTTCAAATTTTATGGCACTCGCAAATTCGAGTATTTCAGCACTATGTGGCAATAACTGGAAATATACCTCGAAGCACTCATCTTTATTCAAGGGGCGATCATTCATGTACTACATCGCTAATTAAATCCATCAAAGAAAGGAATAACGAAAAATGACAACAGAGTTTCAGAAAATATCCAAAAAGGTTTCTGAATTCGCAGAATTTTCTAAACAGGATTGTACTACAGGACGTGCGTCCATTGTTCCAAATGAAAATACAATACTATGACATTTATTAGCATTTCGGTTTAAACTAAACCCTTCATCTCGAAAACCGAGGCGCTCGATTTGCACTTTCAGCATGAATTTCACGTCAATAATGCAGAATTCACAATCCCCTGAATATCCACCTTCCGACACTAATATTCCATGAAATGCACGTTACTTCTTCATACTGCCTCCGATTTATATCATTCTGAAATATCTGAATGACATAATATTCCCCTCTCCTCTAGAATATAAATCTTTCTTCGGAAGTTGTAGATGCTAAAGGCTTCAGCCTCTTTTAGACTTAAACTTATCTTCATTCACCATTACAGATTAAAGATTCATTTCTTGAACAAGATTATGCAGTTTAAAAAAACTCATTACATGTACCACAATGGACTATTTTTTTCAATGTAAAACCTAAAACTGTTGTAAATATCAGGAAAATGAACTAATAATATTGCAAACACGACAAGCGCATGATAAATTTTCAGCGGGAACTTCGGAGAGAGAATAGCGAAATTGCAAAATAAGCGAATAGCATCAATTTTTGGGAGAAAGCACTAACTGTTCCAACGTTTAAATACCTAAATAACTACATTTATATGTAAATAATAATATATCGAAAGGAAAGGGAGCTAATAAATAAACTTTTAAAGATTAGCCTTTACCACGTCATCGTCGTCTAATCCTTCATTCGCGTCTACTTCACTTTCCTCTTGATCGACGGATTCGGCTTTTCTTTTGCCTTTCAGTTGCCGCTTGCGTTTTTTCTCCATACGAAATTCTTTCGCGAAATCAACATCAAAAATTTCGTTCTTCTCTCCTATCTCAAAGCGCTCTAAAATATTGCCCTCAAGCATCCATATTATTCGATACCGTTCACGTCAGTGAGAGTTTTGACCACTGCCAATAATTTAAACGCTTTCTGATCATTGTTTTGTAAACGAACTTTGAAGCATCTCTCTTCATATATCCTATACACCCGAAAACGTAAACAACACGGTAAACGTTGTACGACTTCCACTGCATGTAAAATGACTAAAAACATTCTGATTCTATAGATGCCATCTTCGGCAACTATTCCTTACGACGGCACCTGCTAATGTTTGCACTTACACCAAAGATTAGGTAATACTCGTACTTACCACATACCATACACCTTCAATAGACAGTAGATAACGACGTAAATGGAAGGAATGCGGGGCCCTACGCCAAGTTAATGCAGCGAATTCACAGAATCTCTAAATGATCGCCCCAATTAAGGAAAAATAGTGGACGTGCACATAAATACAGCGCACACATCGCATGATACGCATCCGCTATATGCTTATTGAATAATCAAAGAAACTTCTAAAATAATATGTCTGATTCAGGGCAACATCAGCAAGCATAATATCGTATCAACATGAAATATTACATTATGCAAAAGAAGACCTTTACAACTGCCATCTTGATGCAGTACTTCTTGAAGATTCAGTACAGCCTTCTCAAAATTTCAATACCCTGTCCTTTAAGAGATACTATTATCGTAGAACAAATGATACTTATTCCATCTTTTGTTTCTACGATACTATTATCGCAGAAACAAATTCATGCCATCTTAGGCTCCAATGCGATAACTAAGGGAATCAAATGATGATTTGGCCTAGTTGCTTATAGCGCTGAGATCATCGAGGCGATTCATCGGGTTGTATCTACTTACCTCTTAGTTCACGGAAAAGCTATAATGGCAGATGTAGCATGGGGTACTCGCTTGAACTTTCAGGTCAAATTTTAGACGCCTTCTGAATCTGAAGGTGGGAGATATCAGAAATTCTAGATAACCTTCAAATGGCTTTAAGACTTGAAAGCAAGAGGTACCAGAACTCTAAGTCCAAATTTTAGATGCCTTAAACACTGAAGGACAAACTGAAAACAAAACTCTTTTGTATACGAATAAAATAAAGATTGCACTCGTGAAACCGACAACCCTCGCCTCCCGTCGTTCCCTAGAAAAGCGCATTGGAGTTTAACCTCAGACAGAACCTTACCGAGTAAAACGTTGAACTCCTCCGAATTAACACTTTCAATGTCATCGAAGTCACGTTCATCTTTCTCTTTCCCTTCTGCTTCCTTATCGACTTCCTCTTTCACCCTCGGCTTCAATGTCGCGAAACGATGCAAAAAACGCTCATCTGCAGGAATCTCGTCCCTCTTTTTACTTATATACTCCTAAAAATACAATAAGCCATGAACAAGCAATATTCGAAACAAGATTACATGTTTCTTCCCAATTTAGCGCTGTGATCATTCGTACAAAATCCGATACAAAAGAATTTTATAACAAATCCGCAAGAGTGATTTTAATTTGAGTAAAGTGTACCATCGTGTTCTCGAGTAGAAGTCCCACACGAAAAAATCCTTCAAATAGCAATAAATGCGGATTTTTTCGTTAAATGCAACAATAAACGAAGAAGATATTGCCACTAGAGTTTGAATGCTATCTTAGCTCGAATAAAACAATACTGATGTTAACGTAATGTCAGTAGTAATAACAATACTAACACAAGATGAAAGCAGAATCAAAATAGCACACATACAATTAAAAAAACAATATTATTAGTACAATACTGTTAATGAATTTTATTCTTCATTCTCGCACGAAATAAAAGTCTCACCTTGTTTCTTGAAATTTTGCTCTCGTTGTGTAAAACAAACTTCCAATATCACGCTTACGTAAAACAGACCCACTGATACAGCTCTTGGAGGAAATACGGTGCATCAAGGAAAAAATCCAGAATAAAATCCTCGACAGAGGAAATAATTCATATACTCGATTCAACTGCCAATACTGCTTCCTCATTTCGATCTTCAGGCTTCGAATGGATTTTTCTTACAAACTACATAAAGAACAAATGCTCAATGAACGGTTAACGGTCGTCAAAGCGAGCAGTATCCAAAGGTACACTTAGCGGATCGTGCGAAGAGCGAGAGGAAAGAGGAAGTACGGTCGACGTTGTAAAATGATGCCAAATTTTCCTTCCATGCAGGATTTCAATCAGTCAAAAGTGAAAGTTTTCCTCTCCGCTTCAACGGCACCGTCGCGGCCGTGCCATCACACCCACATTCTACCTGTGCCATTCACTTGTGCATACCGAACTCACCGTCTCCACTTTATGATTACTGAGAAATCGAAAATGACTTTGCCAATTTATCGCTAGCGTAATACGTTTTTAAAACTTCAGCAATTATTCACAGCCGTTTCTCCATTAGTTTTTGCAAAAAACTGAATCATCTCAAAGCGCTTACCTCACTTGTAACAGCAAGCTTCTTTATACCCAACGGATCATAAGCCTTTCTTCGAAAAACATTCTTATCTCCTTTCCGTGCATTCTTCTCACTTGTTTTCGGATTCCGATAAACGAAACGATCCAAAAAGCGCATCGGTGTAAAATCGACCAGCGGATCACCATCATAACGTACTGCTATACCCTAAAATCAACCACCAACATTGCACACCCTTTCCCAAGCAGATAAATTGCAATCAATGCACCATAATATTTAAAAAAGTAGGAGAGAGCAATCTATGAAATTATTCCAAGCATATATATACAACTTCTCATAAACGAGGTCTCTTCACAATATTATTGAACTTCAAGTAACCTCACATTCAGCGGGGCCTTTTTTTCAATTCCAATTTTCGTTCTCTCATCAATGTACTCTCAATTCCCTTGGAAGTTACTCTTCAGGAAGTGAAACATTAAAAAGTGCTAGTGATACGAAATATCTGCAAACATTTATATTTACTCTGTTTAGATAAGATGCGAATATTACGAAAAAACTGATATGTGAAAGAAAAAGGAGCAAAAACGGATTCTACTATGAGAAGTTATATAAATATTCTGTTACTTCCCTCAACAAGACAACAATAACATTATAAACGTTTATCTCCTCTCGGCGGCAGTTCTTTTCATTAAAAAGATTTACTGACGATCGAATGAACCAACGCTAAGCAAATTCGACGCGAATATAGCCACTGTTGGATGATAATGCCGACTAAGCGGAACTAATTCACTTGCCACACTCAACTCGGCATGCGCAAACAATGGATTACGAGCCGTACGATCATAACGTGTACCCTCGATCCGCAATGCTGCAAAGAAAAAATTCGATGATCAAAGATCTCCTCTGATTTTGGCAGCAACGTCTATCAACATCCAAGAAAATACCTGAAACAAATTGAGCATGGAAAAGATTACCTACTAATTAATAGTCCAATTAGGCCGATTATGCTACAAGTAATTAAACCACCGTTATGATCTCGAATTCAAAAATACCAACTGAATGCCCTATTGCCTTATAACGTAAAGATTTAAATATCCATATTTCCGATGTACTCCGCAAAACAAACACAAAATAACAAACAAAACATAACACACAATCCTAATAGCTACCGGAATCAATTTCAAGAATCGACTTCAGTGTGCACAACTTAATTGAAACGGCAAATGGACACAGAAACTCGCTAGATGTAGAATATAAACTAACAAAATCCTCGGGCAAGTTTTCAACAAAATCCACATATAAAAACGGAAGTCAATCCCTTTATACAGCTACAATTATAAAGAGGCAGCTGATCGCCCGATTCAACACAACTGAAGACACAAATCGGATACGATCGGTTAGGTGACAAGAAGATAAGCAGGTGGATGAGACAAAAAAGTGAAAACCGAATTGATATAAGGACCGACAGATGACGGACGTGGAAATGATGTTGAACAACTATGCACCAATAAAGCTAGCGGAAAATTCTTATAAGAACTTCCTTCCTGATTAACCTTCAACAGGGGAGAGGCCCGAGATTGAATGAAGTAAGACTTCCTCTGATATTAAAAAATCTAAACTTTCAAATTAGAGAAAAACAGTACGGATATTATCTTTGTGAACCCATCCACAGGCCGACGTTTTCTTCACATCCGGTTTCTCCTCAACTGTATCATCCGCCGACGTCGCCAAACTCGAATCGGGTACATCAAAATATCGTTCCTCTTCATCGTCATCATTCGACAGACTTACTGATTCTATTTTCAGAGCATACTCGTCAACTTTCCTCTGAACGCAAAAAATATAAGTTAAATCAATAAGGGAAGGGACGTGATGTTCAACCAGTCCGACCAATAAGGCGACCATTCTATACGCCAATATCCACCTTATTTTCACCACTGCTATGAATTCGACAGCTCGTTGGAACAAAGGATATCGACTCTCTTATCTCCAACCCTGCTCCCTCCTAGTTTGCTCACTAGAAAATTTCAGTGAAAACATGTCCACTTTAACGGTATTCTAATTCAACCATTCACTACCAATCAAATCAATGAGGGAAAGAGGGGATAAAAGAATTTCAACCCGAGTTTCATCCATAAAAAAGTTAAATAAACTGCAGCATATTAATTTATGCTTGTGCTTTCCATCATTCTCCATAAAATATTCTAAAGTTCTATATACGTAATTAGCTTTAATTACGTATATAGAACTTGATTTTTTAATTAAAAAAAGAATAAAATAAAAAACGATAAATAGATTTATTCAAAAACTATCGAATCTGGAAAAAAGCTAACGATAAATTAAACATACGTCTGATGTTTTTGATAGAACTAGTAATGATGGTCGTTCTTCTAATATCTTCGAGATTAATATGAGCGCAGCTGTTGCGAATGCCGCGCTACGGCTTAATGAAAGCTGCAATTTATCGCTTACAGAAGATATTAATCATTTCTTAACATATGCTCCTAGTCCGATAAACAGGTGTAATTTCATGATAGATGCTCACTGAAGAAAAGGACCCATCCCATTTCCAAATATAATCGACAAAATTAAAGAACCTCGTCATATTGCTTGAGACAACATCGCTTAAATGTTGCTAATAATATAAAGACATACTGGAAAGAAATAACATCACCAGCACTGAATCATAGCTTCAAGTGCCTCCAACGGCACTCAATTAGTATACACCAAACACTACATTTTTAGTGGATCACCTAAACAACAACTGCCAATATTTGTTTAACTTCCATTTGCCTATATATCTGCATTTCATTTGACTGAGTTCCTTGTTTAGCTGTGAGCCAGCCGATTAGACTATGTAATAAGTGATCATCAAATGAGGACCTAGTCAATAGACCACTGAAATAATCTACCTCTCTTTTTAATATCTTCACTACTAATTGGTCCTTAATAACTGCTAATTAGTAAAATAATGACTTCTTTCACGTAATAAGAAAACCTCAGATAAAATTATCCTCCTAAATGAATAGAAACTGCGATACCTGCAAAAGTCTTTTAATAAAAGCAATAACACGTTGATCCATCGAATCGTTTTTTAGCGCTTTCACCAGCAAATCGAAGAGTTGTCTCTCTCGTGAGGAACTATGCCCCACGTCCAACAACTTCCGATACAACGCCGCATAGAAACGATCAGATATGCCCTCACTGAAATAACACCTGTAGCTTCTTCCACGGGCAATGTACTCATGAAAACCCTCTTCATTAATGTTGAGTAGACCTTTCTATAACAAGTGAAATATTCTACGAAAAGTCCTCAAGCAAAATGATAGGAATTTATTGCAATATTGAATCAACTTTCCCAAACGACTATTAAAATCAACAAGTGTTAAGCATTCGAATGAATGTGGGAATTTTCAAAGCAAATCAACATTTATCTACCACCCAGATAAAGGTGAATAATCTTGACAAAACAGAATACTCAGAGAATAATCCCCTCGTACCCTGCCCATTCCTTTAAAGTTTGGAAAAGACTGCTGAAGACTAGCAGTAGGTGAACTGAAACGAAAGTAGCTTTTGTGATGACATCAAACTTCACGAACAGAGAGTGAAATAAATTACGATGAAATATAAAAAGTCCACTGGCCTAACTCATAGCCTAAAAACACTCAATTATGTAACAAAGCACTGAGGAAGCGGGAGAGGGGAAGGGGATATAATTTCTGCGGTTTTGGCTTGAAAAATGACTCATCAGGTTTCTATCTGTTCTCGGAACTACTTTTTTTAATTTGGATTGGCTTCGAAACGATCAAAAATACACTTTTCATAGCAGCATCAGAGCAATAGCAGTTTCTTCAAACGCCCATCGATATTGTTTCACATAGAAAGGAGTCCAGCGCTATCAGAAACTCGAAAATGTTCCATTTTTCTTGGCCCTAGCTTTTGGCTCACAACTTAAAAAACCTACTGCCAATCCCATAATCAACAGCAATATAAAGAATACTTCACCGTAAACCCGACTTAAGAACAAATCTCTTTCTCGCTTCCTCCCATCAAAAACAATATGCGGTTACCTGTTCAAAAGTAACTGATAAAGAAGTTTTAATGTCTGTATTGCAGTGGCAAAGTTCGACTGATGCAGCACCTTGTACAGCGTGTCGATCTCCTTCATCAGTTTTCCCACCTCACCTTAATTAATTTCATTTCAACAGCGAACACAACCTTAACATATCGTTTCAATATTTAGCATTTAAGACTGATATCACTTAAAATAAATAACATGTGAAAACTGCTCGGTGCTGTCTCTAATCTCAAAATTCCAAAAGTCTGACCTTATTTCTGGAACACTGACTGCCTTACCCTTTCAAAGCAAGTATCTACCTATCTTAGGAAACCGAGTTGGACATCTCGAATCTATGTAACCGATCCATCCACATGACAGAAATTGACCGGAGAACGGTTATGCGAGATGATATGAGCTGAGATGTAATGTTATTTACATCACTGGTATGGTGCTTTATATCTTATTACCACTTTGTGTAACACACTTGCTTGCTTATACTTCAGTGACCTAACAGCCCCGTCATGCTTGCCCCGGGTTGAGAAGTCATTTGGAGAATAATATTACAAGTAGGATGTATTCGAAAATGTAAGCGAACCCTTCGCATATGGAAACGCCCGGTTTGTAGCGGCAAGCAGCACCGAGAGCATCTTATCGTCCATTTTCTGCTTCATAACCAACGTCCGGAAGAGTCCGATGTAGATATTGAGCAACGATGTCGCCAAGTCGACCTCACCGGCTCGCAGTTGCAACTGCGAAAGAAAAGAGATCGCATAGAGTTGTGCCCGACAAGATATATTCCTGAATATTTCATTCGTTCAATAACTGCTGATCCGAAGTTTATTCGACGCTTTCTGGATTATCATCCCCGACCTAATCCTATATAACATAACATAACACTTATGTAGACCCTATTATTTTTTTAAATGAATATAACTCTAACAAATTTGTATCCCCTGGTAATACTTGCAAAAACGAATTAAAAAGGAGAAGAGGAAACAACGCAATGATGAAACTATGAAATCGAAAATCTACGCTATGCCACAGCCATCATTCGTTCAGGATAAAGACTTCAAAGACTAAGCCCTTAGGTAACCATAATTAATTCAAAGACATCAATGAGCAAAAAATGACTTCCGGTAAATGAGACGTTCGATTTCCTTCACAATGACAGGTCGCATATTCGGTTGCCGACGTGATAGTTGTAATAGGTATCCTATCAATCGACTCGCTAACCTGTGATTCGGATGACCCAACTTGTTGACGAGTAGAGAAAGCAATCTCTGAACGGCATAAATGTTCAAGAACCCTTTTCAAACCGCACAACCAAAGTTTATATTCATCTACCTCTCTATCTACCTCAACTCATAATTTCAAATGCGCCACATATCGATCGATCTTTCTGCTAAATCAGCACATTATGACCTCTTACATAGCAAATATAAGAAAAAAAACCCCACAAAAGATATGAAACTTTCGGCTTTATTCGAAGCAACGATGCGAAATTAATTAAAACCACTAGAAGTGACCTGGTCTCTACTTTCTAAGAACGCAACTTCATTCAACTTATATCTCATGAAGTGGCGAAAATACTTCATAAGATGCTCAGCAAATGGAACACATTCCTCTCATTAATAATAATCATAACATAACGACGTTTAATATCTTCTATTTGAGCAAAGAAATTGCCGACTTCATTTCATTATTGAAACGTTTACGCATAAATGTGCCAAGAATCTACTCTATATTCTTTTTGCACGATATCAACTAAGCGCACTGCAATCTAATCAAAAGCTACCAACGATATCGGAGAAAAGTCTATACCTGTTCTTGTTCGGGACGTTCAGCTAAAAGATCCAAAGCCGTACGAAATGCCTCCGTACAAACGTTCTCAACCACACCACCTGCCAATTTCTGCAAACTAAACAGTAGCGATCTTTTTCTCGCTCATAAACAACAAACATTTATACGCCATATTTAAATCGGCTAATAAAACGATTCCACGTAAAACGAAAATCCCCTCTACGTATCATCATTTTAGGCAAGCATAATATGAAAATATTAAAGATTAACCTAGAGATCTTTAAAAAAACTCAACAAATAAATACCTCAATCGCATCGATGAATGTTTCATAGATTCGCTTCAAGTCAGACTCAAATTTCCACAATATTAGTCTTCTCTCCATATTTTGTTGACTACCTGCCGAAAGACGCTTCAAGTCAGCCAATGGTCTCTGAAATTTTCCTCTCCGCTTAAATTTAAGAAGAAATACTAAGCCGATAATAAAACTGCGGAGTTCCAAACCCTCATTCGGCTCCGTAAAAGCGAATGCGATTCCATAAGACAGAAAGGATTTTGCTTAGCCGGATGCTTGAAAGTGCTACAAATGCTACAACGATAATAAGATCATCAAGAGTGCCTATCCACTGCTCAAATGATTAAAGCATCCACAAATTCGACAGTTGGCAGAAGCTTTTCTTGTAAAATTACTTGAAAGCAGCATTATGCAATAACTGCTCTAAATTTTGGAATACTGCAAACTTTCATCATATAACCACTAGTGACATTATATTCCACTATGACTGCGCATTGAAATATCGACAACCGCAACCGCTAGTAGGGACACGTGGGATATCAGATGAAGGTGGTGGGAGGAGGGGAGATGGAGGGACTAAGGTCGTGAGAGTATACCCTCTCCCCCCATACCTTTTCGATCCCCAATTTTAAAAGTACCACATAACAATTCGTACTCGCAAATTCAAAGCCCGTGTAGCTATCAGAAAGATTGTTTCTACATAATCAGCAATACTAACCATAGATAAAGGAATAAGCTTTCGTGTTGGTGGCAGCAATTCGTTGATGAAGATTTCTTTCAACACGCCTAAATCAAATCTCATACATCCATTGTTTTTGTCGAAATCACTTAAGATACTATAGAAGAAACCTGACAACAAATTTTTTATTCAATCTACTAACCAATATTTTTATTTTCTATAATGCCTTCGTCTTGAAACACTATATCAACCATGATCGCAAATGCAAATCACCCACATAGAGTGGAAATTGCCTTCGCTAATGATCACGATCCAGGCTTCCTAGAATCCCCCAAACTGCTAATTAGTTATAATAAATACTATTAACAATTAGCTGAAATCATCAAAGTTAATGCTGAACGCTAAACTAAATGTCCCATTCACACCTTCGAATATCGCTGACAATCGTGACATAATTACAACTTATCAATGATAAGGTATTCCCAAAGAATAAAAGAAAACATAAGTGATCATTAGCAGACACTCACCGATCATTCACCTCAAAAAGTCTCATGAAATATGTTTCTAACAATTACTTCGACGGCCATAGTGGGGTAAAAAGATAAAAAATGCTCTATTTGGTTTAGGCATCTCGCATTCGCACTTTCAAGCGGGTAAACCTATGTACTCCTCATAGATTGATCGCATAAAGAAAACACGATACGATGATAAAACTATTCTTCAGACTCAAAAATCAATCACTTCGCCACTCCGATCTTGGATCTACAATAAACTGCTATAAAATTAAAATTAAATATCTCTCTCGCACATCATTAAGTCTTCTCCTTACCTATACAAATCTCTCAATCTTGAAGGTAAACATGCATATCCGATGTTTTGTGTCCTACGACCATATCAAAAATAAGCGCTCTCCCCTTCGCCCTCCTACCTCTCCCCCAAGTCACCCCTCTCCTTAAAGTAATCTTCTGAGTTCAGTGAAAAAATCACTCGTTTTCATTCGTTCCCCTCGTTCTTATGGATTCGTTGCTCTCACGCACACCTTGAAAGCTTTTGCTCGAGTAAAGGATCATGAAGCACTTATTCAGCAGTGAAAAATTTAACTACATAGCCTCTTTCATCGTTCTGATTCGATGTTTTCTGAATTTAAAAACTATAAAATCCGCAAAAAACTTTTCTCAGCGAGAAATATAAAAATAAATCTGCAAATATTTAAAAAAAGGAATACAAAACTTTACGCAAAATTCCCTTTCGATTTCCAAATTGAACTGCAAGTTGGACACACGTTGTGCTCAAATATTCAATCGTGCTTTTATTCACTTCTTTTTGCCTCCAAGTTAAGGAAACTGAAGTTTTTTGCCCGGATGTGACCTCTATTCCCGACGAGAACCTGGCCTTTTCTACCGGTGAGGATGAGAAGGGACTGCAAGTGTGCTCTCATCTTATAACGATTATTCATCGGATTCCAGCTCTCTCCTGAAGCAGAAAGTTGCCTAAACAATGATAAGCCAAAATCCCCGCTGGATTTAACATCTCGCTAAAATCTTTTTTTGGCAACAATAGATGATTCGATCTCTTCAGAGAGCTAAAAAATAAAATAAAATCTACCAAGAGTAGAGTATGCCCCTCGAATATTCTTCTTCTCGACGATCGACACCAACATACTAACATGGGAGAGGGCGTGAACAGGTGATCGTTGTATCAATACCTGCATAGCACTTATTTTATCGGCCGCCGTACCTTTAATTGCCATCGTACTCAGCCATATACCCTCAGAACCACCTCCTTTACGTTCCACTGCAAACAAAAGTCTGTTTATCATCACAATAACTAGAAAGTCATCGTTCAGCATTACCTCCAATAGTTCTAATCAGATCAATCTATAAAGCAAGGCATGCTTTTGAACGGCGGAGCAATTCGACGATATATGCATCGTTACTCTCACATTAACAAGGAGACCTCGGAGCCAAAACCGCCTCATTGTGATGACCTTGTGGGTCCCCTCCATCCTCTCCTTCCTCCATCTCCATAAGGCATTAAGTACAAAAGTTAACCCTCGACTGACCTCAGAAAACCATCCACTTGATGCATTCAAGTGATCGACTTGAAATGCTTCATCAGAGAAAAATTTCAAATCAATAATTCTAAGAAATTCCTTCGTTGAGTATTCACCTCAAACTTTTCAAAGAGTTACTTTAAAAAAACTAACTGCCCTCCTGCCAATAGGAAGGAAAACTAAGACTGAAACGTATTTCAGTTCGAAAAAAAGCTTTTTCCAGTGAGCGACGGAAGAAAATCAGCATCCCTCAACAATCTCGATGTTTTTATAGCGTCCCCTTTCAACAGCAATAAAAGTTTGACTTCAGAAACCTTCACAGAACAACGAAATACATGAAAGGAGGCAATCTAAGGTGGAAATCAGAGGCTACTCTATTCTCAACAAGCAATTCTGCGAATGCTTCCATATCCACAAAACTTCTTGACAGCTTTGCACCAATTCCATTCGGTCACGAGGTCTTTTCTCATATCTTCTTCCGAATGTCACTCGAATATTTCAGCTAGTGGCGCAATAAAATACGCGGAGCTGGAATGAGACGATGAGTGAGAACAACAACATCGACTTGCACTGGTTGTAGAGATCGACGTCTCTTTGCAAGAGAAAGGCCGCATTCTTCTCCACCTCGCAAATATCCGCATTCTTCGCGTTACCTTCAAGACGCTCCTCACTTGTGCTCTGATACCACTTCTCGCCTTCGCCAACTTTCACCAGTGGAGTTGAAATCAACGAAGCATCCTTCAAATACAACTCGATTTATACTGCAATAGAAAGCAGCGCACGCTTCCTTCTATAGGGCCACTTCTACAACAGTTATTACTCGAATATAGCCCCCCCCCCCCCACCCACATCAAATGATGAGTATAAGAGAGTCGCCTTTTAGCTTTATATCGTAGCAAGTTTGAAATTTTATGCTTCTAGTGAAAATCTGCTAAACGGCGGAATTCCCGATGGCCATAAATATAAGGATATGAAAGGCGGACATGTCATCATTGGGAAAACGGGAAGCTCCGATGCACAAGTCACCTCGGGATAATCGTCCCGTCCTCAAAGCCATCTTCGTAGAAAGTTAACATTACTTTTCTAAATAACAAATGTTATCACCCTCTCGCAACGATGCGGACACATCGATATGACAAAAAACAACCGATGGAGAATGTCGTCACGGTTACTTTTATCGCTTTCACTTTGGCATTAAACTATGTCGAATAGTCGCCTATTTCCGGCAGAGATGCTACTGCTTTCGATACGGATTCAACTCTAATTCAGAGTTTTCCAACTCGCACCTTCCCCTCCCCTTCCGCTAAGAACGAAAATAGCATCGGAAGCGAGCTGAAAACAACAGATGCATCTTCTGGTCCCCTTTCCCTCAGGTGACGTTGAGACGGGTAACATCCAACGAAACCAACCACCTAGCAGCTCAGACTGCAACACCTTCAGACACTACAATAGCTTTCGCACATTTTAACCTCCGGTATCGGCGGAACAACTGAGCAGCTGAATCCGATCGGCAACCACTAACGTCATATATTACATATTATGCTTACTGAAAGGTTTCGAAACTTCAAACAATACAAGAACTAGACAGGTAAATAGGCATTCCACCCGGGTATAGTCAGTGCTCATTGCATGGAGGCGAATTGATCGGGGATCAATGTGGATGTGAGGACAATAAGAAAGGCACAAGAGAATCGTCCACTAAAGGAAGCATCACGTCCGCCAATGGTCATCGCCGAACTCAAGAGGAAACTCGAACTCACCTTATCCGATCGCTTCCTCTTTTGCCGAGTCTTCACTATCGGATGTTTCAAATTATCCTCGCTCATTGCCACATAGGGACCTCTAAATGAACTTCAAAGCAGAAGAGAATACAAAATTGTTCGATTCGCGATATTCGCCATATTATCCATAGCAATATTATCCCGCTAAACGCAACAATACCAACAGTATAACAATAGTGGAATGCATATTACCGCACTTGCTTGAAGAATGACAAAATGGCTGTATTAGAGAAATCCTTCAAAGTCCCTGTTCTCATCAAACAAAGCTCAACTCTTCCCCCATCTGTCCCTTCCTCCCCTCTCCCCTTCCAATTGCTAGAGCTAGAGGGCAAGAGTTAGTCCCCCCTTCCCAACTGCTAGAGCTAGAGGGCAAGAGTTAGTCCCCCTCTCCCAACTGCTAGAGCTAGAGGATAAGAGTTTGTTAACCTGATGGAACAAAAAAAAGTCTATGAATTTTACTATAAGGTGCATGAGATTTAACGACGATACTATTGAAATATCGCTGAAGAAGCGATGATCACACCCACCTATTCAGAAAGGACAATGCCCACAGAAAAGCCTTCAACGAATAAAAAAACCTGCAAAAGGGCACCAAACAAAGACAAAAAGAAGTGGGTCACATACGGCGCATACGGTCGATCCGAAATAAACCTGCTCACGCTTCCGGTTCCTCCTAAGCTGAATTCGTGGCCAGACATAAATGAAGTGTGCCTGGGAACAATCACCGGGCTTAGATGGGAGAGAGACGCGGCCAGAAATATATTCGGGAAAGAGAGACGTGGGTCTAACCTATCTCTAAACGATCGCTACATGAACGCCGTCCCGATCAGATTTCGACGAGACCAAATTGAGCGAAGAACAAGTGAAACATTGTCAAGAACACTGTGATAAAAAGCTTATCAGGAACATCAGTGAGGGAAATATATTGCGAGGGCTGTCGCTCTCTGAAAACAGCACTGCATGTTGATCGACGGAACGTGCCTATACTTTTCTCAGGATTCCTCCTGAGAACAATAGAATTATCCCCTAAGGCCTATAGACAATAAAAAAAAGGTGAGAAATAACATCGGGACGTTTATTAATTACGAAAAAAAAGAAGAACGAACAATTAATTAAGCGTTGAATTCTTTGACTCATTGCTTCCCATTGAATGAAATTACAGCGTTACGGCGAACTTAAACACTCAAATGTTGAGCCGTTCATTAAGAGAAATTGCCTCCGATACCCTCGATAATATCGAAATTATCACGAGAGGAATTTGGAATTTCCTTGGAATGAAGAACAGTTCATCTCTCAGTGGGATTCCTCTCGAAGTTCATTGTTACACTAAGAAATTCTCATAGTGTTTTCACTCCTATAGGCTTTTTTTCTCATCCACAGGCGACAATTTATCCATATCTCTTTCGTTCCCCAATTATATCCATCCTAGTTGGTTATTTTGCAAGAAATCGTCGCTTCTCTCTCCATATCTCGATTATGTGGAATACTGATTAGGCAGTCGATTGAAGAGACCATCACTCTTGAGGATGCGAATTTTTTGGCGTAAGAGCTCGCATTTAGCAAAGATCTTCACGATGGCATCCGATTGGTAGCCGTGGGTTGGACGAGACTGATGATGTCTAAGCACTAGTGTAATAGCTCAATGGTGGATAGTTGAGAGACAAGCCATAGGTGGGAATTCCCACATACGATGAAGAGAAGCCTAAACTTAAGCCGTAAGCCGTAAGAGAGATATTTCCATCGCTTATTAGTGCTCGAAGTTTCTATGAGTAACTATGAGTGAACTTTATTCCCTTCCTATATGATTTCGACGGTACTCATTATCTATAAGCGTTATTATTACTCTGAATCGGCAGATCGCGCAAATACTTGGGGGTATCAGTGGAAGAATTAACGGCATTCAGCCGCATCAGTGCTCATCAAACAGCATTTCTTAACGTAGTGTTAGCCATCGATGAGGTATGTCCTTCGTAGCCACTACGATATCTTCCAACGATTAAAATTCCCTCGATTCGAAGTATCCGAAACTAACTCGAATCTCCTTAACTAGGTATGTCCTTCGTAGCCACTACGATATCTTCCAACGATTAAAATTCCCTCGATTCGAAGTATCCGAAACTAACTCGAATCTCCTTAACTAGGTATGTCCTTCGTAGCCACTACGATATCTTCCAACGATTAAAATTCCCTCGATTCGAAGTATCCGAAACTAACTCGAATCTCCTTAACTAGGTATGTCCTTCGTAGCCACTACGATATCTTCCAACGATTAAAATTCCCTCGATTCGAAGTATCCGAAACTAACTCGAATCTCCTTAACTAGGTATGTCCTTCGTAGCCACTACGATATCTTCCAACGATTAAAATTCCCTCGATTCGAAGTATCCGAAACTAACTCGAATCTCCTTAACTAGGTATGTCCCTCGTAGCCACTACGATATCTTCCAACGATTAAAATTCCCTCGATTCGAAGTATCCGAAACTAACTCGAATCTCCTTAACTAGGTATGTCCCTCGTAGCCACTACGATATCTTCCAACGATTAAAATTCCCTCGATTCGAAGTATCCGAAACTAACTCGAATCTCCTTAACTAGGTATGTCCCTCGTAGCCACTACGATATCTTCCAACGATTAAAATTCCCTCGATTCGAAGTATCCGAAACTAACTCGAATCTCCTTAACTAGGTATGTCCCTCGTAGCCACTACGATATCTTCCAACGATTAAAATTCCCTCGATTCGAAGTATCCGAAACTAACTCGAATCTCCTTAACTAGGTATGTCCTTCGTAGCCACTACGATATCTTCCAACGATTAAAATTCCCTCGATTCGAAGTATCCGAAACTAACTCGAATCTCCTTAACTAGGTATGTCCCTCGTAGCCACTACGATATCTTCCAACGATTAAAATTCCCTCGATTCGAAGTATCCGAAACTAACTCGAATCTCCTTAACTAGGTATGTCCCTCGTAGCCACTACGATATCTTCCAACGATTAAAATTCCCTCGATTCGAAGTATCCGAAACTAACTCGAATCTCCTTAACTAGGTATGTCCCTCGTAGCCACTACGATATCTTCCAACGATTAAAATTCCCTCGATTCGAAGTATCCGAAACTAACTCGAATCTCCTTAACTAGGTATGTCCCTCGTAGCCACTACGATATCTTCCAACGATTAAAATTCCCTCGATTCGAAGTATCCGAAACTAACTCGAATCTCCTTAACTAGGTATGTCCCTCGTAGCCACTACGATATCTTCCAACGATTAAAATTCCCTCGATTCGAAGTATCCGAAACTAACTCGAATCTCCTTAACTAGGTATGTCCCTCGTAGCCACTACGATATCTTCCAACGATTAAAATTCCCTCGATTCGAAGTATCCGAAACTAACTCGAATCTCCTTAACTAGGTATGTCCCTCGTAGCCACTACGATATCTTCCAACGATTAAAATTCCCTCGATTCGAAGTATCCGAAACTAACTCGAATCTCCTTAACTAGGTATGTCCCTCGTAGCCACTACGATATCTTCCAACGATTAAAATTCCCTCGATTCGAAGTATCCGAAACTAACTCGAATCTCCTTAACTAGGTATGTCCCTCGTAGCCACTACGATATCTTCCAACGATTAAAATTCCCTCGATTCGAAGTATCCGAAACTAACTCGAATCTCCTTAACTAGGTATGTCCCTCGTAGCCACTACGATATCTTCCAACGATTAAAATTCCCTCGATTCGAAGTATCCGAAACTAACTCGAATCTCCTTAACTAGGTATGTCCCTCGTAGCCACTACGATATCTTCCAACGATTAAAATTCCCTCGATTCGAAGTATCCGAAACTAACTCGAATCTCCTTAACTAGGTATGTCCCTCGTAGCCACTACGATATCTTCCAACGATTAAAATTCCCTCGATTCGAAGTATCCGAAACTAACTCGAATCTCCTTAACTAGGTATGTCCCTCGTAGCCACTACGATATCTTCCAACGATTAAAATTCCCTCGATTCGAAGTATCCGAAACTAACTCGAATCTCCTTAACTAGGTATGTCCCTCGTAGCCACTACGATATCTTCCAACGATTAAAATTCCCTCGATTCGAAGTATCCGAAACTAACTCGAATCTCCTTAACTAGGTATGTCCCTCGTAGCCACTACGATATCTTCCAACGATTAAAATTCCCTCGATTCGAAGTATCCGAAACTAACTCGAATCTCCTTAACTAGGTATGTCCCTCGTAGCCACTACGATATCTTCCAACGATTAAAATTCCCTCGATTCGAAGTATCCGAAACTAACTCGAATCTCCTTAACTAGGTATGTCCCTCGTAGCCACTACGATATCTTCCAACGATTAAAATTCCCTCGATTCGAAGTATCCGAAACTAACTCGAATCTCCTTAACTAGGTATGTCCCTCGTAGCCACTACGATATCTTCCAACGATTAAAATTCCCTCGATTCGAAGTATCCGAAACTAACTCGAATCTCCTTAACTAGGTATGTCCCTCGTAGCCACTACGATATCTTCCAACGATTAAAATTCCCTCGATTCGAAGTATCCGAAACTAACTCGAATCTCCTTAACTAGGTATGTCCCTCGTAGCCACTACGATATCTTCCAACGATTAAAATTCCCTCGATTCGAAGTATCCGAAACTAACTCGAATCTCCTTAACTAGGTATGTCCCTCGTAGCCACTACGATATCTTCCAACGATTAAAATTCCCTCGATTCGAAGTATCCGAAACTAACTCGAATCTCCTTAACTAGGTATGTCCCTCGTAGCCACTACGATATCTTCCAACGATTAAAATTCCCTCGATTCGAAGTATCCGAAACTAACTCGAATCTCCTTAACTAGGTATGTCCCTCGTAGCCACTACGATATCTTCCAACGATTAAAATTCCCTCGATTCGAAGTATCCGAAACTAACTCGAATCTCCTTAACTAGGTATGTCCCTCGTAGCCACTACGATATCTTCCAACGATTAAAATTCCCTCGATTCGAAGTATCCGAAACTAACTCGAATCTCCTTAACTAGGTATGTCCCTCGTAGCCACTACGATATCTTCCAACGATTAAAATTCCCTCGATTCGAAGTATCCGAAACTAACTCGAATCTCCTTAACTAGGTATGTCCCTCGTAGCCACTACGATATCTTCCAACGATTAAAATTCCCTCGATTCGAAGTATCCGAAACTAACTCGAATCTCCTTAACTAGGTATGTCCCTCGTAGCCACTACGATATCTTCCAACGATTAAAATTCCCTCGATTCGAAGTATCCGAAACTAACTCGAATCTCCTTAACTAGGTATGTCCCTCGTAGCCACTACGATATCTTCCAACGATTAAAATTCCCTCGATTCGAAGTATCCGAAACTAACTCGAATCTCCTTAACTAGGTATGTCCCTCGTAGCCACTACGATATCTTCCAACGATTAAAATTCCCTCGATTCGAAGTATCCGAAACTAACTCGAATCTCCTTAACTAGGTATGTCCCTCGTAGCCACTACGATATCTTCCAACGATTAAAATTCCCTCGATTCGAAGTATCCGAAACTAACTCGAATCTCCTTAACTAGGTATGTCCCTCGTAGCCACTACGATATCTTCCAACGATTAAAATTCCCTCGATTCGAAGTATCCGAAACTAACTCGAATCTCCTTAACTAGGTATGTCCCTCGTAGCCACTACGATATCTTCCAACGATTAAAATTCCCTCGATTCGAAGTATCCGAAACTAACTCGAATCTCCTTAACTAGGTATGTCCCTCGTAGCCACTACGATATCTTCCAACGATTAAAATTCCCTCGATTCGAAGTATCCGAAACTAACTCGAATCTCCTTAACTAGGTATGTCCCTCGTAGCCACTACGATATCTTCCAACGATTAAAATTCCCTCGATTCGAAGTATCCGAAACTAACTCGAATCTCCTTAACTAGGTATGTCCCTCGTAGCCACTACGATATCTTCCAACGATTAAAATTCCCTCGATTCGAAGTATCCGAAACTAACTCGAATCTCCTTAACTAGGTATGTCCCTCGTAGCCACTACGATATCTTCCAACGATTAAAATTCCCTCGATTCGAAGTATCCGAAACTAACTCGAATCTCCTTAACTAGGTATGTCCCTCGTAGCCACTACGATATCTTCCAACGATTAAAATTCCCTCGATTCGAAGTATCCGAAACTAACTCGAATCTCCTTAACTAGGTATGTCCCTCGTAGCCACTACGATATCTTCCAACGATTAAAATTCCCTCGATTCGAAGTATCCGAAACTAACTCGAATCTCCTTAACTAGGTATGTCCCTCGTAGCCACTACGATATCTTCCAACGATTAAAATTCCCTCGATTCGAAGTATCCGAAACTAACTCGAATCTCCTTAACTAGGTATGTCCCTCGTAGCCACTACGATATCTTCCAACGATTAAAATTCCCTCGATTCGAAGTATCCGAAACTAACTCGAATCTCCTTAACTAGGTATGTCCCTCGTAGCCACTACGATATCTTCCAACGATTAAAATTCCCTCGATTCGAAGTATCCGAAACTAACTCGAATCTCCTTAACTAGGTATGTCCCTCGTAGCCACTACGATATCTTCCAACGATTAAAATTCCCTCGATTCGAAGTATCCGAAACTAACTCGAATCTCCTTAACTAGGTATGTCCCTCGTAGCCACTACGATATCTTCCAACGATTAAAATTCCCTCGATTCGAAGTATCCGAAACTAACTCGAATCTCCTTAACTAGGTATGTCCCTCGTAGCCACTACGATATCTTCCAACGATTAAAATTCCCTCGATTCGAAGTATCCGAAACTAACTCGAATCTCCTTAACTAGGTATGTCCCTCGTAGCCACTACGATATCTTCCAACGATTAAAATTCCCTCGATTCGAAGTATCCGAAACTAACTCGAATCTCCTTAACTAGGTATGTCCCTCGTAGCCACTACGATATCTTCCAACGATTAAAATTCCCTCGATTCGAAGTATCCGAAACTAACTCGAATCTCCTTAACTAGGTATGTCCCTCGTAGCCACTACGATATCTTCCAACGATTAAAATTCCCTCGATTCGAAGTATCCGAAACTAACTCGAATCTCCTTAACTAGGTATGTCCCTCGTAGCCACTACGATATCTTCCAACGATTAAAATTCCCTCGATTCGAAGTATCCGAAACTAACTCGAATCTCCTTAACTAGGTATGTCCCTCGTAGCCACTACGATATCTTCCAACGATTAAAATTCCCTCGATTCGAAGTATCCGAAACTAACTCGAATCTCCTTAACTAGGTATGTCCCTCGTAGCCACTACGATATCTTCCAACGATTAAAATTCCCTCGATTCGAAGTATCCGAAACTAACTCGAATCTCCTTAACTAGGTATGTCCCTCGTAGCCACTACGATATCTTCCAACGATTAAAATTCCCTCGATTCGAAGTATCCGAAACTAACTCGAATCTCCTTAACTAGGTATGTCCCTCGTAGCCACTACGATATCTTCCAACGATTAAAATTCCCTCGATTCGAAGTATCCGAAACTAACTCGAATCTCCTTAACTAGGTATGTCCCTCGTAGCCACTACGATATCTTCCAACGATTAAAATTCCCTCGATTCGAAGTATCCGAAACTAACTCGAATCTCCTTAACTAGGTATGTCCCTCGTAGCCACTACGATATCTTCCAACGATTAAAATTCCCTCGATTCGAAGTATCCGAAACTAACTCGAATCTCCTTAACTAGGTATGTCCCTCGTAGCCACTACGATATCTTCCAACGATTAAAATTCCCTCGATTCGAAGTATCCGAAACTAACTCGAATCTCCTTAACTAGGTATGTCCCTCGTAGCCACTACGATATCTTCCAACGATTAAAATTCCCTCGATTCGAAGTATCCGAAACTAACTCGAATCTCCTTAACTAGGTATGTCCCTCGTAGCCACTACGATATCTTCCAACGATTAAAATTCCCTCGATTCGAAGTATCCGAAACTAACTCGAATCTCCTTAACTAGGTATGTCCCTCGTAGCCACTACGATATCTTCCAACGATTAAAATTCCCTCGATTCGAAGTATCCGAAACTAACTCGAATCTCCTTAACTAGGTATGTCCCTCGTAGCCACTACGATATCTTCCAACGATTAAAATTCCCTCGATTCGAAGTATCCGAAACTAACTCGAATCTCCTTAACTAGGTATGTCCCTCGTAGCCACTACGATATCTTCCAACGATTAAAATTCCCTCGATTCGAAGTATCCGAAACTAACTCGAATCTCCTTAACTAGGTATGTCCCTCGTAGCCACTACGATATCTTCCAACGATTAAAATTCCCTCGATTCGAAGTATCCGAAACTAACTCGAATCTCCTTAACTAGGTATGTCCCTCGTAGCCACTACGATATCTTCCAACGATTAAAATTCCCTCGATTCGAAGTATCCGAAACTAACTCGAATCTCCTTAACTAGGTATGTCCCTCGTAGCCACTACGATATCTTCCAACGATTAAAATTCCCTCGATTCGAAGTATCCGAAACTAACTCGAATCTCCTTAACTAGGTATGTCCCTCGTAGCCACTACGATATCTTCCAACGATTAAAATTCCCTCGATTCGAAGTATCCGAAACTAACTCGAATCTCCTTAACTAGGTATGTCCCTCGTAGCCACTACGATATCTTCCAACGATTAAAATTCCCTCGATTCGAAGTATCCGAAACTAACTCGAATCTCCTTAACTAGGTATGTCCCTCGTAGCCACTACGATATCTTCCAACGATTAAAATTCCCTCGATTCGAAGTATCCGAAACTAACTCGAATCTCCTTAACTAGGTATGTCCCTCGTAGCCACTACGATATCTTCCAACGATTAAAATTCCCTCGATTCGAAGTATCCGAAACTAACTCGAATCTCCTTAACTAGGTATGTCCCTCGTAGCCACTACGATATCTTCCAACGATTAAAATTCCCTCGATTCGAAGTATCCGAAACTAACTCGAATCTCCTTAACTAGGTATGTCCCTCGTAGCCACTACGATATCTTCCAACGATTAAAATTCCCTCGATTCGAAGTATCCGAAACTAACTCGAATCTCCTTAACTAGGTATGTCCCTCGTAGCCACTACGATATCTTCCAACGATTAAATTCCCTCGATTCGAAGTATCCGAAACTAACTCGAATCTCCTTAACTAGGTATGTCCCTCGTAGCCACTACGATATCTTCCAACGATTAAAATTCCCTCGATTCGAAGTATCCGAAACTAACTCGAATCTCCTTAACTAGGTATGTCCCTCGTAGCCACTACGATATCTTCCAACGATTAAAATTCCCTCGATTCGAAGTATCCGAAACTAACTCGAATCTCCTTAACTAGGTATGTCCCTCGTAGCCACTACGATATCTTCCAACGATTAAAATTCCCTCGATTCGAAGTATCCGAAACTAACTCGAATCTCCTTAACTAGGTATGTCCCTCGTAGCCACTACGATATCTTCCAACGATTAAAATTCCCTCGATTCGAAGTATCCGAAACTAACTCGAATCTCCTTAACTAGGTATGTCCCTCGTAGCCACTACGATATCTTCCAACGATTAAAATTCCCTCGATTCGAAGTATCCGAAACTAACTCGAATCTCCTTAACTAGGTATGTCCCTCGTAGCCACTACGATATCTTCCAACGATTAAAATTCCCTCGATTCGAAGTATCCGAAACTAACTCGAATCTCCTTAACTAGGTATGTCCCTCGTAGCCACTACGATATCTTCCAACGATTAAAATTCCCTCGATTCGAAGTATCCGAAACTAACTCGAATCTCCTTAACTAGGTATGTCCCTCGTAGCCACTACGATATCTTCCAACGATTAAAATTCCCTCGATTCGAAGTATCCGAAACTAACTCGAATCTCCTTAACTAGGTATGTCCCTCGTAGCCACTACGATATCTTCCAACGATTAAAATTCCCTCGATTCGAAGTATCCGAAACTAACTCGAATCTCCTTAACTAGGTATGTCCCTCGTAGCCACTACGATATCTTCCAACGATTAAAATTCCCTCGATTCGAAGTATCCGAAACTAACTCGAATCTCCTTAACTAGGTATGTCCCTCGTAGCCACTACGATATCTTCCAACGATTAAAATTCCCTCGATTCGAAGTATCCGAAACTAACTCGAATCTCCTTAACTAGGTATGTCCCTCGTAGCCACTACGATATCTTCCAACGATTAAAATTCCCTCGATTCGAAGTATCCGAAACTAACTCGAATCTCCTTAACTAGGTATGTCCCTCGTAGCCACTACGATATCTTCCAACGATTAAAATTCCCTCGATTCGAAGTATCCGAAACTAACTCGAATCTCCTTAACTAGGTATGTCCCTCGTAGCCACTACGATATCTTCCAACGATTAAAATTCCCTCGATTCGAAGTATCCGAAACTAACTCGAATCTCCTTAACTAGGTATGTCCCTCGTAGCCACTACGATATCTTCCAACGATTAAAATTCCCTCGATTCGAAGTATCCGAAACTAACTCGAATCTCCTTAACTAGGTATGTCCCTCGTAGCCACTACGATATCTTCCAACGATTAAAATTCCCTCGATTCGAAGTATCCGAAACTAACTCGAATCTCCTTAACTAGGTATGTCCCTCGTAGCCACTACGATATCTTCCAACGATTAAAATTCCCTCGATTCGAAGTATCCGAAACTAACTCGAATCTCCTTAACTAGGTATGTCCCTCGTAGCCACTACGATATCTTCCAACGATTAAAATTCCCTCGATTCGAAGTATCCGAAACTAACTCGAATCTCCTTAACTAGGTATGTCCCTCGTAGCCACTACGATATCTTCCAACGATTAAAATTCCCTCGATTCGAAGTATCCGAAACTAACTCGAATCTCCTTAACTAGGTATGTCCCTCGTAGCCACTACGATATCTTCCAACGATTAAAATTCCCTCGATTCGAAGTATCCGAAACTAACTCGAATCTCCTTAACTAGGTATGTCCTTCGTAGCCACTACGATATCTTCCAACGATTAAAATTCCCTCGATTCGAAGTATCCGAAACTAACTCGAATCTCCTTAACTAGGTATGTCCCTCGTAGCCACTACGATATCTTCCAACGATTAAAATTCCCTCGATTCGAAGTATCCGAAACTAACTCGAATCTCCTTAACTAGGTATGTCCCTCGTAGCCACTACGATATCTTCCAACGATTAAAATTCCCTCGATTCGAAGTATCCGAAACTAACTCGAATCTCCTTAACTAGGTATGTCCCTCGTAGCCACTACGATATCTTCCAACGATTAAAATTCCCTCGATTCGAAGTATCCGAAACTAACTCGAATCTCCTTAACTAGGTATGTCCCTCGTAGCCACTACGATATCTTCCAACGATTAAAATTCCCTCGATTCGAAGTATCCGAAACTAACTCGAATCTCCTTAACTAGGTATGTCCCTCGTAGCCACTACGATATCTTCCAACGATTAAAATTCCCTCGATTCGAAGTATCCGAAACTAACTCGAATCTCCTTAACTAGGTATGTCCCTCGTAGCCACTACGATATCTTCCAACGATTAAAATTCCCTCGATTCGAAGTATCCGAAACTAACTCGAATCTCCTTAACTAGGTATGTCCCTCGTAGCCACTACGATATCTTCCAACGATTAAAATTCCCTCGATTCGAAGTATCCGAAACTAACTCGAATCTCCTTAACTAGGTATGTCCCTCGTAGCCACTACGATATCTTCCAACGATTAAAATTCCCTCGATTCGAAGTATCCGAAACTAACTCGAATCTCCTTAACTAGGTATGTCCCTCGTAGCCACTACGATATCTTCCAACGATTAAAATTCCCTCGATTCGAAGTATCCGAAACTAACTCGAATCTCCTTAACTAGGTATGTCCCTCGTAGCCACTACGATATCTTCCAACGATTAAAATTCCCTCGATTCGAAGTATCCGAAACTAACTCGAATCTCCTTAACTAGGTATGTCCCTCGTAGCCACTACGATATCTTCCAACGATTAAAATTCCCTCGATTCGAAGTATCCGAAACTAACTCGAATCTCCTTAACTAGGTATGTCCCTCGTAGCCACTACGATATCTTCCAACGATTAAAATTCCCTCGATTCGAAGTATCCGAAACTAACTCGAATCTCCTTAACTAGGTATGTCCCTCGTAGCCACTACGATATCTTCCAACGATTAAAATTCCCTCGATTCGAAGTATCCGAAACTAACTCGAATCTCCTTAACTAGGTATGTCCCTCGTAGCCACTACGATATCTTCCAACGATTAAAATTCCCTCGATTCGAAGTATCCGAAACTAACTCGAATCTCCTTAACTAGGTATGTCCCTCGTAGCCACTACGATATCTTCCAACGATTAAAATTCCCTCGATTCGAAGTATCCGAAACTAACTCGAATCTCCTTAACTAGGTATGTCCCTCGTAGCCACTACGATATCTTCCAACGATTAAAATTCCCTCGATTCGAAGTATCCGAAACTAACTCGAATCTCCTTAACTAGGTATGTCCCTCGTAGCCACTACGATATCTTCCAACGATTAAAATTCCCTCGATTCGAAGTATCCGAAACTAACTCGAATCTCCTTAACTAGGTATGTCCCTCGTAGCCACTACGATATCTTCCAACGATTAAAATTCCCTCGATTCGAAGTATCCGAAACTAACTCGAATCTCCTTAACTAGGTATGTCCCTCGTAGCCACTACGATATCTTCCAACGATTAAAATTCCCTCGATTCGAAGTATCCGAAACTAACTCGAATCTCCTTAACTAGGTATGTCCCTCGTAGCCACTACGATATCTTCCAACGATTAAAATTCCCTCGATTCGAAGTATCCGAAACTAACTCGAATCTCCTTAACTAGGTATGTCCCTCGTAGCCACTACGATATCTTCCAACGATTAAAATTCCCTCGATTCGAAGTATCCGAAACTAACTCGAATCTCCTTAACTAGGTATGTCCCTCGTAGCCACTACGATATCTTCCAACGATTAAAATTCCCTCGATTCGAAGTATCCGAAACTAACTCGAATCTCCTTAACTAGGTATGTCCCTCGTAGCCACTACGATATCTTCCAACGATTAAAATTCCCTCGATTCGAAGTATCCGAAACTAACTCGAATCTCCTTAACTAGGTATGTCCCTCGTAGCCACTACGATATCTTCCAACGATTAAAATTCCCTCGATTCGAAGTATCCGAAACTAACTCGAATCTCCTTAACTAGGTATGTCCCTCGTAGCCACTACGATATCTTCCAACGATTAAAATTCCCTCGATTCGAAGTATCCGAAACTAACTCGAATCTCCTTAACTAGGTATGTCCCTCGTAGCCACTACGATATCTTCCAACGATTAAAATTCCCTCGATTCGAAGTATCCGAAACTAACTCGAATCTCCTTAACTAGGTATGTCCCTCGTAGCCACTACGATATCTTCCAACGATTAAAATTCCCTCGATTCGAAGTATCCGAAACTAACTCGAATCTCCTTAACTAGGTATGTCCCTCGTAGCCACTACGATATCTTCCAACGATTAAAATTCCCTCGATTCGAAGTATCCGAAACTAACTCGAATCTCCTTAACTAGGTATGTCCCTCGTAGCCACTACGATATCTTCCAACGATTAAAATTCCCTCGATTCGAAGTATCCGAAACTAACTCGAATCTCCTTAACTAGGTATGTCCCTCGTAGCCACTACGATATCTTCCAACGATTAAAATTCCCTCGATTCGAAGTATCCGAAACTAACTCGAATCTCCTTAACTAGGTATGTCCCTCGTAGCCACTACGATATCTTCCAACGATTAAAATTCCCTCGATTCGAAGTATCCGAAACTAACTCGAATCTCCTTAACTAGGTATGTCCCTCGTAGCCACTACGATATCTTCCAACGATTAAAATTCCCTCGATTCGAAGTATCCGAAACTAACTCGAATCTCCTTAACTAGGTATGTCCCTCGTAGCCACTACGATATCTTCCAACGATTAAAATTCCCTCGATTCGAAGTATCCGAAACTAACTCGAATCTCCTTAACTAGGTATGTCCCTCGTAGCCACTACGATATCTTCCAACGATTAAAATTCCCTCGATTCGAAGTATCCGAAACTAACTCGAATCTCCTTAACTAGGTATGTCCCTCGTAGCCACTACGATATCTTCCAACGATTAAAATTCCCTCGATTCGAAGTATCCGAAACTAACTCGAATCTCCTTAACTAGGTATGTCCCTCGTAGCCACTACGATATCTTCCAACGATTAAAATTCCCTCGATTCGAAGTATCCGAAACTAACTCGAATCTCCTTAACTAGGTATGTCCCTCGTAGCCACTACGATATCTTCCAACGATTAAAATTCCCTCGATTCGAAGTATCCGAAACTAACTCGAATCTCCTTAACTAGGTATGTCCCTCGTAGCCACTACGATATCTTCCAACGATTAAAATTCCCTCGATTCGAAGTATCCGAAACTAACTCGAATCTCCTTAACTAGGTATGTCCCTCGTAGCCACTACGATATCTTCCAACGATTAAAATTCCCTCGATTCGAAGTATCCGAAACTAACTCGAATCTCCTTAACTAGGTATGTCCCTCGTAGCCACTACGATATCTTCCAACGATTAAAATTCCCTCGATTCGAAGTATCCGAAACTAACTCGAATCTCCTTAACTAGGTATGTCCCTCGTAGCCACTACGATATCTTCCAACGATTAAAATTCCCTCGATTCGAAGTATCCGAAACTAACTCGAATCTCCTTAACTAGGTATGTCCCTCGTAGCCACTACGATATCTTCCAACGATTAAAATTCCCTCGATTCGAAGTATCCGAAACTAACTCGAATCTCCTTAACTAGGTATGTCCCTCGTAGCCACTACGATATCTTCCAACGATTAAAATTCCCTCGATTCGAAGTATCCGAAACTAACTCGAATCTCCTTAACTAGGTATGTCCCTCGTAGCCACTACGATATCTTCCAACGATTAAAATTCCCTCGATTCGAAGTATCCGAAACTAACTCGAATCTCCTTAACTAGGTATGTCCCTCGTAGCCACTACGATATCTTCCAACGATTAAAATTCCCTCGATTCGAAGTATCCGAAACTAACTCGAATCTCCTTAACTAGGTATGTCCCTCGTAGCCACTACGATATCTTCCAACGATTAAAATTCCCTCGATTCGAAGTATCCGAAACTAACTCGAATCTCCTTAACTAGGTATGTCCCTCGTAGCCACTACGATATCTTCCAACGATTAAAATTCCCTCGATTCGAAGTATCCGAAACTAACTCGAATCTCCTTAACTAGGTATGTCCCTCGTAGCCACTACGATATCTTCCAACGATTAAAATTCCCTCGATTCGAAGTATCCGAAACTAACTCGAATCTCCTTAACTAGGTATGTCCCTCGTAGCCACTACGATATCTTCCAACGATTAAAATTCCCTCGATTCGAAGTATCCGAAACTAACTCGAATCTCCTTAACTAGGTATGTCCCTCGTAGCCACTACGATATCTTCCAACGATTAAAATTCCCTCGATTCGAAGTATCCGAAACTAACTCGAATCTCCTTAACTAGGTATGTCCCTCGTAGCCACTACGATATCTTCCAACGATTAAAATTCCCTCGATTCGAAGTATCCGAAACTAACTCGAATCTCCTTAACTAGGTATGTCCCTCGTAGCCACTACGATATCTTCCAACGATTAAAATTCCCTCGATTCGAAGTATCCGAAACTAACTCGAATCTCCTTAACTAGGTATGTCCTTCGTAGCCACTACGATATCTTCCAACGATTAAAATTCCCTCGATTCGAAGTATCCGAAACTAACTCGAATCTCCTTAACTAGGTATGTCCCTCGTAGCCACTACGATATCTTCCAACGATTAAAATTCCCTCGATTCGAAGTATCCGAAACTAACTCGAATCTCCTTAACTAGGTATGTCCCTCGTAGCCACTACGATATCTTCCAACGATTAAAATTCCCTCGATTCGAAGTATCCGAAACTAACTCGAATCTCCTTAACTAGGTATGTCCTTCGTAGCCACTACTTCCCTCGATTCGAAGTATCCGAAACTAACTCGAATCTCCTTAACTAGGTATGTCCCTCGTAGCCACTACGATATCTTCCAACGATTAAAATTCCCTCGATTCGAAGTATCCGAAACTAACTCGAATCTCCTTAACTAGGTATGTCCCTCGTAGCCACTACGATATCTTCCAACGATTAAAATTCCCTCGATTCGAAGTATCCGAAACTAACTCGAATCTCCTTAACTAGGTATGTCCCTCGTAGCCACTACGATATCTTCCAACGATTAAAATTCCCTCGATTCGAAGTATCCGAAACTAACTCGAATCTCCTTAACTAGGTATGTCCTTCGTAGCCACTACGATATCTTCCAACGATTAAAATTCCCTCGATTCGAAGTATCCGAAACTAACTCGAATCTCCTTAACTAGGTATGTCCTCGTAGCCACTACGATATCTTCCAACGATTAAAATTCCCTCGATTCGAAGTATCCGAAACTAACTCGAATCTCCTTAACTAGGTATGTCCTTCGTAGCCACTACGATATCTTCCAACGATTAAAATTCCCTCGATTCGAAGTATCCGAAACTAACTCGAATCTCCTTAACTAGGTATGTCCTTCGTAGCCACTACGATATCTTCCAACGATTAAAATTCCCTCGATTCGAAGTATCCGAAACTAACTCGAATCTCCTTAACTAGGTATGTCCCTCGTAGCCACTACGATATCTTCCAACGATTAAAATTCCCTCGATTCGAAGTATCCGAAACTAACTCGAATCTCCTTAACTAGGTATGTCCCTCGTAGCCACTACGATATCTTCCAACGATTAAAATTCCCTCGATTCGAAGTATCCGAAACTAACTCGAATCTCCTTAACTAGGTATGTCCCTCGTAGCCACTACGATATCTTCCAACGATTAAAATTCCCTCGATTCGAAGTATCCGAAACTAACTCGAATCTCCTTAACTAGGTATGTCCCTCGTAGCCACTACGATATCTTCCAACGATTAAAATTCCCTCGATTCGAAGTATCCGAAACTAACTCGAATCTCCTTAACTAGGTATGTCCCTCGTAGCCACTACGATATCTTCCAACGATTAAAATTCCCTCGATTCGAAGTATCCGAAACTAACTCGAATCTCCTTAACTAGGTATGTCCCTCGTAGCCACTACGATATCTTCCAACGATTAAAATTCCCTCGATTCGAAGTATCCGAAACTAACTCGAATCTCCTTAACTAGGTATGTCCCTCGTAGCCACTACGATATCTTCCAACGATTAAAATTCCCTCGATTCGAAGTATCCGAAACTAACTCGAATCTCCTTAACTAGGTATGTCCCTCGTAGCCACTACGATATCTTCCAACGATTAAAATTCCCTCGATTCGAAGTATCCGAAACTAACTCGAATCTCCTTAACTAGGTATGTCCCTCGTAGCCACTACGATATCTTCCAACGATTAAAATTCCCTCGATTCGAAGTATCCGAAACTAACTCGAATCTCCTTAACTAGGTATGTCCCTCGTAGCCACTACGATATCTTCCAACGATTAAAATTCCCTCGATTCGAAGTATCCGAAACTAACTCGAATCTCCTTAACTAGGTATGTCCCTCGTAGCCACTACGATATCTTCCAACGATTAAAATTCCCTCGATTCGAAGTATCCGAAACTAACTCGAATCTCCTTAACTAGGTATGTCCCTCGTAGCCACTACGATATCTTCCAACGATTAAAATTCCCTCGATTCGAAGTATCCGAAACTAACTCGAATCTCCTTAACTAGGTATGTCCTTCGTAGCCACTACGATATCTTCCAACGATTAAAATTCCCTCGATTCGAAGTATCCGAAACTAACTCGAATCTCCTTAACTAGGTATGTCCCTCGTAGCCACTACGATATCTTCCAACGATTAAAATTCCCTCGATTCGAAGTATCCGAAACTAACTCGAATCTCCTTAACTAGGTATGTCCTTCGTAGCCACTACGATATCTTCCAACGATTAAAATTCCCTCGATTCGAAGTATCCGAAACTAACTCGAATCTCCTTAACTAGGTATGTCCCTCGTAGCCACTACGATATCTTCCAACGATTAAAATTCCCTCGATTCGAAGTATCCGAAACTAACTCGAATCTCCTTAACTAGGTATGTCCCTCGTAGCCACTACGATATCTTCCAACGATTAAAATTCCCTCGATTCGAAGTATCCGAAACTAACTCGAATCTCCTTAACTAGGTATGTCCCTCGTAGCCACTACGATATCTTCCAACGATTAAAATTCCCTCGATTCGAAGTATCCGAAACTAACTCGAATCTCCTTAACTAGGTATGTCCCTCGTAGCCACTACGATATCTTCCAACGATTAAAATTCCCTCGATTCGAAGTATCCGAAACTAACTCGAATCTCCTTAACTAGGTATGTCCCTCGTAGCCACTACGATATCTTCCAACGATTAAAATTCCCTCGATTCGAAGTATCCGAAACTAACTCGAATCTCCTTAACTAGGTATGTCCCTCGTAGCCACTACGATATCTTCCAACGATTAAAATTCCCTCGATTCGAAGTATCCGAAACTAACTCGAATCTCCTTAACTAGGTATGTCCCTCGTAGCCACTACGATATCTTCCAACGATTAAAATTCCCTCGATTCGAAGTATCCGAAACTAACTCGAATCTCCTTAACTAGGTATGTCCCTCGTAGCCACTACGATATCTTCCAACGATTAAAATTCCCTCGATTCGAAGTATCCGAAACTAACTCGAATCTCCTTAACTAGGTATGTCCCTCGTAGCCACTACGATATCTTCCAACGATTAAAATTCCCTCGATTCGAAGTATCCGAAACTAACTCGAATCTCCTTAACTAGGTATGTCCCTCGTAGCCACTACGATATCTTCCAACGATTAAAATTCCCTCGATTCGAAGTATCCGAAACTAACTCGAATCTCCTTAACTAGGTATGTCCCTCGTAGCCACTACGATATCTTCCAACGATTAAAATTCCCTCGATTCGAAGTATCCGAAACTAACTCGAATCTCCTTAACTAGGTATGTCCCTCGTAGCCACTACGATATCTTCCAACGATTAAAATTCCCTCGATTCGAAGTATCCGAAACTAACTCGAATCTCCTTAACTAGGTATGTCCCTCGTAGCCACTACGATATCTTCCAACGATTAAAATTCCCTCGATTCGAAGTATCCGAAACTAACTCGAATCTCCTTAACTAGGTATGTCCCTCGTAGCCACTACGATATCTTCCAACGATTAAAATTCCCTCGATTCGAAGTATCCGAAACTAACTCGAATCTCCTTAACTAGGTATGTCCCTCGTAGCCACTACGATATCTTCCAACGATTAAAATTCCCTCGATTCGAAGTATCCGAAACTAACTCGAATCTCCTTAACTAGGTATGTCCCTCGTAGCCACTACGATATCTTCCAACGATTAAAATTCCCTCGATTCGAAGTATCCGAAACTAACTCGAATCTCCTTAACTAGGTATGTCCCTCGTAGCCACTACGATATCTTCCAACGATTAAAATTCCCTCGATTCGAAGTATCCGAAACTAACTCGAATCTCCTTAACTAGGTATGTCCCTCGTAGCCACTACGATATCTTCCAACGATTAAAATTCCCTCGATTCGAAGTATCCGAAACTAACTCGAATCTCCTTAACTAGGTATGTCCCTCGTAGCCACTACGATATCTTCCAACGATTAAAATTCCCTCGATTCGAAGTATCCGAAACTAACTCGAATCTCCTTAACTAGGTATGTCCCTCGTAGCCACTACGATATCTTCCAACGATTAAAATTCCCTCGATTCGAAGTATCCGAAACTAACTCGAATCTCCTTAACTAGGTATGTCCCTCGTAGCCACTACGATATCTTCCAACGATTAAAATTCCCTCGATTCGAAGTATCCGAAACTAACTCGAATCTCCTTAACTAGGTATGTCCCTCGTAGCCACTACGATATCTTCCAACGATTAAAATTCCCTCGATTCGAAGTATCCGAAACTAACTCGAATCTCCTTAACTAGGTATGTCCCTCGTAGCCACTACGATATCTTCCAACGATTAAAATTCCCTCGATTCGAAGTATCCGAAACTAACTCGAATCTCCTTAACTAGGTATGTCCCTCGTAGCCACTACGATATCTTCCAACGATTAAAATTCCCTCGATTCGAAGTATCCGAAACTAACTCGAATCTCCTTAACTAGGTATGTCCCTCGTAGCCACTACGATATCTTCCAACGATTAAAATTCCCTCGATTCGAAGTATCCGAAACTAACTCGAATCTCCTTAACTAGGTATGTCCCTCGTAGCCACTACGATATCTTCCAACGATTAAAATTCCCTCGATTCGAAGTATCCGAAACTAACTCGAATCTCCTTAACTAGGTATGTCCCTCGTAGCCACTACGATATCTTCCAACGATTAAAATTCCCTCGATTCGAAGTATCCGAAACTAACTCGAATCTCCTTAACTAGGTATGTCCCTCGTAGCCACTACGATATCTTCCAACGATTAAAATTCCCTCGATTCGAAGTATCCGAAACTAACTCGAATCTCCTTAACTAGGTATGTCCCTCGTAGCCACTACGATATCTTCCAACGATTAAAATTCCCTCGATTCGAAGTATCCGAAACTAACTCGAATCTCCTTAACTAGGTATGTCCCTCGTAGCCACTACGATATCTTCCAACGATTAAAATTCCCTCGATTCGAAGTATCCGAAACTAACTCGAATCTCCTTAACTAGGTATGTCCCTCGTAGCCACTACGATATCTTCCAACGATTAAAATTCCCTCGATTCGAAGTATCCGAAACTAACTCGAATCTCCTTAACTAGGTATGTCCCTCGTAGCCACTACGATATCTTCCAACGATTAAAATTCCCTCGATTCGAAGTATCCGAAACTAACTCGAATCTCCTTAACTAGGTATGTCCCTCGTAGCCACTACGATATCTTCCAACGATTAAAATTCCCTCGATTCGAAGTATCCGAAACTAACTCGAATCTCCTTAACTAGGTATGTCCCTCGTAGCCACTACGATATCTTCCAACGATTAAAATTCCCTCGATTCGAAGTATCCGAAACTAACTCGAATCTCCTTAACTAGGTATGTCCCTCGTAGCCACTACGATATCTTCCAACGATTAAAATTCCCTCGATTCGAAGTATCCGAAACTAACTCGAATCTCCTTAACTAGGTATGTCCCTCGTAGCCACTACGATATCTTCCAACGATTAAAATTCCCTCGATTCGAAGTATCCGAAACTAACTCGAATCTCCTTAACTAGGTATGTCCCTCGTAGCCACTACGATATCTTCCAACGATTAAAATTCCCTCGATTCGAAGTATCCGAAACTAACTCGAATCTCCTTAACTAGGTATGTCCCTCGTAGCCACTACGATATCTTCCAACGATTAAAATTCCCTCGATTCGAAGTATCCGAAACTAACTCGAATCTCCTCAACCAGTAAGCATCACCTTCTTTTGTGAGATTTCAAGTGTTCAAAATTCGCCTTATTTCACTCAGCAAACGAAGAGAGAGTTTTTCATGTGAGCAACATGTTGCATAGTGAATTTTATCGTTGAATGTCTTGGGAAAAGAGCCGGTCCTTTTCACGCTTAGCAAGACGATGAAGTGAAAGGTGATAGAATCTTCACCATAGTTGCTCCCCTTCAACTATTATTTACCCTCGATCGGAAGGTGGCACTTATTTTCTCTCTCTCTCAGTGGGGTCAGAGGCGTACATGATATGAGGAAGGCTTTTGCAGTTCGCAATAACCTTAGCCCTCAGAGACTCAAAAAAGATCACTCTTCATAGATGGGCGATAGCAGTTGGTGCAGTTGCGGTGAGTTGACTACTTAAAAGAACACCTCCAAATTGAAAATATTTAAGCGGCTTTAAGTTGGGTGGAAGCAGTCGAATCCGTCGGTGTCGATGCGGTTGCAAATACGATCCACCCGAATGCCTGCAATGTTCAAGAGACATAACCGTGTCTGGATTCGGCTGTCGGTTTCATTGAACACCGATCTGGAACGGTGATTCGTTGAAGAGGAAGGAAGGGAATGGTGGGGAGGAGGGGGGATGGAAGGCACAGATGCTATATCAAGTAGGGCATGACTGTTGATATTGCCATCGGTATTTATATTTCTATGAAATTGTACGGCAGTTATGTTGGTTAATCTTTAAATATTGCCCGTTATGTGAGCCATCGAGGAAGTCGAATGAGGCGATAATATATTTCCTATTCGAAATCCGATATGAGGAGCACATTATTCGGGACATCTCATTAGGAGTATCTTCTATGAGTGATATATCTCTATCTTCTCTTTGTTCACCTCAACTTGGAATAAATTACTCATCGAGAAGAGATAAGGGCATTTCTTCCCGGTCAACTGAAACTTTTTTCATTTCTCATATTATCGCATAGCGGTTTCGTTCAAACGGCGCTTTTGTCCTACTTTTGCCTACTATTTCATTTTATCTATAGCGCATACTATTTACTTGTATTGTTGATAGATTTTTTTTCTTTTGTAGGCTTATTTAAATATATAGGTGTCGCCCATCCTGTCGGGAGGCTTAGAAGTCACCTAAGGATGTAAGTTGTGTCGCCGATCCTGTCGGGAGGCTTAGAAGGCATCTAAGGATGTAAGCTGTGTCGCCGATCCTGTCGGGAGGTTTAGAAAGCACCTAAAGGAACGAGTAGAAAACTAAATAGTAGAAAGTAAATAGGGAACAATTTGCGTGAAATAAAAGACATATCAGATATCTTTTCATAAAATTATTCTTAATAATAATATTGTTTTTAGGTGAAATTTATTCTATTTCTCAGAGTTGAATCCCTCTCAAGTACATTATTATCGACGAGAAGATCGTTATGTGAAAGGAATCTCATCCGCTTATTGGAGAACCATATTAGTGGATAGCTCCACAGTTTGCATCTTTAGATCTGTCCTAACAATGAGATCTATTGAAGGATCGGATCCCATGGGCAAGTAGTAGTGCATGAGAGCAGTAGTATCCTTCTCCGATGGGATCAAAAACAGCAAAAGATCACCACTTTCCTTTCGGCAAATGATGAAGGAGGTGATATAACTCGACTTCTTAGAAACATTTTTCCTATCTTCGTACACGAAAATCTTCAAAGTCAAGCAATCAGTGATGAGAGCTTGTTCTGATCGTCCGGGTTCATCGAAACGCTTTTTTTTGATAGTCGTAACTTGAGCTCATCGTGGATTTTCTTGGGTTATCTGTGTGCATGTTTTGTGTGTTTTCACCTGAGTTCGCTATTTATTCGCCTCGATTATCCGCAATTCTTTTCGTTCGACTGCCTAATTTGTGAATGATGTGATTGCAGGGGGAAATCATGAAAGACGAAAAAGAAGTTTACTCGTTCACAGCTTTCAACAATGAATATGTTTTCTCGGATGATGGCTTTTTCACCTATTCCAGTACCGAACAGGTGAGGCTCTAATAGTTTCAGATGCTTCGATTTGAGGCAAGAGCTAATCCAACTTCGCTTATTTTTCGTCTAATATAGAAACCATTAGTTCGTTCAACTTCCTATGAGGCAAATTTTCAAGTATAGTTGATAGGATAAAGTGATAAGTCACCAAAATCGAAATCAATGCACTCTATTGATCAATTAAGATGGGCGAAGCAATGGGCGACTATGTGATGCTTTGAATTTTCTTCCGGGTCGAAATGGGTTCTTTTTTCGGGCAAAATTTCCTTTGTTTGCTCAAATTTTGCTTATTTTCTAATAGAAATGTCGAGTGCTCTTGGCTCGTTTCTCCCATCGTCTTCCATCTTCTCATCGCCAAGTAATTGTTGTCTTCCGAGAAAGAATAAGACGTTATTTTATTGCTGCCGCTTTAGATTGCTTGAAATTATAGGCAATTAAACTTTGTTTTATTGTAATGGGGGAAGTGGTCGGCTGATAGAGAAACCTATAAGTATCGATCATCGGCCATTCTCTCAGTTGAAAGAAACGATTGAAATGCACTTCCGAATAATAGTGGGGAATTCTTTGTAAGTAATATTATATTAGTGTAGTGATTTCTTCAATGAAATCTCTATTTATTTGAAATTTTTTCTTTTTTATTAGTTCTTTATTTTTTATTAATTTAATTAGTAATCTATTGATTCTATGAACGAGTTATTTTTGAAGTGAATTCAGTTGTTCTTTTTCAGAGACGTGTTGAAGATTTGGTTAGTGAGAAATATAAGAATTATCTTCTCGATTCGATGGACGATATCGATGAAGGTGCAAGCTTTGCACCGACTCTTTGTCGTACCGTTCATACACATTATATATATCAATCGCTTAAGGAATTGGGGAAATTCTCACAGGTTCGATTTGCTCTCTTATACTTTTTAAGCTATCATATATTAGTGACGCTTCTATATGGACGCATTATTGTGTTTTATAATTTTGCAGCTTGAGATATAGAAGATTGATGAGAAATGCATAAGGATCCTATAAGCGAAGAAATGTTTTCGTGTTAAACGTCATTAGTTGATCCAAACGGAAAGATTTGCCAGGAAAATAGATCTACGAGCTGTCGATCTCTTTCTGTGTCAAAGCATCCGATCTCTTCGTTCATTTTGGTAATTTTCGCAAAAATGTAATGTGGGAAACATTTTTTATTGGGATTATTCATTAATTGCATTATCATATAATGATAGCTCAAGAATAGTGACCGGTCGAAAGCGGTGGAAGCTGTACCCGCTGTTGATATTGATGGATCTTGATGGTACTTCGTTTAGGTTATTGGCATATTTTCGGGGAAAATGAGTGCAATAGAAGGTGTAGGTCACATGTGAGCATATATGCGCTAAGCAGTGGTTAAAGTGATTTATGAAGCGTGTGCAAACAAATTAGCGTAATTATTTCTCCTTCTGTTGCAAATTCATTCCCTATTTCAAGTTCAGTTCCATTTCGATGAGGTAAAATCTCTCAATCGATGGAGAGTTAAATTCGCTTTTTCTTCCGCTCATCGTTATCTATGATTCTATGCTAATTTCATGCTTCCGCTTAAATCATTTTAACATGTTGAATGCGGCTGTAACATCAGAATTTCGTTCTCGAAAGAAATTAGTTTGAAGAATTTAGAAGTTGAGATGCTAACCTCTTGAAATGCTAACTTCTTGAGCTTCGAGAGATTTGTCCCGAATAGGAGCCGTCGCTGTGAATTACAGCTCCAGTGTCTTTTGTGGGATTTTTGAACGAGGCAATCGGCTGTCCTTATGTTTAACCATGAAAACGCTGATTGGATTTTAGCAGTGGAGGGTTCTTTGCGCGCTTCGAGTTGATGTGACACTGATATCGACTTCATTAAAAGGCGTAGCTCTTGCTCGGCATGAGACCCTTTCCCCTCTCGGAATGAAGCAAACAGAATTCGATGGTTGAAAATGCAGTCAGTGGTTAGGAATCCTGTCGTTGGAGGTAAGCAAAAGTTGTAGAACAAAGGGAGGAAGTAAAAGCCAGCAGTTTTCTTAAATCACTATTGAAGGAATAAGTCACCTAGTGCGTCCCCCTCCCCATCTTTTATTCCAATCCCATTTACCAGTCACACTAAGTGGAGCAGATCTCCTCTACCGTCCTTATTTTATCCTCGAAAATGAAGTGAGACTTGAGATTTTATATTCCTCGCATTCTGATTTTTCGTAAGTAAAAAAAATCTCATAGTGGTCGCCTGTATATTCGAGACTTGGTAGTCGTGTTAAGAGATTAAAGTAATGTGAAACAGAAGGGAAAGAAAAGGGAGAGGCTCAGCTTGGTAGTGGAAAGATTTGAATAGGGAGGAGGATGCTACAAAAAGCTATGAGTCAGCCCTACCTGGATGTTCTTCTTAAAAATTTGATGATATTCGCACATTTTAGATTTTCGATTGCCTTTGGTCTCCCCTTTGTTTCTCTGAATATGAGGACAAGTTGCAGTGTGTTGCTGTTTTTTGATTTGGTTTTATTATTGAAGTTTTGATTCGTGTAATAGTGGCCTTTCAGTCACTGGATGCATCTAGACCATGGTTTTGTTATTGGGGAATGCATAGCCTGAGACTTCTCGAGGCGGCCGTCGACGAGAGTCTCACCTCAAGGTTTGCACTCAGTTTTTGATCACTGATTTTGCAGAATGCTCTCAATGTGATGTTGAACTTTTTTTCGCAGTGTGTTTGTATCAGCGCCAAATGAGTTAGGCCATTGGCATGTGCGGATCATAAACCTATGACTCCGAGTGATTTACATGAGCTGGTGGTATTTTAACCTGACTTAAAAGCTGCATCGGCACATCCATAGTCAGATCTCATGATCTACCAACCTAATTCAGGCACGTTAGCGTTGAATTAAGTTGAGAAGGTGCCGTTATGTGGGATATGTTCTCAGCTGGGAAGTAGTGATTGTTCCAGGATGCATCGGCAGGCATATTCAGGTGATATTTTTTCGAATATGAGCAAGGAGTTGCTGCTGGAAAATTTATGCCAGTATCTTACAAAAACCGTTTTGCAGTTTGCTAGTGTGAAGATGTATTTCTAAGGTTAAAGCATTTATCGGGATAGCAGATCCGATTGCTCTGTTTTGCTGCATCACTTTATAGCTTTTTTATGTCAAAATTGCATTCATGTGGAAGTAGAAAAAAATGAGGGGATTAGAGAAAGAGACTGCCGAGATGTTTCTTTGATTTTCCGTTCACTTCGCTAACCGACTACGGAAATATTAGGGAAAAAAAAGACGATTCCCCATTATAAGCTTCAAAATGATAATTCCCAGATGCTAGACGAATAATGTGGCACTGAAATTTGAGTTTAATCTATATTCCGTTAGTTCACCAATATTGCGACAAATTTTTTCTACAGTCAGAGGTTAGATCATATTCAGTTAGTTTTATGGTGAATTTTCGCTTTTGAGGCAAACCTACTCTATTGGTTTGAATCATCGTCTTATGGCTGAACAACGTTAACGCGTTAGGAGCACATACAGAAGGCAAGCAGTGGGCTTAACCGAGCATCGTACGGTGTGGATGTCACGTTAGCCTTTGAGAGTGTAAACTGTTGGACGACAGATAGAGGTGCCCTTTGTTCGCATGGACATTGGCACTATGTGTAGATGTGCAAGACAGAGGGGCTAGGTTTTGTTCGGTGCAAATGAGTGTTGGCGATGGTGGCAGTGATATACTCTCGGCTTCCCTCATTTCTGCACTATCGTTGGTTATAATCGTGACACCATGCGTCCTTTGGCTTCTGGCTGGTTGCACATCTCAAACAGGTCAACTCTAGTGACGGCTTACACTGAACCGTAATGCACTACGTGAATGTTGCAGTGAAACGTTGGGGAGGGGATATCCATTGGAACATTGATGGGGAAGTTTGGTTGTTTTGCAGATTATCTGGTTTGTATTATTGACAATAAAATAGGTATTCTAGCTTTTTCGTGAAAGCGAATAGAGACCGTCCTGGAATTTAAGAAAATTTGGACTCAAGTCCTTTTGGTGAGCTGTGTGGACTTCCTTCATTTGTCTTATTTCGTCTTTGTGGTCCTGGACTACTTACGGCAATAATTTCATAGCGTCCCATTCACGTTAGTTATTCATCCGCCAGTCTTCCCAAGCTTTATTGCGCCGCTTAATTAAGTCGATTTACATTGTTTCGAATTAAGTGTTTAATTTAATAATAAAAAAACGAGTTTCTGAGTTTTTCTATTGCCGATCATAGGATAGATATTAAAGAGGGGGAAGCCTGTTTTAGGTAGATGAAGTGCTCATGGAACTTTAATTAATTTCAGTATTATTCGCTTCTTGAAAACTTGCGAGTGGCCAACTGGTGGATACGGAGGTAAGATTCATTGATATTTTATTCTATTAACGCAGCGTGGAACTAGTTTTTTGCACTTTTTTAATCGTAAATCTGATAAGAATTATTCGTTTTTGTGTTCTATGAAAAGATCAGCGTTTCGTATGCTTGTGCTTTGCTTTCATCATATATTAGAGGAGGAAATAAGTGGAAGTTTTTTGTTATTATGAGAGTTTCACGGACAAAATAATAGAGTGACCGTTATGTTAGTATATTAGGAGAATGATCAGTGGATTAATATAAAGACTAAAAGAACGATCATCGCAGATATAGATTGGAAGAGTGATCATTCAGTCAAGTGGTTAACAAACGTTACGCAAGATATCGTTTCTCTTAGACGGCATAACGGAGAGAAATTTTTCTTCTATCAGAATGATATATATTGCTTTCATAAAGCTTAGAAGGGAGCATGAAAATGGCTGGTCAGAGTGTCGCATTACAGATGATGAAATAAGTAAAACTTGGTTTGTGAGTTAGTTTATCGGGAGGAAGAAGTGTTTCGAGATTCGGGACGAGAATTTTGCAAGCATCTCTCCCATCATCTGTGTCGTACCATTTCCCTCCCTCTCCCGTTTGCCTTCCGCTTCTTCCGTTCCTTTTGTACCGAAGAATCCTTCTTGCGTTATTTCTGAAAGATTTCGGAATGTTAGCTAATTTTAGGCTATCTTGGTCGATCATCCCTTCAGTCAACTCTTTCCAAACCTCTTTTTGGCTGTAGAAAATTCCCACCTTCGAAATATATTCACTTGGCATATAACTCTTGTTCATAAAGGGGTGGAAACCGGGAGTAAAGTGGGAATATTTTAAACAGTGAAGATTTTGAAGTGGTTTTTGTTGATCTTGTTCAAATTTAGTCGTCAAGTATTTTCGCTCTTCTGATTTGGTGAAGGGATATTTGCTATGCGTGGATAATTCGCATATTTTACTTCAGTTTATTATTTCTTGTGGGATTTGAGTAATATATTTGATTGTTGCTATATAAATTAATAATGGAATTGATAATATTTGTAAAAATGTTAAAATTCAGAGGATTTCGTTTTTTCATAGGTGGACCAGGTCAGTATCCGCATTTGGCAACAACGTATGGCGCAGTGATGGCATTGGTTAGCATAGGAACAGATGAGGCTCTCGCTAGTATTAACAGGTATAGAGTTTCTTTATTCTTAGAGGTAGTTTGTTGATTCATCGGAAGGTAGTTGAAGTTTGTCTCCTGGAATGGTGGATTAAATACGTGGATCTCGGCTCCAAAAGTGCAGTTTATTCATTCGATTTGAGAATTTCTGTTCCACGGCATGGCTTTTTTTCTGAATTATGAAAATATAATTTTTTACGGCGAAATTTGGGAACGATTTTGCTGAAGAAGTAAAGTATGGTGAGGGTGATTACGAGTTCACAAAACGTTTAATATGGCTTAGATTCGAAAGATTAATGGGGGGAGGAGTATCATCATGGTGTTTCCAGGTGTTATATTTGTGTTCATATTTGAATAGATGCATTAATCTACGAATAATAACTAATTAAAGCTTACATATAGAAGTGGGGCTATAAATAGTAATACGATAATTTAAAGATTTCCATTCGAACTTTACGGGAATGGTCATCCGACGTAACTTTAAATTTGTGAAAAGCACATAGGTGGAGATAATTGTTGCAGGAAAACGTTGCATGACTTCATAATGTCGGTAAAGGAACCGGACGGCAGCTTCCATGTGCATGTTGGAGGGGAGGTCGATATTCGAGGATCGTACTGTGCACTTGCTGTCGCCTCCATTACCAGTATTCTCGATGAGCAAATCGCTGCTAACACCGATAGTTTCGTCATCAGGTCTTTTCATTCATTTTACCTCTTCCAGAGGCGGGATTCAGGGTCCAGTTTTATTTCATTGTTGCAAGTAAAAAAGACACTCTGATGATCGGCACTAGTTGGCGTTATTTGAACTGTCGTGGATACTTTTCTAATTACTAATCACTTGTCCGAAAAGATGAGTTCTAATTTCAAGTCATTGTATGAAAAGGGTTGAGATGCTGGGATACAGATCTACAATATTTAAGAATTGTGTGTAATTTCCATCAGGATCAAAGTACCAGTGCGAGGCTTTGCACTCTTCCTCATTTTTCGCAGCTCTATCATCGAGATGTGGACGAGAGCCTGTCCTATGCTAAAGCTTTAGAATGATTTAAACGAAGCACAAATTCTGTTTCACATCCCAGTGTGGGAACGTAGTACGGGCAGGGAGTTGTTCCTTTTGATTGCCTTTAATTTCTTTCGCATTTCAGTTGTCAGACATACGAAGGTGGTTTCGGAGGATTGCGTAGTTGTGAGGCACATGGCGGATACACGTTTTGTGGAGTTGCATCTTTGATGATTCTTGGCAAAAGCGCACTTATGCATACTCCTTCGCTATTCAGATGGCTTGCACAGAAGCAGATGAAGTTCGAAGGTGGATTTCAGGTCGGTGGTATTTCTTTGATCTTTTCTTTCTTACATCCGATCAGCGTCGCTAATCATTTTGGTCGGCTGTAGGTCCCCGAAAGGACGCTAATCCATACTGAGCTGGTAGAAGGAAGCGCCTTTTATGCGGTCTTAGTTGATATTTTGCAGTTACACGTTGCATCGTTAAGTGCATTGATTCTTCCCGATCATTTCAATGGTTTCAATCTTAGATTAATTTTTACACTTCACTTGCTGCGTTGTAAGGTTCTCTCAAGCAATGAGTGGTTGTTTGAGAGGTTGTTTTGAAGCTGTTGGATCGATCATAAAGATCTCAGATTGTTCAAGTTTGCAGGGTCGTACGAATAAGTTGGTTGATGGATGCTACAGTTTCTGGCAAGCGGCAGTATTTCCGATGATGCAAGTTGAGCTAGACAAGCGGTCGCCGACTGAACTACGTGCACCGTTCGACGCGAAAGCCCTGCAGGAATTCATTCTCGTGATTTGTCAAGACAGAGAGAAGGGTGGATTCAGAGATAAACCCGAAAAGTTTGTGTATTTTCCTCATTTTGTCCCGTTTTGCATATGTTTTAGTGTGTGAAGAATGGCAGTTTTTATATGTATTATATTTTCTGACTCTGAAAAGGGAAATCAGATTTGTTGGTTGGAAGTTTTTATGACCAACAAATTTGGTGTAATTCAAAAAAAGAGCTTCATGCGATCGATCTATTTTTTATTTTATAGCTTTCATCTTTATAGATCATTGATTGTTCTACAATATAGAACTAACCCAAGCACAAATATATGATCCCATAATGTATTCCTCTGAAAAGAACTTAATAATAGGTTGTTTGTACCTGTTTTTTATAAAAGTTAGAGTGAGACTGAGGGATTTTCAAGTGGTACCGTTTAGGGCGAGGGACATGTATCATACCTGCTATACCCTTAGTGGGCTATCAATTGCGCAGAGCTATACGCCCGATAATGTGGTTGGTGGATCGAACAATCGTCTGGTAAGTTAAAGCTCGTTATTTGGTTTTTTATCTTCATATATGGTGTATGTTTATATGCGCTATCGATCTATTTAGGCGAATGGGAATGGTGCTCAAAAATGCGTTCAGATTATGGATTGTGAGGTGATTTTGCTAAAAATCGTTTACAAGCCTAACGTAAGTCAGTCGGTGAGCAAGTGATCGTCGATCACTGCGTGTCTGGCGTAGTCTTATGCAAAACGGGATTTAATTATGGGTATTTTACTTGGGAGAGGTAATCGGACTTCTTTGTATCTCCTCGTGGGGTGTGCAAATGAAGTTGGGATTATGTCCACCGTGTCTAGCCTTCGTCATGTGCCTGCATCTGATTTAATGAATGGCTGCAACTTATTTGCGCATAGTCACCAGTAGTGAGTTTTGTGGATATGGCGTTGCTCAATTTGTTAGTGGGCAAGGCAATTCTACCAAAATGGTCACCTGAGGTTGTTTGTAGCGAAGTTAGCTATAGCGAAGTGGCATTTTGCGGCCAGAACGAGAAATACTTGAAGCTTAAAAATATTTCAGGCGCATATCTCCCCTGTCTATAATGTCTGCAGAAGTTACGAGCAAAAAGCACGAGAGTATTTCTCAAAATTGGACAAAGTTTGAGCGAGGAGAAGATATCACCGCGAGCCAGATGGTCTTCCACCGCCATTTTCAGTTGTTACGATTTGTTGTTTATATCATAACATTTCATTCAGTAAGAATAGTGGGAATACTTTTCGATGTTGGGGATATAAAACGCTGAAGAGTGTGGATAGCGATGAGTGGTGAATTTGGCGTAGAGAATTGGATGCTTGTGATGAACGGGAGAGGCGAATATTGAGCCTACAAGTGAAGGGTGTCGTTGAGGAGAGAATAGAATGGATTCATAGGGTGAAGGGATTACACATATTGAAGTTGCTAGCTTTAACGCTTGATATAAATAAGCGTGAGGGGGGAGGGAGAGTTAGAAAAAAAAAAATGTGGTTTTGGCTACAGCCGGAGATGTAACAACGACAGAGAGGTGAGAACTCTATGCCTCCTCTATGAGATTCGGATACGATGGAAGTGCGAACAAAATGATAAATGCTTTCGGTGTTGGCGTTCATCGAATTTCTCGCAGACCGAACCGTTGCCCAGATTAGTGTTGTTCTTACGGGTATTACTTCAGTGAAACAGGTGTGCCACTCAAAAATTGACGTTTGCTTATTTGCAGCGGTGAGTAGAAAATGAGTTCAGAAGTGATCGTTTGCTCTTTTATCGAAGGGTTTTCCGCCCGTAAGTTAGCAACAACTTCACTCTTAATATTTTCTTTGTGTAGCTATAAGCGATGTGAATTTTAATTTTATATAAGGACGGAGGCACGAGGGTTTCTAAAAAGGAGGAGGAGAATGTGCGTCAGTTATGTACTGGGAGGAGATGGGGAGAGAATAAATGCGACATGTCTGCGCTGATAATGAAAGATATTGATATACATAGATGGATGATGTTTGAATTTATTTTGGAATAGACTGACAGCGATGCGTAGTCTCGTTAGGGTTGTTAGGTTTTCATTGTTTTCTTCTTAAATATTGTTTGCATATGAATGTTGCGGATATAGACGAGGAGAGAATCACCTACCTTCCTCATATTTCTACCTCCTATAACCGAGTTAGCTGCCAGAGTTCGGCTCTTCGAGCATCGATGAATCAGTCAAATCCTTTTATTTTAGTGTTAGAGGCGTTATTGAAGGTGTGCGTGTTCTATTAAATGACCACTAAATAGGGTTTTATTAGCATAGTTTATGGTTCGGTTTACCTACTTGCACTTCATGTCAGTAAGTGAAACTATACCTATACTCGGTTCATAAATTTCACCTTCTACCCACCTATCTTCTCTCTTCGATGTTGTTCCTCCTCAACGAAAATTATTTCTCATCTCTGAAGCAGTGAATGTTTAATTATAATTTCTTTTAGTATATTCGTTTTATTATTAACTTTTTGTCTCATAGTGGATAAATGGTTCACATTTTACAAATAAAATTACTTACCTTTATTAGTAATTATGTAATTATTGGTAAGTGCAGAGTTAAGAGTTCTGAAGCGGAGAAACGATTCGTCGATAAAGGTGAAAGAGAATTATTTCCATATTTATTCCATTGCATATATCATAGGAATTCATCTTAGAGATTATGAAATTCACAGTTCTCTTTCTAAATGAAGCGCTCTTATAGGTCTCATTTGGCAACTTATAACGCAACTTAGTGCCACACGCAATGCCCTCATAATACACAGAGTTAGTTTCGGATACTTCGAATGCTCGTACTACGAAGGACATTAGAGGAGATTCGAGTTAGTTTCGGATACTTCGAATCGAGGGAATTTTAATCGTTGGAAGATATCGTTTACGGATACTTCGAATCGAGGGAATTTTAATCGTTGGAAGATATCGTAGTGGAGTTTTCGGATACTTCGAATCGAGGGAATTTTAAGAAGATATTCGAGTAGTTTCTACTTCGATATCGAGGGAATTTTAAGGAGATTCGAGTTAGTTTCGGATACTTCGAATCGAGGGATATCGTAGTGGATAAGGACATAACTAGCTAGTTAAGGAGATTCGAGTTAGTTTCGGATACTTCGAATCGAGGGAATTTTAATCGTTGGAAGATATCGTAGTGGCTACGAAGGACATACCTAGTTAAGGAGATTCGAGTTAGTTTCGGATACTTCGAATCGAGGGAATTTTAATCGTTATATCGTTGGTGGCTATCGTAAGGACATAACTAGTTAAGGAGATTCGAGTTAGTTTCGGATACTTCGAATCGAGGGAATTTTAATCGTTTAGTATACGGATACTTCGAATCGAGGGAATTTTAACGTTTAGATAAGGAGATTCGAGTTAGTTTCGGATACTTCGAAAGGAATTTTAATCGTTGGAAGATATCGTAGTGGCTACGAAGGCTAGTTAAGGAGATTCGAGTTAGTTTCGGATACTTCGAATCGAGGGAATTTTAATCGTTGGAAGATATCGTAGTGGCTACGAAGGACATACCTAGTTAAGGAGATTCGAGTTAGTTTCGGATACTTCGAATCGAGGGAATTTTAATCGTTGGAAGATATCGTAGTGGCTACGAAGGACATACTATAGATTCGAGTTAGTTTCGGATACTTCGAATCGAGGGAATTTTAATCGTTGAGTTAGTTATCGGATACTTCGAATCGAGGGAATTTTAATCGTTGGAAGATATCGTTAAGGAGATTCGAGTTAGTTTCGGATACTTCGAATCGAGGGAATTTTAATCGTTGGAAGATATCGTAGTGGCTACGAAGGACATACCTAGTTAAGGAGATTCGAGTTAGTTTCGGATACTTCGAATCGAGGGAATTTTAATCGTTGGAAGATATCGTAGTGGCTACGAAGGACATACCTAGTTAAGGAGATTCGAGTTAGTTTCGGATACTTCGAATCGAGGGAATTTTAATCGTTGGAAGATATCGTAGTGGCTACGAAGGATATTCGTTAGTCGGATACTTCGAATCGAAGGATACATACCTAGTTAAGGAGATTCGAGTTAGTTTCGGATACTTCGAATCGAGGGAATTTTAATCGTTGGAAGATATCGTAAGGACATAACTAGCTAGAGAGTTAGATATTCGAGTTTAGTTTCGGATACTTCGAATCGAGGGAATTTTAATCGTTGGAAGATATCGTAGTGGCTACGAGGGACATACCTCATCGATGGCTAACACTACGATAAGAATTGCTGCTTGATGAGGCATTGATGCGGCTGAATAAAAGCACATGCCCTAAACTCTTCCACTTATGCCCCACCCATATTCCAATTTATCTCAACATACTTTCCCTCTCAAATCCACCGGCCATTGGTGCCAATTTGGAATGCAGTGTTACCTTGAGCCCGCTGAACTGCTACGGTCCCACAGTTTACAGTTTGTAGTTCTGGGGAAGACCGCAGGTGGATCTTTTTGGTGAAACGACAGATGACAACGAATCGAGGCACCGGAATCCCCCTAAGTTCGTTTATAGCCTCAGATTGTCTTTAATGACCATTTTCCGCATATAGATACGAAAAGTACCTCGAGTGCATCGATGATCTCACCGTCACATTATTCCGGCGAATTCCGGATCATTATTAATGGTGGACACACCACCATTCCGGAATATGCTACGGGTGATTTTACTACGGTTGCAGCAGTAAAGCGAAAAGTGATTCATTATGCATTCACCAACTGCTGATCGTAAACCTTACTCAAGAATTGCTCGACCTCGATGAGAACGAATAACAGCTTCGTCGTCAACTGTAAGCAGAAATGACGTCGAAACTTCATACTCAATCCCCCAAATAGAAGAAACAGTGCGTCTACGTTCCACCCCTACTTCCCTCTATATGTCGACAGGGACATATCTGGGCAGTTATTGACGACGATTATATCCGCATTCACTAGAAACGTCACTGCTGGTAGTATGAAGGATGCTGTCGTGAATTTCCCGGTAAGATGGAAGTGACAATCACAGTTGGTGACACTGTGGCGTGGGTCGATTTGCTGACTGCCTCACGAACAGCGACTCGTTCGTCGGCAAGTCCCCAGGAATTAGGGTTGTTGCGATGCTTTTTAGGTTCTGCCACGTCGCCATAGACCTCTAGTACACGGCTGAGCAACGGAAGGTCGAGGAGGTGCCCTGTCCGGTTTGTATTCGTGCTGTACGGGTCATTTTGCCGGCGCCGGCTCCCAGTGCCGCGGTTTTCGCGAGTTCCCAGATGTCTCTGGATGCACTGTCTTACAGAAGTACTACTTCTACTACATGGGTACACCTCGCGCGATCGATAGTGGACGCAGGTCGAAGGAAAAGTCTTCCTCATTAAACGTGTTAGTCTCTGCTGCCAAGTGTGCTTTAGGTTGAAGATAGACAGTTTGGTGAAGTATGGTGAGGCTGCCATCTTCAACATATGTCAATGTTCCCTCTTGAGCACTGCCTCCACTTTCGTTGCGAGCGTTGACAAGTCGGGATCCGTTGGAAAATCTTTCCCACATTCTTTGGGGAGGTTTATTTATTCATTATTACCTCAATACTTCAGGAGCTGTATATGCACGTGATCCACAAAACGTTCGCGATTCATCGCCCTCATGCATATAGCGCGAGAATCCGAAATCACCTAGTTTGATGTTATCACACGAATCCAGAAACACATTCTCGCATTTTGGATCCCGATGAGCGACCTCCAGTAACCTGAGGTACTGAAGACGAAAAGAATTCACGTAGTTCTTGGCTACCTATGTTTACAGTAAATACTTCAACAGTTAACTTTCGAAAACATTCCAGGGGAACAGTGCGAATACACTCGAAGTCAAACAAATGACGGGCTTGTGCCATGTTGCTAGAAGTAGGAAGAGGATTCCCCAAAGGAATCATCAGTTGAAGAACGAGACGATACCTCTAATTGTAGCTATCAAAAGTAGATGCATTCCACTATCAACGATCTAGCTGTGAGAAAGTGCGACTATGTGAAGCTTGTAATTGGTCAAAAACATAAGTGATCAGAAGCAGCTCGGGTAACTACTAAATTACTGATCTGCCGTGGAGTGATCTAGAGTGATCTCACTTACCGCTCATATCGTCACTTTACGTTTGCATGCGATCACTCGCTCTGCGTATAGTTCCTTTTTTTGCAACGATCGAAATAATGTGGAGGTCGAACTCCGTCGTCGCCCCCTATATGAAAGCGAGCACTTGGTCATACTCCACACTGTTCAGCCGAACTCAGGCGGTGATGTTGGAGTTGTGGCCTGTGGAAGAGGGGTGCGGGGTGGGCGTGCACTGTGTAAGGGGGGGGGGGGGGGACGCGAGGAGAGGCTAGAGGAGGTGGACGGTGGGAGTCGCGTTGTCCGTCCGTGAGACCATTTTAGTTTCCGTACGTGGACGACTCCTGCTGTTGGGCTCAGATAAGTTGTTTATCCATAAATGTTTCCGATGGTTCTTGGAACCCAACCGAGGAGGCGCAAAGCTTGTTGTGAATCATTTGCCACAGAAATCTGTATGAGTGTGGCCGAAGGGGTGGCGGGTTTTACCTCGACGAATAAGATCTGATGTCTTAACTGCCGAATATTCCTGAGATGTTTTGTTTTAAACGTCCCCGGTGAAGAATTAAATCTAGTGCTGCTGGATCCAATATTTAGGTAGATATACCTTGCTGGATGGTTAGGTCAATTATTCTGGGGTGTTGGATTCCACCATCAGATAAGATCTGCAATACGTCGTAGCTGCTCTAAACAGCGTGGTGTTTATGTGCACAAGCTGGCTCGGGGTGTTTATAAAAGAAAATATCATTTGTGTTAGCTGTTTCTGTGCTCTTCCAAAATTGGCTGTTCAGCGGCAGGAGCAGCTATTAGCACCGATGCGACCACTTTTTAATCTTAATTCATTTACTTTGAGGTGCAGAAGCATTTTGGGATAAGTTGCTGGGGGGAAACATTGGAATAAGGCTTGAGCATCTGTTATGTTAAAGCGTCTTTTGGATGCGGAATTTCGGCGCTGCCAGAGGTGTTTCTGCGGAACCTTTCGAGGTGGGTCTATTTTTATTATTTACAAGCATACATAAGTCACCAAGCATTTCCGCCGACACTGCTCAAAAACCTCATATTGATGTTCCGTTTAGTTATAACGCGCATAATATTCATGCACTCGCGCCACCAACTGCTTCTATATCTGTATCACCAACTACTTGTATACCTGCGCCGTCAACATACGACTACCATGGCTGAATAAGCAGCCCCGTTAGATATATTACTAGTGTTTTGCTTCGTACCATAACTCTTAATATACCATCTAAACAAGAAATGGGAATATACCAACTCAGCGCTCTCATATAACGCCAGATATCTTTAGTTGTGAGCATACGCTTTCATATTTTAAAGTGTTAAAGAAATGGGAATATACCAACATATATATCTTTAGTCATAATTAATTGGCGTGTTTTCGCAACAAGATATTAAAATATCGATGGAGAGTGCGCAGAATTTCCTCACGAAGGGAACACCTCTTTCATTCGGGAACTTCAAGTACGTACAGAAGACATTGGAACTTTTTCTATATAATGAATCCAATTCACATAATTTGATACATCATTTGTTGCATATGGTTGCTCATAACGTCCTCATATGTGCGCCATTCATCGCCACCAATGTACGTTTCGGCTATATCAAGAAAAAAAAACTCGAAAGGAAGATAAAACAGGTTCAAGAGCTTTTTTAATGATTATGCCTGTCAAACAAGCGGCTCTTTTCTACTCATTACGTTCCACCCACAATCAATCACATCCAGTACAGCAGTTGTAAATAACCAAAGGATTCTTTACAGTTAATTTTCGCTGTCGCATTTTTCCATCCGATTCCAAACAATTATGAGGGTAACAAATTGTCCACTGGGTTTCTTCATACCACATAGGCCGCTCTATAAGAGGAGACTATCTTAGCATGATGGTACGTTAAGGGTTAGAGGAACGTAATTACACCTCAGCTTATATCCATTTAACTTAAACGATTCACCGAGAATTGAATAAAGGTGGTGATGAATTTGCAATGCGCTATAGCGTTTTGCAATGCAAAAACTATTGCATTTGCAAAACAGTCATTCATTCAGTTTCAACCATTGCATTATCTATGCGAATCAACGTAGCATTTAATCATCGCTGCTGTCGGTCGACGGTGGAGAGAGTTTCTCTTCGATGCGCATACGGTATGTGGTGTTGACTAGCCAAGAGCATTTGATTATATCCGGATATTGTTTTCGTTTCGTTGGTACCGGATGTAACATCTCGAAGATTAATCGTTTCACTTCATCGCTCAATGTCCTTTTACTTGGGAAAGTTATTCTGAAGAAACTTCCTCTTGTGCTCGTTACTTCGCAACCGAATTCTTTATAGTTGTATTATTATCGAACAAAAGCATGATAGGGGCATCTTAGAGACTTCAATTTTCATCGATTTCACGTCAGAAAATTTGATCTCTTGAAATGAAGAGGAAATAAAATTACATCTCAAATGATTGACCTCCTCCTTCGAATTTTAGAACGTAGTTAAAAAATCGTTTTCGCAACTCATTAGTCCAAATACAAGTGAGAGCACATATATACTCCTTATAATTTATAATCCCAATTTTCGTTCTCCGTCTGCTAAAGTCTAAGAAAACTTTTGCATTAAGTGAACGAACGGTTTCACCGATGTTGTAATTGTTTCAGAAGCATCTTCTTTGGATAGCGATCATCATACGGCATGAGTCCAGTAACCATCACATATAGCACTACGCCTGCACTCCAAATATCGACTGCAAAACCTTTGTATGGTCGTGACCTAAAGCAGAATTTTCGCTTATATTATTCGCCTACAACTTTTTCGGTTTACTTGTGACCCGAATTAATGCACTGAGCACTGGTCATACTTGATCTGTGGTTGAAATTTGACCTAAAAGTGACCTGAAGCAACATGTGATTTGTTTCCTTCAGTTACCATCCCTTTGCATGCGCTGCATATGAACAAGGAAGGTTATTTATTACCTCAATACTTCAGGAGCTGTATATGCACGTGATCCACAAAATGTTCGTGATTCATCGCCCTCATGCATATAGCGCGAGAATCCGAAATCACCTAGTTTGACGTTATCACACGAATCCAGAAACACATTCTCGCATTTTAGATCCCGATGAACGACCTCCAGTGACTTGAGGTACTGAAAACGAAAAGGATTCACGTACATCGCGACTACTTATGTTTATAATAAATACTTTAATGGTTAATTTTTGAAAATATTCACTTGAAACAGTACAAATACACCTGAAGACAAGTGACCACACTCCGGCCTTTCTGGAGATAGGAAAAAGATCCGAAAAGAATCATCGGACGAAATATCTCACCATATCTAACAAAAATATCTAACTACGCGCAGTCATCAAACACCTGGGTTACTAAGGGTCGGAATGCAACATGGTACCATTGCAAATCGTCGTGTCATAGAACTTCTAGTCCAGCAGGTTTAATGAATTTCATCGCACACGTCGAAAATGATTCAAGTTATTGCACTCCACGATACGAACTACGTAGTGCTTAAGGAGTTGGAGGGTGATTGATGAGACATCGCAAGCTTAAAGCTCTCTAAGGTCATACTTAATAATTACCATGGTTTCAATATCGCAATCCCCATTCCTGTCATTTAAAGGTTTTAGTAATCCTCATAACGAATTAAATGTTCACTTTCACATGCAATTCTTCAAAAAATTACCTTCATTATATGGTGACAGTTCAGCTGAAGAAAACAAGAAAAGAGCAAGTAAATCACTATCATATCTGCTGCTTTTTTTGTCGATATTTTCACAGTTATTACTCAATTCGATACTCTCGAAATTACCTTAGCCAGTATTCGCCGAACAGGAAGAACTATTAAAAAATAAAGGAGACTTCTTCCACATGAATGGTACTCTCCAGTTTTTATATATTGGCCTGACTTTAATATGAGATTTTTAATGATTTTTTTCGAATATAATTATGAAGTCATATGGTGATAATATCTGACTTACGATAAGTGCTTCAATAAGTTGCCTGAAGTAGAATTTGCTATCATCCTCATTTATACGTCCATAACGTTTAATTTTTTGCAGTAAATCACCGTTTGCCGCATACTCCTCTACCATACAGGTGAACGGATGTATTTCAATCAGCTGAAATCGATCAGCTTAAAGTCTCTGAAATCATAATTTTACCTTTCAAGCTATATTTGAAAACACTGATTAAGTAGCTGTGACTAGATCCTACCAACTGCTATTTACCTGAATATAGAACTACTTTTTGAAAAAGTTAGGAGAAAAAAGTGAATAAGAATTATCTGCATGGTTATTTCTTACGCTGCAACTTCAAATCGAATGATTCTCATAGGGGCAGAAAGGAAAAGTGGCACTAACACTGAATACTTTAATGATATTACTGTGATTTAACGTCCGTACCACTTGCATCTCTCGAGGCAAAAAACGTACCACGAAATCAGAACCCGAACTGAAATATTTTCCGATCATATATATTATCTAATTTACGTACTGATATAAACTTTCGTTAGTTTCATCGATCTTCGATTTGAGTAATAATCAATTAAGTTTATGCACAACTCACGTCAAAACTAACTTATTTTCTCGTATTTCCTATCAATTGTAAATTTCGATATTACATTAATCTCATTTCGTCCACGAAATTGGATGGATCCATATGGGAGATAATCAAATTTATTCCACGTATACCTCCGGGTATTTGGCAATATATTTTGTCGTTTATATTTAAGGAAATGTGTACACATCGTTAAGTGGCTTTATCAGATTGTTCAATGTTGCGGCCAAAAACTGATGAAAATTCCTGCCTCGGCGATACCTCTCTCATCAATGCGTATCGGTCGACTCTCACACTAAAAAAGCAAAGCAGCGACTCACCCGATTCTCTTTTTTCCATAGGAACTAATGCTGATTTTCAGACACTTTTGCTTGGCAAGACATTCAAAGAAAAGCAATGGTTTGAAAACGAACCGTTTATCCACTAGCTTAACAGCCACTAACTTCTGCATGTGCTCGTACCAAGCTAATTTTACCGTCGAATAGCTACCTTTACCTGCAATAAACAGCACCTCATCGATTCGAAGCAAAACGACAGAGAAAATCACACAGACATTCATATCCGCTATTAGCTTAACTTGGATTTCTTTCGTAGTCTATTTATTAATAATCTACGAAACACAACTGAAACTGTTGGCAAATGCTTAAAAGAATGAAAAGTTTCTTTTGCAAGCCTAACGTTCGAACCTTCAACTGCTGCAGTGGAAATCATTTCAGCTGTATAGAGGATGAACAAACCGAGAAGTTTGATGCATTTTATACCATCGGTGCGCAATTTATTCGTCATCGCCGCGGAGATTTCACTCTCAACGGCATCTGCCTGTGTCATTGCAGAGCGATCGCGGAAGACTAGTCAGCCTAAATTCAACAGTACCATAACAATTGATTACCACGACTACTGGGAGATAAATATCTATATGGAGTTAAGATACTGCAGATAATAGGAACAGAAATGAAGAACCTTTCTCCAGCGATTTCACCTTTGAGAGATAAACATAAAAAAGTCGTCATGATTCAAAAACGCTCAACTTTTCTAACAAACGAAAATGGAAACATTACCAAGAGTAAGTTGCATTCGAATCTTCAAAATATTTCTTTTCCTCACTATCACATTGACAACTGAACCATTTAAATCTCTTTTTGAAATTCTGACAGCTAACTATAAATTTCGTTCTGTCTTACCCATTTTCTCCACCTTGCCATCCTACTTCCAATGCCAAGAAATACCTGGACGCACGACAGTGCCCAGGAAGTTACCTCTGAGTCACTAATCTGGTGGTTACTACACGTATAAATTCAACGATCCTAAAGCGATAAAGCAGAGAACTGGCAACATCGCTGATGTCAGTTCATAGAACAACATGAGCAATTCTGCTAGTGCCTTAAAAAAAGAATTGCCGTTCAAACGGTGGAATGAGATTTACGCTAAGCAGTTAGTGCACCACTCAACGTGACACAGATATTCACCGTTTACGAACCGACTGTTATGACTACTCAAAAAATAAAATATATCCACTCAAGCACGTTTATGTATTTTTTGCTTTATTATGAATTTATTTGTCTATTTAAAGAAAAATGGAGCATCCGTTTCACTAAACAATAACCTCTCCCTCCCGCATATTTACGAACATCGATTCAATGTTTGAATGAGTCCGCAAGGCACGTGGCTTCGGAGTTAACTCATTAGTGGCAACGTCAAGTTGATCATCACTTAGGGGCAACACACTCACACCATATCAATCATTGGCACAATTTCTTTGAATAGCGTAATTAATATTTCTAAAAATCAAATCACAACTGAACGGCAGCGGGATACCTTTCAAGATTAGTAAATGGCCGGCAAGAATTGCACCTCGACCGGCTCTCACACATACAACTGTAGTAAAATACCATTGGCGGTAATAAATGAAACGAAAAAGATCTCTAAAAAATATCCTACGCAAATTTCTCTCCCCACCATTCTTTATATTTCACTTTTATAAATTCGAAAAACTGCCCTTTACTAAATTTTGCTCAATTCTGCATATGATAGGCCGCCGTGATGATCTATATAGCTGCCTACATATACTTCATAGGGTTGAATATTGTATGTGCGAAGTGCGATATATGCATGTCATGTATATATGCTATACGTATATGTATATGTGTACATGACAGTGTATTTGTGTATAATATATATATATTTGAGTTGAAATCATTAAAAGCTCTTTCAAAAATTATTCTCACCGCTACTCATAAAGAGAAGTGACCAATCGTCGGAGTTGCAACTAATGTTAAAGAATAAGAAATAAACGAAGAATGTACGAGATGAAGAAATATCTGGTCCCAACAACACGTGATGCCCCTCGCGCAACAGCAAAACCAACTTCAAAGCACAGCTGTTTGCCTGTCAACCAGCCTTAATGTGTGAGTATTGACTCACAACGTTGGCTGTTCGTTTGTCCACTCTTAGCATCGGTGAAATGCACAAACAAACAACTAGTGTTGCATTGTACAACTGGTCACTGACATTTGGTTTATAAGCCCCCTCTGCCGTTCCATTCAACATCAAACCAGCAATCACCGTCCAGCATCATGTCCACTCGTCTTGCTCTTCTCTACATTTCGACGTTTCTCATCTCTGCCATATCCACAGAGGTAATCATACCTCAGCGTCGTTCTAGTTGCCAATTTAATCTTACTTACCATCATAAAATAATTTTTTCGTTGAGTAGCGAAGGCTTTCTAAATTCAAAATGTCTCTTCAATATATAGCCATTAATGTTCGTTTCAAATCTTCCAATGCCGAAAAATCCTCAAACTTTAAACCTATAAAAATTAATATACTCGAATTTTACACGAGAAACCGTGACTTAGAAGTTTTTCTCACAATCAATGAAGAGTTATTCAAAGAAAAACAATGCTGAGAACGGTTTTCGAATTTCATTACTTCAAAATACTATTTACAATAATTAAAGGTTTACTTTATAGAGTACATTTCCCGCAATGAACATATTATTGTATAAATTAGGCGCTCTTAGTTAAGCCATCATAATTACTAAATTGAGAGATACGAAATTCTTTGCTTAGACCCTAAAATTCAATATAAAAAATATTTGTGAAATCAAATGGTACTTCCAGTCAGTTGGTCGTTTTTAGAAGAGTGTTCTAAGGGCAAAACGCTCAAATCTTGATTGTTTGTGCAGTGAGGCAAACAGTTGTAATTGTCAACCAACATTATCCAATCAACAACAACAACAAAATGTAAGTGAAGTTATTCCCTAAAAGTCTGCAATGCAACGAGTTACCCAATTCAAAGCACCTCCCTTCCTCTCTTTAACTCTCCCTCCTATCCCCAACATGACACATTTATTCCAAAACGAATAGATATATTCGTTTTCGTGTGGAACGATCAGAAAGAAACTGTAACGAAATATTCTAAAATTCGCTCTTCTACAACGCATTTATAGCAAACCTCTTTCTTTTTCAAACGATATATTCGTTCTCAATCGTTCAAATAGCCTTTGAACTCGTTGATCAATATCATTAGCCAATTCGATTAATAAATTTCTTTGATTGAAAATAAACTTTAAAAGTGTTTCTAATATCGCTGATAAATATAGCATATTCTTAATGCAAATATACATAGCGATAATGTTAAAAATGAGATTTCTTCTTTGGTGATTCGATGAAAACGTTTATTTTCGATCGAATAGGATTACCACCGAAACAAGCGAATTCCACTTAGAGACTCAATTTAAATAATCGATTAAAAATTTGGAATAATCATTCTCAAAAGTTTCATTTTATGAAAAAAACGGCCATTTTATTGCGTAATATTGCAAAAAATCCTCATTGCCTTAAGAGATCTTTATGGTTTTCTATTCGTTGGTGGTAATTTGAAATTTTACCAATCCTGAAACCTAACACTAGCGATTACTTTATAATACTGAATACCATCAAAATCTTTCTCGACTTTTATAACCTGGTGGAAATCTCATATAAAATGCCGATATGCTCAATTATCTGTAAATAGAACCTGGAAGACCTCAGAGAACACGCACTAACGGGTTTCTAGTCACTTCCATTCGCTTTCAGCAGTATCCAGTTCACGTACGGCCTATGTCATGTGTCAATAATTGTGTACAAAATTGCGTGGAAGATCAAGTGCAGCGCTGTCAGCAATACTGCCAACAATCATGGTTCGTCTTCACTGATTGGAGATACAGGACTTGCTGCTGAAAACACAAAACGTAGTAAAGTAGTAGTACTCGTAATGTTCATGTTGAATAGTCTTAAAGCGCGGAGAACTCGTGAGTCGTGAACCCATGTTTGGACTGCTTGTCACGAAAGCTCTGAAGGTTGGGACACTCCAAGATTCCCCGGAGAACTTTAACGCTTCAACTATAATAAAGCGAAATCCCCACCCCATCTGATCGCTTTTGACGGACTGGTATATTCGACACCCTAGTGTGCATCACCTAAAGATGCAAGCAATTTCCAAACGCTAGTGTCACTCATGCATGTAAAATAAATGCTCGATATGAGTTATTCAGTTATTTGTTTCAGTTAATATGGCATTCCCTACGAACAGATGCCTCTTCATACCGCTTCTCCTTATCCTTATCCAGTCCCTCTTTGACTCATTTTGCTACTGCGGTCTTTAGGTCGGTCTCTACGTTCTGCAAGTCCGTCAAGTGAAGGTTAGGATGTAGAATCATCTCTTGCCCGCCGGATGCTCGCGAGCCGGTCCGCCGTCTTCCCTCTTATGACTTCTGGGACTTAGTCGCTCTTGTCCCGATGAAAGTGCTGGACGGGGCGGTTCGGTTAAGCGCGGCGAACAAGTTCAGTTGGAGTTTCACAACCGACCTCAAAGCAGAGAATGTAAAACTATGGATGACATAATACCACCACTATTTTAATACGATATCGTTTTACAGTGATCAGTCGGCAGGAGTGCCGCCCTACGGATCGACCATATCGAACAATGGACCAATATATCTTCGCCCTGGATCATCGCCTCTAGCACCGAACATCCCAGTTTCCGGAAACACGAATACCCAACCCAGTCAATCATTCCCACCCAATGTACCAGTGGTAGGTGGTGCGACTGGTACTAGTTCAACAAATACTATATGTATCGACATCTGCATGCCATCTTGCACACAACAATGCGTCAGCCAACAGCAGTATGCACCGAGTGTTATTGAAAATCCCACTCCTATCACAGGCGGACAGCCTACTATTGGGATAGCGCAAGGAACTGGCTCAGTGATGCCTCCGCAGAATGTCCCACTTTCACCTCAGGGACCCATACCAGTTATACCAGAAGGACCTAGACCAGTCATGGTGCCTCCACAGTACACTACAGAGCAACCCATGATGAGTGGTCCTACCGTATGTTTCCCAATCTGCATGCCAACCTGCAACTCGCAGTGCATTCAACAAAACGCGCCTCAACCTACCCAGGCTCCTATCTATGTAACACCTCAACCAACATATGATCCATTCCCACAAACTCTAACACCTGCCATACAGCAGTGCATTAACATTTGCATGCCCACGTGCAGCACGCAATGCATTCAGAGTCAGCAGCAGGCTGTACGACCCCTTCCAGAGCCCGCTCCCATCCCACCTCAGCTTGCACCTACTCCAACGCAGCCTCCGCTTACACTCCAACAACAACAAACGACGCAATGCAACCCCTCAACTATCGGAAACGACTGTGCATGCCCTCGAGGATTTGTCATATGTGTCACGCCGAGTGGCTCAAATCAGTGCTGCAGGAAGCGGTGAATGCCATTCTCAGCTCCTCATTCAAATACTCCCTAAAAAGTTTCTACCGTTCCCACTCGCTGGTTGTATATTTGATGTTCTTCGAATGTGAAATAAAAACTCCATCGTACGTTTCATCTGAGTTTCCCGCTCTGAACTTATCGCTCCATCAATGCTTTATTCGCTTTACGAGAGAAGTAAAACTTCAACTCTAAAATAAAATAATTCCACAAAAAAAATATGTGGGACACATAGATAGAAAGACACATAACAACAAAGCTGTAAGTAAATGTACAAACAACCCGAAAATAAAAGTTGTAAAACGCGTAAAAAATGGCATCCTAGCCGAGTGCTCTTTAATACTGTTACCGTTATCGAGTAACTTACTTCTTAGTAGCATGAAGTGATCACTAGTGCTGGAAAGGGAAATTGGGGCTCCCTAGAGTTCTGCATCCAGGATCTACAATCACTTTTTATGCCAATCTCGAAGCTTTAATGCCTCCCGAAGTTCAAGGTCTCGAAAAACCTCTTCTGCCTTAATTCTATCACCCATTTCTTCGCGAATCGATTAGTTCGATCACGCTCAGCCCGATCATCTCCGAAAAATTCAGCAATCTCATCACGCTTTACCGAAACTGATCTCCCTATTTCCAATATTTCTTCTATTACACAAAAAATGTGGGACGCTCGCAACGAACGGCAATCTCCGTGAAAACGATAATTTTATCAAACACACTGAGTGCAGTATTATCCACTCTAAGGCTCAGATAAATACGATGATATTAAAAAAAAACACAAGAAGAAATAACCACCAATTCGTGGTACTTTATATATAGACAAATTACTTTTATTTCTATCAATCTCTATTTGTCCGAATTATACGACTTTCTTATCATAGAACCTTTCTCCTCACTACTCCACCCAATGAAATGAGTACTATGAAAAGAAAAACGTACGAGTGGAAAAAGTAAGAAGGACGTTCACCGGAAATAGCACTCAAAACTAAACAGAACGACAAAATTAGAATATATACTAGCCGGAAAAAGAACAAATCGCCGGTTCCATTCCCTCAAAAGAAAACACGTACGAAAAATATTTCAATATATAATTCTAGTTGATGACTTGCTGTCTTGTTTGCCGACGGTTATTTAGGATTGGGGAGTTCGACAATCCTAAATAACCGTCGGCAAACAAGATAGCAATTCATCAACTAGAATTATAGATGCAGAACTTGTCTCAAACATCAAAATTTCACAACATTGGAAATGAAACGGTCGTTAAAGAATGCGTGCCGAACTGGAGGCCATTCTTCCTTAGGACCAAACTGGAACCATGAATTAAGCTGAACTCCTCCAGGCTCCTCCCTTAAAAAAACTTATTATTAATAAAATAAACAAAAGTATCAAATATACAAACAATACAATCAGATTTGTTTGTGTGTCTCGCAATAGAATCACATATTCCTGTTACGTGCTCTCTTTTACTTTCCCGACAGACTTCAGAATGAAACACTTAGCGGCATGCTCGACACTGCTCTCAAGCGATGTTACTTACACCTTAAGCAATTCATATCACAGGCAAAAACTACATTAGAGCAATTACAGAAAACAAAACTACAACCAATATCTTTCCGCAATATATCGTCATATCACTGACGGTACCCAAAATTGACTGATCATTCAGAAGTCGAAATCTGCTTTTTTCATCGCCCACAGATTTTGTTACATAAACCTCAGGCTGAATGTTATAATTTCCCCAAAACAAAAAGCGGAATTAAGTGAAGTGATTATCCCAACGGCAGTTTACTTGAAAACAAATACAAATAAATAAAATCTTGTATTCCCACAAACAAATGAAGAATAAAAATATATGAGGATGCAAAGAAAAATGTAAAGAACGATGACACCACCCGCATTTGCCACAGACAAATGATACGGTGCCATTTGCCTACAATTTCGCACTGAACAACAGTCCGAAATCATTTAGTAATGCACCGATAAATAGTTGCAGTAAAATTAAAGATAGTACCTTCTTTCGATAAAGCTTAGCTCCACTTCACCTTCCCCCTTCCCCCTCCTGACACGGGAAAAGTAATGGTTTTGTGATGCTGGTTGCTGTTTTACAGAATGTTTAAGAGGCGCATCAAATATCATCAAAGCTAAGCCTAAGCTTAAGCTCAGATCGACAAATCTATTCAAAAAATGAAGCGGACAATATCTGAATGGCTATAAAACATAATAAATGGAAACAGTATCACTGAGAAAGCTAACGAGACAGTCAAGCCAAAACTTCATTGGACAGACACAGGTAGTTAAATAAAAGGCTTTACCATTTACATGGAAATGAGCTCTTTTCAAGAATTTTTTCTGCGGTCTTCCAACTGAAACGAACCAACGACGAATATCCGAACACAGGATCGACGGAGGTCAACAAGAATTTTCTTGTATTCGGGTCTGCAAAAAAAGTCTCACTTTTCAGCATTGAAATTTCAAAAAAGCGAAGTCAAGCAACATCAGTAATTATCATCGAATACCCGACATACCGTTTTCCATGAATGCAACATAACGGCACAGTGAATGGATTAGTAAGTGAACTTTATACGTGGACTTTACTGAGCGCGACGCAACTGAAGCGAACAAATCCCAACTTCTCAAACATTACAAGTTACCTAGCTTACCAATACTTGAGCTCGGAAGCGACCACTAAAATTATGAAAGTCACTCTCAACAGTACAACTTATACCACCCTGTTACATCCCGCCCGCAATGATTTCAACTCGAACTCAAGCTCAGAAGTCCTCAGCTGGTGGAAAGGCATTATCCAAAGTTCGTTGATAACAGCAAAGCATTCAAATCTTTCGAAATGAAACTGCTCTATACTGCTGAATTCCCGTTCGGCGCAACAATATATTATTAGTACAATTAAGAATGAATGTTTCTTTTTCATCTGTTACGCGAACCAGTTTGTTTAATGATATAATTAAACTAGCGCTACTTCATCAAACAGCACAAACATGCAACACTGAACATGCAAACGACTCTCTCCGTAGCTGCAAGTAGACCTAATCCACCAAAATTCTCATAGAAACAATACACTTTAAACTTATTCCACGAATGGATCAACCGTCCTCGTCACTTTTTCTAACTCCACTCGGAAGTTACTTAAGGCTGCATTCAATTAAATACCCAAAATATTTTATTAATATGTTTCCTGAAAGGATTCATACAGAAAATTGTTCTCACCTCCCGGGTATCCACTTCCGTAACCTCCTTCAGGTACGCTGACATCGCCTTCAACAAAAATCCAATCGCGTAATAATCCATCTCTAGTCACCTCAAAAAGATCATTAATATTCCACTGCAATCAATACAAATTTTGAACAGAAAAGAGGTAGTAACGTTGTGTTTGGGACGACCTGACAGATGCTGCAGAAAAAATCAATTTTTTAAGAGGAGCGATAAGATGCTAACTTACTAAGGCGATCTTGCTTTATGCAAAACATTATAGAAAGATTTTCAATTCTACTGTGGGAAAATGAATTTAAGAAAGAATAATTTCTGAAGAAACTTCTATCCGGTCATAGATAAAGGACAAAATATTTCTATGTTCTACTCTCAAACGTCCTATTCGGTATGTCACGGCTCATTATCGAAGATTTTATGATACGAGGACACATCTTATTGGCCTTGATAAGACCGCTTATATATGAGGACCAAATAACCGAAAAAAATATAGAAAAATAAACAAGTAAAATGGATAACAAAAGGAATCAATCAACAATCAACTACCTTAGCAGCAATTGAGGCTGCGCCAACGACCGGAAAAAGTGAATCGGCCTTTTCCGTCACCGTTATCGAGATATTCGGGAAATGTGCTTGTAATTTCGTCTGGTATGTAGACTTTGGACCAACTGTGTCCACATAGATCTGCAAGAATATAATTTTATGGCTCAGAAAAAACTGACATCAAATTACCCGGCAAGATGAATGGATCTAACTCTGCACGTGACTAGTACCAAAACGAAGAGTACCAAAGCTAACATAGTGAGGACGCATAGAGCCTCCGTCGTTGTAGGAATGAACAAAATGAGGAGTCAAATATGAGGCGTCGGCGCTGATGTGTCCCGCTGGACATGCACCCCGCCTCACTCCCACTGAAGTCGCAAGATCTCAACTACGCGCAATTTTTTTTTCTTTGCTTATACTTGTCTCGGGGATTTGTCAATATTACTATTGAGACTCCTAAACGGTAAAGAAGTGAAGTTTTCTTATCGATACTGCATAAAAAATAAGTAAGGAAGTAATAAAATTTTCGAATTAGATCAGCATCAGAATTAAATGAAAGCGAAATCTATCACCCCCCTCATACTCCTCTTCCTAATCTGCTTCCACCTGGTCCCTCGTTACCTTCCCTTCGATCTACCGTTATCCTCTTTCGTCCTCAAGAAAACAATAAAACGAAAACCTCAGTGACGTTGATGCCGTTCTCCAATGCACATTTGATTAAACTGATGGCGCTCATATGTGATAATTCATTTAGAGAGTATTTGCAACGTCGTAACATCTCTGCACTGATAAGACGTGCCGATAGCACTCGATATGCATATGAGACCACCTTTAATGATAACGGATTGATAACGCTAACGATAATATCTCGCAAAGATTGAAGTAGCAATAACCCAAATAAAGATAAAATTCCGCGTAAGTGAATAAAAGAGAAAAGGAACAAATTATGAGATATCTTACCGCAGAAGCGACTCCTACAACACATTTTATGCGAATCACAATGGATTATATCCTATAAAGAATTAATTTCTCACTAAAACAAAAAGTGAATTGTCTTCGGGAAATTTAATTCCATAAACGGAATCGCTTCTTTAAGGAATTTCTATTCTCAAATATTATAAACATTAAGCAATATAAATGTCACTTCGACGGTTTATTATCGACAATATTACAGTGCAAATTGTCCGCCACAATGCGTTCTGCTAAAATTTTGAGACACCTATAAAATGCGAAGTGTAATTTCCATTGGAACAATAATCAAGTATAAATGTACCGAGTTTAATTAGAATAAAGCAATCAATATAGTAGTGAATAAACTTTATTCTCTACAAGAAATAACCATAGAACGCACCTTTGTTGCAGTCTCCTTATTATTCATATTTTCGAATATTTGAGTTCTTCTCTCCTCATTTAGTGCCTTCGAGTCATCAACACCTCAAATAATTATATGCACACTCACAGACGCACATAAAGTCTTCATTAAAGACTTTCAAATGAAAGAGAACGTCAGATTAATGAGAGATGAAAAAAAAAAAAACCCGAAACAACGCTTGAGAAAGAAAAGAAGCATAACGTTTAGGCAGCTGAAGATCTGAACACATTATTAAAGAGAAGAGGTACCTCAACTATCCCACCACCTCCTTCCTCCCCCCTCGCTTCTTCTTTTGGAAGTATTCAGGTTGCCGCTAATTTTTGCAGGATCCAGCTTAAGATTTAGTAAGGAATGATATCCTTGAAATAGAGAGAAATTTTAAAAGCTATTGAAGATCCTTTCTTATCAAAGCGCATAAGTGGCACATACTGGCGTGATGTGATCACTTAGGAGAGGATGAGTGGCTGAGAGACTTTGCATTTTGCGTTGATCTCGTAATTCCCTTTCATTCGTCGTAAAGAAAAAAAACCTCTAACTTACTTGAAGCTATAACCTACCGAGCTCTTTCAACTGTTCGGCCGCATCAACCGGCGATACGGCACATGCATAAACCATTGGTCCCAATACGGGTCCTCGACCCGCTTCATCGATACCTAACACACATGCTCTACCAGAGGCGAAATTTGCAAAACTGCAACTGGTCTCTATCGTAGAGCATGCAAAATTCGCCTCATTATGCCGATCCATCAGCAATACCTTCAAACAGGTGTGAATTATTGACGTCGAATATATGTAAAATTAAATACACAAGTGAGTTACATAGTTTATGGGAAAAACAATATTACATAAGTTAGATAAACAACGAAATGTTGGAAAACATTACCGTCCAATGAATAGCAACAATCGGGATACTTAGCGACCGGAGTAGAAAATGGGAAATTTGATTCGCAGCAATTAAAAAACTGCGCTTGTAAAGAAGCGACATCAACAAATATGCATACAGCGAAACGTTCATCCACAGGTAACAAGAAACAAGGACACAGGTTAATTAATAACCCTCCGAGCAATTAATAATTATCAAAGCTGCTAAGAGACAAACAAAAGCTGCACGATAACCCACCAACACATATGGCATCATGGGCACACACCTCCCTCTGATGTGCCGACAAGACTGAAGCAACGAGAATTCAGGTGCAAAGAAACCGTGCACGACAAAGAAGTTGCGCGCTACAAATCTTCAAATATTCCCGCCAATTGCGAATTTTAAAATACACTCGTCAATGTGACAATTAACACGGTTGTTGCGTTATAGCGCTGCATCAGACGTCAATTTCAAAAATCACTCATGGAATGTGCACCACAACCTCAACGCAACATCGGAATGGGCGGAACAACCTCAACGCAACATCGGAATGGGCGGAACAACCTCAACGCAACATCGGAATGGGCGGAACAACCTCAACGCAACATCGGAATGGGCGGAACAACCTCAACGCAACATCGGAATGGGCGGAACAACCTCAACGCAACATCGGAATGGGCGGAACAACCTCAACGCAACATCGGAATGGGCGGAACAACCTCAACGCAACATCGGGATGGGCGGAACAACCTCAACGCAACATCGGAATGGGCGGAACAACCTCAACGCAACATCGGAATGGGCGGAATAGCCTCAACGCAACATCGGGATGGGCGGAACAACCTCAACGCAGCATCGGGATGGGCGGAACAACCTCAACGCACATCGGGATGGGCGGAACAACCTCAACGCAACATCGGGATGGGCGGAACAACCTCAACGCAACATCGGGATGGGCGGAACAACCTCAACGCATGGGCGGAACAGCCTCAACGCAACATCGGGATGGGCGGGGGCGGAACAACCTCAACGCAACGCAATCGGGATGGGCGGCGGAACAACCTCAACGCAACATCAACCTCAACGCACATCGGGATGGGCGGAACAACCTCAACGCAACATCGGGATGGGCGGAACAACCTCAACGCAACATCGGGATGGGCGGAACAACCTCAACGCAATCATCGGGATGGGCGGAACAACCTCAACGCAACATCGGGATGGGCGGAACAACCTCAACGCAACATCGGGATGGGCGGAACAACCTCAACGCAACATCGGGATGGGCGGAACAACCTCAACGCAACATCGGGATGGGCGGAACAACCTCAACGCAACATCGGAATGGGCGGAACAACCTCAACGCAACATCGGGATGGGCGGAACAACCTCAACGCAACATCGGGATGGGCGGAACAACCTCAACGCAACATCGGGATGGGCGGAACAACCTCAACGCAACATCGGGATGGGCGGAACAACCTCAACGCAACATCGGGATGGGCGGAACAACCTCAACGCAACATCGGGATGGGCGGAACAACCTCAACGCAACATCGGCAATGGGCGGAACAACCTCAACGCAATATCGGGATGGGCGGAACAACCTCAACGCAACATCGGAATGGGCGGAACAGCCTCAACGCAGCATCGGGATGGGCGGAACAACCTCAACGCAACATCGGAATGGGCGGAATAGCCTCAACGCAACATCGGGATGAGCGGAACAACCTCAACGCAGCATCGGGATGGGCGGAACAACCTCAACGCAACATCGGGATGGGCGGAACAACCTCAACGCAGCATCGGGATGGGCGGAATAACCTCAACGCAACATCGAGGTGGGCGGAACAACCTCGACGCAACATCGAGGTGGGCGGAACAACCTCAACGCAACATCGGGATGGGAGGCTCCTGAAATCGGAATTCTGGTGTGACGCTTCTTCGTTCTATTAGGAGATTTTATGGCATTGCATATCGCATAAGTTAATGCATCGGCATTGCGCCTCAAGTTCTAAAAGCTTTTGTTATTGATATTATATTGCATTTATATAAAAGATCGGAGGCGCTTCATTGCTGAAGGGAATTTCCACGCCCTCGATCCGTCGATGAGTCGTTGCAAACCAGCTTTCTCCAATTCTTATGTTACAGCCAAAAGTTATAAGGCATTTTCTGAGATCTACTGGTCGAAAAGTTCTTCATGGAAGCATAAATTCTCATTTCCTATCGCCGAACTCCCATATTTGAGACAAATACAGAGCAGTAATGTTCCCAATGATTAAAGTATTCATTTCGAATTGGATAATGTCGCAACGATGAATTTTGGTACATTCTATAGATCGACAGGCGCTAGCATTAATAAACCAATACATTAAAGTTCCTCGTAGTAATTTAGGCATTTTTCTTGGTTCCGCTCTTCACCGCTTGATTCAACTGAACACTTCCAATTTTCTCATTTTTTAGTGTATTGGCTGATATTCTGATCGGCACATTCATCTTACTTCAGTTGCCATTATGAAGTTCCATTAACATCATAATTTCGAACTATCAGACGGATCCCTCTATGCACTACAGCCATCAAACGAATATTTGTGCAGGGAATCGCATCGTTCGAGATATTTGAAAAATACGCTAACAGAAAAGTGCTGTTTTCTTTAATTTTCAATGAAAAATCGTCGAAGTAGCAACACTTAATTGAGAAATTATATGCTCGCAATGCCAAATTAACATTTGCTATGAAAGAAGAGAAATACTTCAACGATTCTAACGATCAACATAATTAAAGACTTGACACACTCTTCCGAGGAAATAATTGAATTCCAATAAATAAGTCAGAAAATATTTTTCTAAAGTAGAAATACCACATAAATGATATCAAGAGATTCATGCAATAATCCCTTTGATATCATTCTACAGCGATCAAAGTAACTCCCTCGTGACAGCGAGGTGTCAATGATCAATTATTGTCCAACCCGGCTTAATCAAATATACCCATTTATCTGCCCGACGATGCGATGAGATCGAAGTAATTGAGTAGCGCGAGTTAAGATTTATTTAAAGACTTTTATGTGAGATGGAATACTCACTGAGACGCGAACCGACGAAGATCCTCATGAAACACACTCGAAAGCTCAACGACTCGATAAACGTTCTCACAACACGAAAATGCATTCAACAAACACCACTTCCCGCAACAGAGAGAAAAAACGTGTGTACAAATAGGTGTTGTGAATGATAAAATTATAAATACACAGAAGAAAGCAAACCGATTTCAGAGAGCAGTGAAAACGACACCCTCTCTTTTCCCTTCTCAGTCCCCTTTAATGTCTCTCTTTATTTTACACACATTAATATCACAATACCCCTCCCCCCACCCATAGCCAGCACAAAAAACAATATTTGAGATATCAGAAGGGCCCGGACGGTGGTCACAACCACACACCATCAAAACATCGACCAAGTCCGTAGGCTATGAATGCTCAGACGAATCGGTATGTGGAGTATCTACGCTCGTGCATAAGTTATTGGGCAACGACGGAGGTAGAGGTCGGGGTGCCGTAACCGACTGAATTGGCACTAGCTGAGAAGCAGCTGGACTGAGTACAGTCTTTGAGCGTGGCAAGAGTCTAAGCGAAGGTAGACACGGCGGTGGCATCAGCTGGCTATCTGTCAGCATTTGCATACCGTTTGCGTTCTTTGCCTCGCCCGAATCCTCACTGGGTCTAGAATCCATAAAAATGCCTTCGTCATCCACACACCTGCAACATTTATACGCTATTCGTGACAAGCAAAGTGGGTTGCTTTCGTAGCCGATAAGGCGGTGAGGAAGATCCTCCGATCCAACTAATTCACTCTCAGCAAGTTTTTACGAATTTCACTCTTACTACATACTCTATAAAAAATGCAATAACCTGATGGATGCATAAGCAGTATTTTATATGGAAGGTCAGGGAGAGAAAAATTCATTTAATTTTTATTCACAAGAGTTATTTCCTCTTCTCTGCTCCACTCCCCCCTCCTCCACGCTATCAGTATTCCATTCACGGTAAATAACGAGCTCGTTGTCGCATAAGATAGTTTGCAGACTTTTCACAACATCTCCAAATACGCCCACATAAGCAAGTGCGCATGCAACAGCAACATACTTATCCTCTTTCTTGACCTTCCTCGGCCTGCCTCGCTTCGGCTTCCCTTCGGGAGGTGTCTCCGCTGTTCCGTTGCTTTGTCTTCGCTTCGTACCTATGGGCATTAAACCGCTAGGTACACTCGGCACTTGCACCAACGGTACAGTTTGTGGCACATAAGATGGCATTGGCAATTGCGCTGTGGCATTCATCACTGCACCCGCGTAATAATGATCTATCAGTGGAGCTGAAAAATTTAAAACACCAATCACAAGAACAGAGTACCAATTTGCAACCCCTCCCTCCCCCTGAATGCACAATTATTATAGCGCCGCGTTGGGGAAGACGCTTACTATTATTAATAAAATCACGGAAACATTATAGTTCGCAAAATTCACTTTCAATGTTTTCATCCTCCAGAAAGAGATGGAAAACTTAACGACTTCCTGAGTGAGAGAAACACTTCAGGTTCTAACAGCTATAAAAATCTGTCACCACATTTTTTAGGGCAAAAATTCACTGCCGAACGTCATCGATTCATATTTCGCAACGTTAGTGATGTATCTCTCATAACATAAGTATATTTGTCACATCGAATCGAATGTTCATAGAACATATCACTAACAGAAATAATTAAACTAAACAAATAATATTCATCGGGCAATTATTACCCACTAAAACATCTCAACGCAATTCACCAAATCTTCTATAAAAAAGTTTCCCGAAGATTTTTCATAATCAAGTTGAAGCCGTCCCACCTCCACCTCATACCTCGGTTTCATTTCCTCTACCATAAACTCCTATAGTGAATGTGCACCTAAAAATTCACATGCAGGATGTTTTTGATGTCAGGATAATTAGGCAACGGCGACACTCTATCGCTCATGCATTCTAGTACCCCCATTTATTACTTACTTCCATAGAATGTCCTATAAAATCCAGAAAATACGACATTAATAAACACATAAATATCGTTTATTATCAAAAAATCCTTATAAGTATTCGGTAAAAATTTGAAAATGTACCCCATTTTAAGTGATTTCTATTTCAAAAAAGAAACTTCAACCTATACCTTCAGAGCAAATCGATCTACGCTTCCGGATATTAGTACGATGTAGTGGGCGTACCCTAACGCCTATAGATGCTGAAGTCTCCAACTCTTTTCACAACCGCAGTAGGGCAAACCATAAAAAGCCGGCACGTGCGCTCAAAAGAATAGATCAACACAGCTTACTGGATATCATTATTGGTATGGGGGGTTGTGGAATGGTCTCAGCATTCCATGACGGTTCCCCCACTCCACGCGATGGTAAAGCAATATCCCGCATCAAAGGCTCCAGGAATGCGAAATGCCGGTACTTCAACATTGCCTGCTTCCTGAAAAAAAAAAGAAAAACTCACTCTGCCACTATAAAGAACGGTTTCATCCTGGAGCTTTAGAATCGCAAATGTATATAAATTTTTTTTCACTTTAAAAGCATACCAAGTTATTCATTCCTATTCAATTAGAGAAAAACATGAGTGTACTATTGTCATTACGGTGCTTCTGATCACTATTACAGTCACCATCAGCAACAGTAATGCGTCGCAATCTAGAAGCAACACGAAAAAGTGAAGCTCCGGCTGGCAACAAAATATGTTGATTGCCTAAGAGGGATGACTTACATATGAGCTGGAGAGAGCGTTCGCGAAGTTGAGCACTGTACGCAAAGTGCCGCCGCCTCCAGGAGCTTCTCGGCGAAGTGTTCCATCGCCCGCCCGATCGCCACCGGCACTGACGCAACCATCCGTCCTATTTCTTCGTCGCTTTGCATCACCTTCTTTACTCGCGTCTGCAAACGGGCCACAGGTAAATAACTGCCTTACTTCAAGCAACGATGTGACCTTCTTTCAGTAGAGGCCTCTAGTCGATGCTGCACAGCTTGATGGTAAACGAGCTGACTGCTGTGCGTTGCAAGCTTGGTTCGATCTCATCGCTGATCGCACTTTCAAAGCGCAATCCCTATAACCTGACAGCTCTATCCGGAGATACACACTCCCTTACACAGGCACAATCGTGTAGCAGCGAAAGCGTGCTGATAAGTCGTCGTCGAACTTTACCGTCACAACAGTGTTGTGCAATATTATGGGCGAGCCGGTGACGTTTCAATGAAATACTTGTTCAAGCTCAGCAGCTTTGCCCTTCCTAAGATATTTTATCCATATGAGGTGTTTTTACCCCACGACATTCCGAATATAAAAGACAATGTGAAATCGAATGCCTATCCGAATTTTTCGGCGAAAAAAAAGAAAGGCGCTGTTGTAGTGAGAGATGGATGGAATGGAGGCTCGATCGAAGTCATTAAACGCTTTAAGAAATGAACTGAAACACTGAAGAAATCGAAAACATAGAGAATATAATGAGCTCATTGCAGCTATCCAAGAGCAACAATATCCCTGTTGTGTTTCCTTGAGAGAAGAGCTCTCACTGAGTCCACAAATAAAAACATTGAAAAGTTTCATTAAATGATGCATATTTTAATGTAAAATCGGAAATCAATAGCGCTAAGAAATAATTTCCGACCTACTCCATACTTTCGACTCATATTTACTCATTCTACTATATTAATTACTCATCCAATCAAATCCGACCTCATTTCCCAGATCGGGCACGACATGGGATCGTTAGAGCGCCGCAAATTTCTCTTTTCTGAGGCACTATTCAATTTTTCTATTTCGAAAACATCGACTCACATAAGGGTGAAATTGAAAATCTCATATTTCTTGAAACGATACGAGATACGAATGAATAACGTTCTCTCGTAGAATCGAAGGTATAGCAAACGTGAACGACAACGGATACTACGGAAACATGGCGACCGTCTATTTTCGCTTGTTTTTCCTTTTGGATCTGACGTTTTAATGTTCGCTCTTTGTAGAGATCAGTATCGAAAGATCCACTGAGTCGATCGACGCTCATTTTTTAGTCGACGTTGCCACAACAACTGTCTAGAGTAGTCTTCGAAAAGATCAAACGACAATGCGATCTATTTAAGCGCCACTTACCGGTTGGATCTTAGCACTGCTAAAGCGACGTTTTCGTATGGGTACAGGTTGCGTAGGTGATTGCACAGCATTGCTGGAACATGGCTCTGTAAGACTCGCCTCTTCGCTGAACTGCATCATCCCCGTTGATAGGACCCGCTCTTCTAATAAATCTAAACAGAATAAATGGTTAAATTGAATGAAATAAAACCAAAATACATAAAACACTTCATCGCCTTCATATTATGGTTAAACCAGCTGCGTCCACCCTTTCACATACACACAAAAAAGTGGGACGAGCTTGCTTTCGAGTGAACTCGAGTGGCGAACGGGTTCAGCGTGAGATATGTGAGGTTCAGGTTCAGGAGAAAACTCACCAATCCAACTTATGCGAACAATGATTCCCGTGCTTTTACAGGTTTTTTTAATATTCTGAAGAAAGATTACTGACATTATATCCGCTATGCTGCCACTGACTCTATAAAAATAACGATATAGTGTTAATAGCGCTTTATCGGCCAGTGATGGGATAGAACACTGGAATATAGGTATATATGAAATATAAGAGGAGACAACTCCGATTTTGAAACCGATGGGCAAGAAAATTCGATAGATAACAGATAATGGAAACAATTCCCTTCTTTATCCTCGTTCTTTTCAATCTCCCCACCCTCTCTCTCCCCATCCCGGGTGTTAGGGTCGCTGAGTGCACCTTGCGGTGATAAGGTCAGAACTTTCACTATGCTAGTGGAATTCTAGAAAGGAATAGAACCACAGTCGAAATCACCTTAAACGGCAATAAATAAACTATGATAGCGATGTTTTTGATCGATTTTCATTATCGAATGGAGCTTTAACGATACAATGGAACAAGGTGGCGATTCATTGAACAGATTACATTGCCGCATTTATGATCCTATAAGGCTTTGAGAGAATATTCATTGAACAGATTACACTGCCACATTTATAACCCCCTCCCCTCCTCCTATAAGGCTTTGAGAGAATATTTGGAAACTCGTGAATGATAGTTTATAGCGTTTGTTTCCAGAGCTCATCTCGTAGACGTTACTCCCTCCTTCTTGTGATCTCTTTTGAGCCATTTCAGCTTAGAGCGCATTTTAAACAGATGTCATCTTTGTGGCGGGTTACAGTTGCTTTCCCCTCTCTAGGTAGTGCTCTCGAATAAGTATCCACTCTAGAATCACCAAAGATGAAGGCTCATATACGATGTCGAGTAGATTCGTGCTAATGCTAATGACCGCAAAAGCGGATGGGAGGGAGCGCGGTACGCTTCCTCGACGATTCAAATGGGGATGCTCCCCTCCTCCAGTTGACTGTTTACAAGCGACTCTATCGGCGAGGAGTTTGCGGCGAAAATCGGCTGAAGAATTCGCTATGCTTTCGCTTAGTAAAGAAACCTTTCAGTAGGTTTCGTTAACACCGAGAATATCTTCCATCAAGAGTAGAGTGCCTCTGTTGTCTGTTCCCCCATCCCCTCTCCCCCCACTTGAACACATCTGTACCCCAAATATAGCAACCTCCCCCCCCGCCCTCTCTCATATCTCCAAATATAGTAACCCTCCCCCCTCTCCCTTTCATATCTCCCAAATATGGCAACCCCACCCCTTCCCCTCATATCTCCCAAATATAGTAACTCTCCCCCTCCCTCTCATATCTCCCAAATATAGTAACCCCCCCCCCCCCCCTTATATCGCCCAATTTTAATTACTTTAATAACACCGATACTTGCAACGTGTATGAGATATGCGACGAAAGCATCGTCACCCTCTCCTCTACAGTACACCTCACAACACGGAGAGAACACACAAAAAAGGGCGAAAAAAAGGCGCAACGGTGACATTTATAAGCGCCCCTTCCCGCCTATTTATAGAAGACTCCCTTTCAGAGACGCACGTTTGCGCCCTCTTGAAATCGCCCTCGCTACCGTATCCCTTGGAGAGAATCCAACTTCGAAGATTTTGCAATTACGCGCGCCCGTTCTTCAATCAGATTTTTTGCGATATGAATAAACTTCGAGGCGGGGGTAGCTCGAGGTCGAGCTTTCTTTGATTTGGACCGAGGTCAGATAATTAGGCCGTAGGGAAGTTCCAGGCGACCTTAAGTTGTTCCCCGGATTGAATTGTTCCCGAATTAAGGACTATAAGGAGTGGACGGTGCTGATCCCGGATCAACGACTATAAGGGGTGGACGGTGCTGATCCCCGGATCAACGACTATAAGGGGTGGACAGTGCTGATCCCCGGATCAACGACTATAAGGGGTGGACAGTGCTGATCCCCGGATCAACGACTATAAGGGGTGGACAGTGCTGATCCCGGATCAACGACTATAAGGGGTGGACAGTGCTGATCCCCGGATCAACGACTATAAGGGGTAGGTGATGCTGATCAACCACTATGTAGGTTCTTTTTATTGCAAATTTTATCGAATTACGAGAGAACAGAGCACAATGAATGAGATGAAAGAATTTCTCAGCGCTAATAAGTAGCGGAATTTTTATTTTTTGCATTGAATATATTCGCTAGTTGATGTGTTGGGAAATGACGAATTGAATGTCGGGAAAGAGAACCACCAATTATTGATGTATCGAAGAGTTTTATATGGCTAGAATTCGAATTGTTCTCGTTGCCGGGTAGGGAAGTTGAATTGGACGCTAACCTCCGCGGGAGTGGGAAGGGGGGTTTCTTTGGTAAGCGAACATTGGGAACACCTATCGTCGGAGATGTTCAAGAGGAGGTCTACTCTTTATGCTATCGTTCGATCTATACATAATATCCTCGAATAGTTAATTTTTCATAGAATCAATTATGGCACCTCCAATCTAATAATTCTTCATTTATTCGAATAAAAACACAGAGAGAAATTTCTAATGCAGCAATAGAAGAAACTCAATGAGAAAATCAACTCATATTTGGAAAAAGAAATGACCTAATACTCGATTTGTTCTCATATATTTCTCTGTATATTTCAAGCTGAACCAAGTGGAAGGTCCCTCCTTGTTATTGAGCTCGAAAGGTGCTTCACATGTCTATAATAGAGAACGAAAGGCTTACCCAACATGGGAAAGATATCGGCTCAAATGTCTTCTCGACCTATTGTCTATTTGCTCGAATCAGGCCATGGTATCACGCATCGAACGCCAAACAGCTCGATGTTTGATTCGATCATATTGCCGCTTAGGATCGATATTAATCAGAATTCAATCGTTTAGAATTTTATTCGTTGAATGAGACGAAATTCTTCGTATAAACTCGAAAGAGGGCGATATTAAATTGCGGCATTTATTCGAATTTATTTCTTTCCCCGATTTTGCTCCGTTTTAGAGTTTTCAGTTAAGAAATTTTCATATTTTTATTGAAAGCTGAGGTATTTCTTGGATTTTTCTGTATATTGGATACAGAATTGCTTTTTTTTCCCTTGAGAACTTGGAAATTTTAATTGAAACTTGGCCAGGCCATTCTCTTGACCAGGCTATTTTATTGATTAGACTATTCTCTTGGCCAGGCTATTCTCTTGACCAGGCCTTGGTGACAACTTGAACAAGAATTATCGTTAATGAGATCTGTGGCAACCGAGGTGCTGCACTTGCTTGGAACAATCCTAAGAAATCCTACTTTTACTGCTATTTATAGGATAGTGTTTAGGTAATTTTACATGCGGTTTTTTCCAAAAATGAGATCAACTATTTGTAGGAATATTGGAAGTGGATATTATCGCCTATGTTATTATTCGCTTTTATTCTTAATAATGAAGTTGCAGCATAGAAGATGGATGATTTCGAGGAAACGCCAGGTAATAAGCCACTTCGATTGCCGAAAAAAGCGGCCAAAGTGAAGAATAAGGTTCGATCTTTTGCTCATTCTCACCTCGTTTGTCGATATTCCGTTAGTAATTCACAAATACGATTTAATTTCTTCATTTCATCGCAATTATGTTCGAATATAATTGAGGAATTTGGTAAGTTCGATGAAATATTCGAGCATAATTCAACGGGAAAGGTGAGTGATGTTGAACCATCAGAATTTAGCTAGGAATAAGATCGTAAAGTAGGTTTTCCGGTAAGTCGTTTTTTCGGATTTGATGATAGACGAGAGGATAATGTTGTTTAGAAAGAGGGGGTGGAGGGAAGGAAGGGATACTCCAGGAGTTTCTGACGAGAGCGGGTTGATTTATTGAGATTGCTTTCACTGGTAGTAGTATACCGTTCAGTACTGTAATCACACTATATTATTAAACGATAGTTTGGTCGCTTCTTTAATTTCATTTCAAAGGCGCATTTCGATTTCGAGACATTTTTGAGTATTGAAGTTGAGTAGATGCGAAGAAGTTATGAATATCTTTTTCTTTTAATTAAGAGAAGTTAATTGTTATTATGTTTCATTGTGTGATAGTTGAAGAAGTGTTCATAATTCGATTCGATATATTTCACTTCTGCAGTCTTTTTCTTCGATGAAGAATGAAATGATTCGAATTCGCCGCGGTCGATAGAATATCCGATCGCTTATCGATCGTTCGGCTTTATAGTCGAAATTTGAAGATTCTTGGAAGTGTTTTGTAGTGGGATTTTCAATGAACAATGCTATTAGTACCATGTGAAGGTGAATTGTTCTCGACATGGATCCTGATTGGCTTTTAGGCTGTTTGGATGGTTGATTCGACGAGGAGAAATGGCTTTTCCCCTATATATGTGAGCTTTGATGGCCTTAAAGTCGTCATTAGAATTTTGCTCATGAAAAGATTGAAAGAGTTCAGAGCATTCCACTCACTAATAGGAAGCATCTTTCCTTCGGTTTGAACGTTGTCCTGAATTTGAAAAATGAGTGATTCTATCACAATTAATGCAATATTGCAAAATTTCTAGTGGTTTGGCATGAATATTGCAGGCGCCGGCTGCATTGCAAATAACCGCTGAACAATTGGTTCGTGAAGCGAAGGAGAGAGATTTGGAGATTGTCGCCCCTCCACCAAAGACTAAAATATCAGACCCTGAGGAGTTGGCCGAATATCAAAGAAAACGAAGGTTCCTATCACTAGCCTTTCTTTTCTTATCAATACTTATTGTTGTTATTATGAGATCCCTCCTCCCTCTCCTTTTGATATTTTATTATCGAAAAGTATTAGTAGACTGTTACTAATTCAACTTTTGTTTGACAAGTAGTCGCAGATGACAGCTTCAAGTATAGATTTGCTGATGGGTAATTTCTGGAATGGAATGTGACGAATATGATTAGATAAGGTGCATGAAGGTAAGGCGAGGTAGATTACAGCTCTCAGTTTCTTTATATCCCCATAGGTTGTATTTAATTTATTCATGAGCTGCAGCTGCCAGAACTTATCCAGTATATGCAGTTCTATAGGATTTTTTATTATTGTTATCGTGAGTCGATAATCCATCTTTTCATTGATCTTTCATAATGATTTCAGTGATGTTGGTTTTCTAGATGAATGATCGATTTATTTGAGGAAGGAATTCGAGGATAATATTCGTAAAAATCGAAATCAGATAGCAAATTGGGTGAAATATGCAAAATGGGAGGAGAATATTGGTGAGATGCAACGCGCGCGATCGGTTTTCGAACGTGCACTCGATGTTGATCATCGTTCAATTACTCTTTGGTTGCAGTATGCGGAGATGGAGATGAGGTTAGTCGGGATCATTTATCTCGAGGAGGTGAGCTCGACGATGTTTCGAGGGAGAGTTCTAGAGCTGATGTTTTATGCGTTGATATGACCGTTACATATTTTAACATAATTGTAGGTGTTAATGGATCCATTAGAATCGCTTAATGAACTTTGACGATTTTGTATTTGTTGAGCATTGCCGATGCGTTTTTATGTTCGCGAATTTTTCGTTCGTTTTCGAGTGGAATCTCTATATTTCGAGAAGCACATCAGAACCGAATCCTGGAAGTTCTCATGGAAGTTACGACAAATAATCTGTTATAGCGAATTCGTTCTTCTTTTTTTGAGAGAGAAGAATGAATGAATGGAAGTTTCAACACACTTTCACAAAGCCAAATTCTTGAGAAGCTAGCATTTCAATACTTTACATCATGATAGCAGGGTGCTCATGTTATCCTCAAATGTGGATTACTCTTCTATGTGAAGTTCTTTCTGGATCATTGAAAGAAGGGGGAAGAAGGGTACAATATTAGCAACTGATTGCAGAGGTTTTTTTCGCATTTATTGCGAGCGAATTGTGCTGAACTGTCCCGAATTTCTTGGGTGAGTGGCCTCTTAATTATGGGAAGTTGCAGAAATAAACAAGTCAACCATGCACGTAATATTTGGGATCGAGCGGTCACCATTCTGCCGAGAGCAACGCAGTTTTGGTTGAAATATTCCTATATGGAAGAGTTGATCGGTAATTTGCCAGGAGCCCGTCAAGTATGTTTGTTTTAAGAAATAATTAATTAATAATTAAGTGGGATGAGGGAGCGTTGATCGCTTTGCGTATGAAAGTTCGTTATCAGAGGTGAATTTTATGGTACCAAATTTAATTATTTTAATAATTCGAAGCAGTAATTTTTAGAGGAGTTGTTCAATGAGTCTATTGAATTTTGGATGAAATATCATCGACTTTTAACGAGTGCAATTTGCTGTCGACGTATTGAGGCATTTTATTGTTGCTGTTGTCTTAACTATAGAATTTGTGAAGTGATCTTATTGGTTGTTTAGTTAGTTGTATATCGCTGAGTGCAGTGACATTTTTTTCAATTGGTCGGAGATTTTCGATAAATCGAGAAGGGTTCGACGATTTTGTTTCGCCCCTCAAGAAAAAGAGTTTTGAAGTGGTTCGATTGAATGGAAAAGAAAACATGCGAGAGTGGCATAGAAGTGGAGATAGTAATTGCGAATAAACGGACAAGCGTGAACTGTTCAGAGGGAAGAATGCTGAGAGAGGAGAGGGGGTGAGCGACGTAGAGAGGGGAAATGTGTGCACGAAGGGCCTGACTGTTGCGTTGAATTGCAAGAATGCTGGGAATGAAGAGGGGTGATTGAGCGTAATTTTATTTATTAGCAGGCAGTCGTCTCACAACTTCACTGTTCCCGTTCGGTGGCTAATTTTGTAGTCAGCAATTTAAAGCGAATTGAATTGAGACGAGAGTTCTCATGAGTGAAGGGGTTATTCACTAATTTTTTAAACATTGCTTGATAATGATTGTTCGATTTGTTCTGTAGTCTGGGGTAAATCATATTAAAAAATATATTTTAATGTGATTTAATATCGTCATCGTAATGTGGGGAGGTTTTATTGAGCTGTCAGAAATTCTGATTTGCATTTGCGTGAAGATAATCTGATTTGCGGATTTTGACTCTGCATTTCCTTTTTTGCCATTGGGTTGATGAAACTATGAGGTATTGGATATGATTCAAATGAAAGAGTAGTCGGTGTGTTATTATTATCGATATCCGAGACTAACTAATGATTACTTTGAGGTTTAGTGAGGTATTTATGACCTCTACGAGGGTTTACTCGCTGTTGTTGCTCTTCCAGTTCGCTTCATTCCATCCTGTTTTCATCGTTCATTCTCACCTTTTGACGTGCTTAGTAAATGATTGATTATTGATAAATGTCTTTATGGCTCCAAGCTCTAGTAGATGATTTAAAGGTATTTGAACGATGGATGGAGTGGGAGCCGCCCGAGCAAGCTTGGCAAACTTATATAAATTTCGAATTGCGTTATAAAGAAACGGATCGAGCGCGTATTATTTGGCAACGTTTTTTGCACGTTCATGGACATGATGTGAGGTTGTGGATTCGATACGCCAGATTCGAAGAGAGAAGCGGTTATATTGGTAACGCAAGAGCAGTAAGCTGTTTAACACAATTATCATCCACGGTTCTCTTTGTGCTTGAAGAATAAACCAATATTTCCATTTAGTAAAAGAAGGAATGGCTACAAATGAATATTGCACTAACTAAGCCGGATAGGTCGGCCACTTACCGATTATGAGGTGGTGACGAGAAGGGGAGAAGGGTGGAGCATTTTGAAGGTTTCCGTATGGTTACTTGACATCCCTGTAGAATTTCATGGAAAGTTTCTAAATTCAAGCGGAACATTCATCAATTGAGCGGGTGTTGTGAGTTATTTTTATGGTGGGTGATATATATGGATGATCTCGGCGAATACGGTTCATATCGATATCGGAGATATTGAAAGCTGTCTCGTATTTGTTGACTGTGCATCTGTCTGCTACAAATGCATCTCCATTCCCCTAAAAGTGTTTAAAGCTTTGGTCAGCCTGATGTTTCAGTTGTACCCGGACGTAGATCTACTTTGACACGTGATATCCTCTGAGAAGGCTCGCAGTTCTGTGCAGGATCGGACAAGCGGAGATGAGGAAAACTCTGAAGCTGAAGTTTAGACTGTTTCTTGGAAATTTTTGAAGAAGTATTGAAATATATCAAGTTTTTTTTTCATTTCCGTATCGCGAATTCTACCAGCCATGTGGCCGATCACCGATGTTTATTATCATCATAGCACTGTGAGAATAGTCGGCTCATTTCAGATATATGAGCGCGGAGTGGAATATTTCGGAGAGGACAACATCGAAGAATCACTGCTAATTGCGTTCGCACAATTCGAAGAGCGTCAGAAGGAGCATGAAAGGGCAAGAGTCATATATAGGTACGCAGATTTTTTTGATATTGATCTGGGAGATGGACGATTTTCAAAATTGATATTTTTGGGTAAATAGAGGGCAACTGCATTAATTGGTTCATGATATAATCGTATAAGCACCTGAATGTAGAAATATATTTCATGTACAGTTGTTATAGTAGTGTTTTCCTCTTTAGTAGTGTCGATTGGCTCATCTTAGTCGCATTTGAACGCTCCGTTTCTTAGTTATTGGACGTTGGTTTAATCACCGAGTCGTCTCGTTGTTGTTTTGGGCATTTCTTTCTCGTTTTGTTGAGATTTTATGGATTTAAACGGATCGACATTTGAGATTAGATGAGAAGAAAATTGATAGTTGAATTGATATTTCAATATTGGAAATATTCATATAAATTAGAGTCGAATTTTCACGTTAATTCATTTTGCATATGAAAGGAAACACATTGAAATGTTTCCGTTTGAATATAGACTGGAATGGAGATATGAGCTCATCGAGCTAGATAGAGTACGCATATATGTGAAGATGGGATATTAAAATTCGGATGATATTGTAGTCGTACCTGGTGAAGTGATCTAGTTGATGATATTTAGGTATGGCCTTGATCATTTACCTTCAAATCGAACCGCCGAAATATTCAAATATTATACGATACATGAAAAGAAGTACGGTGAGCGAGCTGGAATAGAAAATGTTATTGTTAGCAAGAGGCGTTTCCAATACGAGAAGGTTCGTTTTATCCTTCATATTCTTATTGGCGTTTTCATAGAAGGTACGGTTTTTCAGAATTGCCTTCCAAATAGGTTGTTGTCCCCGTTACTTTTCCGTACTGAATACTCCGTTTAATATAGGAAGCTGTCTTTAATGTACTTTAGAAACTGAAGGGGAGAGGAGATGGGGGAGGAAGGAGGGTGTGGTCAAACAAAGATGATGAGGGAGTTCTAGAATATTAAAGATCACGCAGTGAAGTGAATATGACGCTCGTCTATTTTGTAGGGTGATTAGCTTAGGTGATCTTTACAACGCAATGATTTGATCAGAAGACTTTGCAAAGTTTGGTGCGATTTTAACTGCACATCAGCTACTTTTGGAGCATATTTTAACTAACTGGATAATTTTGAGGCTATATTCTTTGAATTGACAACCCCATTTGATTGCTGCCGTAACCGAATTTGACATGCCGGTCGGTTAACTGCGAATATTGCAGCAAATTGCTGAGAATCCCTTTAACTATGATGCATGGTTTGATTATATTCGACTGTTACAAAATGAGAAGGTCGATCGTGAAGAGATGGAGGATACTTTCGAGAGAGCGATCGCAAATGTTCCCCCACAAAGTGAGAAAAGGTATTCTCGTCTTTTGTTCGAATTCATTTCTCATTCGCCGCTCTCTTTTCGCAGTCAATTTGTGCGTTGAAAGATTTCGAATGGGAAGTTGAGGAAATGCAGTCAGTTCATTATGCGCTTTTGTTTCGTTTGTGCTTTCAACGGAAAGGTCTTCTGATTTGCGCTTGATAGAGAGGGGAATTGCAGGTATTGGCGAAGATATATATATTTGTGGATTAATTATGTCCTCTACGAAGAGCTTGAAGTGGAGGATATCGAGCGAACACGTGCTGTTTATAAGACTTGTATGCAAATCATTCCGCATAAAAAATTCACATTCTCGAAGATTTGGATTATGTTTGCGCACTTCGAAGTTCGGCAATTGCAGTTGCGAGATGCGCGTAAGATTATGGTTAGTTGTCTGATTGTTTAAATTTCAGTGATAATGTCGCATTGCAAGAGTGGGCTGCATTCTTGGAAGTTGTATTTTGCTGGGGTGACCTCAAGGTTTATTAGCGGTGAGGTGAAGTTCACGAAGCGTAGATTGACCACAGTTAGGCAAGCATTCAACGATGAATGGCTTCTGTTGGCGATCGGTATTCCAGCCTGAAATCATTCGAAAAGAGCCAGCACAATGTACCTTCAGTCAACGATTTAAACCTCACTTGGACGAACTTAAATGACGAACATAAGGAGAGTCGAAATGGCAAGCAATGGATTTATTATGTGCACAGCTAATTCTTTAGAATATTTTTCTGTCTATATGTTCATTATGAAAGTTAAGCAGTATCGTCCCATTATTTGTCGGGCACCGCTAGGGGGGGGGGGGGGAACGTTGAATTTTATTTATTGGGGAAATTATTTACCGCTGCTAAATCATCTAGTATAATCGATATATGCGTGAAAGGCTTAGAGTCAGAACCAGCTGCTTTTTGTGGAAAGGTAGTTCCTGCATCAATATTCTTAGGAAGTTCACCTTCTATGATTTGAAGGGCTACTAAATATGTTCATAGAGTGGACAGTGTCCACCATAATGGGCTGTCACTCGTGAAGCCTCCGTGTAGAGAGGACTAATTCGAGCAGGACTTCCGAGGTTGCTGTGCGAATGAGATAGTGGATTTGTTGTAATAAACTTAGGGCGTTTTATGCATCCACCTTATTCAAGGTATTTATTAACAATGTAAGGGTGATTGTTGATTGTCTTCTGATCGGCTGAAAAGTGCAGTTGTATTTCATTATTTGCGGTTGGTTTAAGTGTACAGCCGCTTTCTTTGTTCAGTTTAACTGGAAGATGGAGCCTTTTCTGGAGTGGGAGCCGAAAGGGGAGGGGAGGAGCTATTTTGGAGTTCTGTCGACGTTTAGCTTATCGTTCTTAAATTATTATTGCCCGTTCATTTGGGAAAATAGATATGTTTTTCAAAGTGGAAAGGGGATAGAAAAGAAGGAAATATTGGGAACAGTTATTGTCGCGCACTTCAATGTTTGTGATGCAATGAATGAGAGTATAATTTTAAGGGTAATGCAATTGGAATGTGTCCCCGTGAGAAATTATTTCGTTCTTATGTGGATCTTGAACTGCAATTGAGAGAATTCGATCGATGCCGCATTCTTTATGGAAAGTTTTTGGAATATTCACCGGAAAACAGCAGCACGTGGATAAAGTTTGCCGAGTTGGAAACACTCCTGGGCGATATCGAGAGAGCAAGAGCGATATTCGCGCTCGCTGTTCAGCAACCAGCCCTTGATATGCCGGAGGTAATCAGGATTTTTTTGCCGAGAGAAGGGAGGTGGTAGGGATAATGCATTATTGAATTTTTTCTGATATTTGAGAAACGCTTGTGGAACGATTCAAGTATGTGATACTTGTTTTTGGGAATGGAGCCCTTATTGGAAAAACCCATCTTTTCGGAGAAATCTTCGATGCAGATTGAGATTCGTTGAAATTTAACGAATAGTTCGATATCAGAAGGTTTGTTAAATAGTTCAAAATTTCCTTCGCGATAGTGAAGTGACGACTGGCTGTCTAATTTTTGGACAGAGACTTCGTTTCTGCAATAGGTTGGTCGTTGATGGCGCATTGAGATTTGCCGACAAATGGGCGATTGAGAGAAGAGAAGGGGAAGGGGGTTATATTTGAGGTCGTCTACTGGAGTAAGGAAAGAATACTTAAAAGCTTCCTGGGTGGAAGGGGACTACCATTTTTTAGTAATTAACTGGTATTTTACTATGAAGTCATTAGAAGGATGAAAAGGTATAGATAATTGCTATTGCTCATAAAATATTATGGATCACCTATGTTATCTTTAATTGGGCTAATAAAACCGATGCGAGCGGTTATGGATGATATGGACAAAATATGGGAACTGTTGCTGTATCTCAGTCTGATTTTTATATGCTCAGTGAAGTCTGAGGAGTTGGTAATTTGTATTTTTGAAATATTTAAGCAGAACTTACACCCCTTCACTTTTGCTCCTCCCACCTTCCCTCCCCCCTCTCCATCTTCTACGAGCTTTTTTCGTATAGTCTGATGCAGTGTCGATGGCATTTTCATCGAACAGGGAGCAGAGTTCACATCTTATCGCTGAGTAAGTATGAGCGCTCTTTTTCTTTCTTTATTTATCGATTTTAGTGAGAACGATTGAGCATTTCCATAAGGGAATAACTTATTTATTTCGTGCAGCTTTCGAGGAAATCGGTCATATAATTAAGTTTGAAGGTACTGTGGAAAGCGTACATAGATTTTGAGATCAATCAAGAGGAATACGTGAAGGCGCGACGGCTTTATGAAAGTCTCTTGGAGAGAACCACCCATATAAAGGTTTATTTTTTAGTATTCTTAATGTCGCAAAATTCAGTGTATATTACACCGAGGAATCGAGAGAATTCGATGCTAAATTCAAGAATGAGCAGCTTAAAATATGAAACCGAAATGTCTAAATGAATATAAGCGGAAGAGTTTGTATAAGAAATTCCGGTGAAAAGGCGTGCTGTGGCGGCCTTTTTTCCCTGCAGTAGGGGAATGGCATAAAGGATACATAGAAAGGAAGAGAGTATTGTTAGATCTCGAAGGCTTCTATGCACGAAATTCAATTTTATTTGGTTATCGAGTGGATTGAGTACGCTGATCGTTCATATTGATTCTGCGTTGTGGTATATGCGGCATTCGTTTTGCTCAATTTTTTACTTTATCGCTGTATTTTTATTGTTTTTTTTATGATGTTCGTTTTTTTGTTTTTTTGTGTGTTTGTGTTTAAATACGTTTCTATATTTTACTCAGATTTTTTTAATGTTTTATGTTATGTTCGAATCTATTTTTTAATTATTGGAATAGTAGAAATTTTAATGCTGAAAATATGCTCGATGAAAGAGACTTAGAGGTGGATGCAATGATCAGTTTGTTGTTTATAGGTTTGGATCAGTATGGCCGAATTCGAACTTCACATAGGCAATATAAATGCAGCACGAGCAGTTTATGAGAGGGCAAATCGTGCACTCGCTAACGGCGATAAGGAGGAACGTCTCATTTTATTGGAGTCATGGCTGAATTTTGAACAGGAACATGGAGATGCAGCTGATGTTGATAAAGTGGGCTGTGCTTTTATTTTTGGGATAGGATTGAGGTCACCTGGCTCTTCTTGTCAGGTAATTAGACATCTGGAAACGTGATCGTTCTACTTGATCATGACGACCTGTTGAACAGTTATTCCGAAATTGGTGATCTGAAAGGAATATTTTCTATGGCAAAGCATACGCGGTGCTTAATGTTTGATATTATCCCGTAACGGAGAGCGTTGGATGCACAAGTGCTGTGACTTCTGTTTACAGCGAGAGGAAGTTGTGGACGAAAGACTCGAATTCTCATGTTCCAGCATGACCTCGATGTTGACCGCAGTGACGATCCTACTTTATATATCCGATTATCGCTTTCATATGCTTGTAAAAATCAGGCCAAATTTGAATTCATGCAGCACTGCATTGGGTTCACTAGCCATCGCGTGACAGGGATTTCTCAGGAAAAGGATATCGTAGATGCAGTTCAAAATAGGAGGGTGGGGGTGATCATTACAAGTAATTTCTCGAAAAAAGAGCAAAGAAAATTTGATAAACTCCGCATGAAATGTCTTTCATATATGCAAAATTCGACGGTGATAAATAAATTCTATATATTATTATCGGCGAAAAGGGTGCGAGTCAAATGTGTTCTTGCGTGGGGGAGCGGAGATGAGGATGCGACATACATCGTCAGACATCTTCAGCCAGTTGCTTATTTAAGCTGCTGCAATGAATCTTGTTTAGTACGACGGCAACGTCATCGTAAAAGCACATTTAATGAATCGAATGGAAAACCTCGTTGTAGTATATTAATTGAGGAGCGATGCATTTCATTGTTCTTTCTCATAATTTGTTTGAATGGTGTAAAAGTGCAACAGTTCGTTCGGTTATGTGAAGTATTGATTTGTTCGTTGAAGATATCGAAGCTGATGCCAAAGAAGGTGAAGAAACGACGACAGATACAAACGGAGGACGGCTTAGATGCTGGATGGGAGGAATATTTCGACTATATTTTCCCGGATGATCAAGGTTCATTCTCTTAGAGATTGAAAGATATTCATTGAAATGATTCGCTTTCTTTTTCACAAATACTTTTTCCGCATTTTCATAATTGTTGGTATCGCATTCGGCATTTCGCGTTTGACCTCGGAGACATTTTATATCGTTTCAAAGATCGGTCACTTCAGAAATCATATAGAGAATTCCTCTCGTTTCCTCTCGTTCTGCGCATCGCGAAAGGGCAACTTTGTTTCTTCTAACATTGAAATATGAAGATGCACTCTGCTTAACGATTTTATCGAAGAATAGTGCAACGAACTATAGGTTATATGTACCCATCATAGTTAATGTCCTCTCACCTCTAAGCTTCAGATAGAGTTGTCGAGAAACGCTGTCACTGATGTTGCATTTTAGCATCGAAAGGCAGTCTGAAGCTTTTGGAGGCAGCACGACGCTGGAAAGAGAAGATGGCTGCATTAGAGGAGCCCTTAGATAGAGATGAACCGAAGAGGGAGATCGATGAGAGCGAACGTGATGATGAGAACGTGCGAAATGGATTCAACGAACGGGAGAAAAAGATTCGTGAGGGGGATTCCGATACTGATATCAGCGACTCGTCATCGGAAACGGACTCGGATTCTGATTCCTCTTCGTCCTCGTCTACATCGGATTCAATACATTCGAAGTGAATGTTATGTATGTTGACATTGTTTAGGTATACATTAATCGTCTCTCGCTCACTAATTATGGGAAAATTACCACGGTTTTATCATCAAATATTTATTGAGATGGCCTATAAGTGGGTTATATGATATTATTATAATGCCTCTCGGAAATTCTAATTCTCATTTGCAAAATTCTTCGTGATTTCATTTCATTTTACAGAATTCTTTGCAATTTAGAGGCGAAAATCGTTTCATAAATTGCTTCGAATGGAAGTGAACTTTCGAAGTTAGATCTGCGTTGAGTCATTGACGATATTGTTTGCATATAAAGATGTTCGCTCTTATCTTATGTGAATGTATTTTTTCTCCACATACATCCATCATTGAACGCTTATTCGTATAGATTGACGGCGTTGGTTCCGTTCTCCCCACTTTTGTTGTTTCGATAAAAGGAGCAGATCGTGCGCGATCATGGTCACGATCGGATCCGTTCAATTCAATGGGTACAATCGATCGTATTTTCCTATCTATTAAACACTTCGGCTTGTATCAGTTACACATTTAGACGAGGAAATATGATAATTGGGACCGATTGCTTTCATTTATGAGGGTATCTCATAGATTTTGATCGGTTTTTATTCATATATATAAATGAAAACGTCTAAAGAGATGATTGGAGATGAAGAATTCTATTCGAGCGATAGTTTGTCAAATGACCTAAGCATGAGACATGTATCGTCGTCAATGGAAGATGCCGTGTTTTCAAGCTGATCGACATTGGTCCCCTATTCGGCTATTTTTGAGCTATTCGGCTATTGATATTCACTGGTCATTGGTTAGCATCCAGTGTTCATCTTTATTCACCTCATATTGTATAAAATGAATTGAACTTGTTTTAGCAATTATTGCTATTGTTTTTTATTGCTAAAGAATACATTTTGTATAGCATATCGGCACTAAGATTTATGGGAATGGTTTCCGTTGATATATATGAGATGATGTGCTGTTTAATAAAAGAAAGTGGGAGAGTCGTTGATGTTGATAACTTCAACGATATGATCTTGATAATGGGAAAAGAGGCTAAATGAATGAAAGAGATGGTAGAATTTCAAAGAGGTTTTTTTTCTTTCCTATAAGGTGGTCGATGTCTGCTTAGAGGCAATCATTAATTAAATTCCCCACTTGAATAATTATCTAAATTATTGTGGACATATACATAAGGTGGAAAGGATGAAATATAACGAAAAAATTAAGATATTTCTTTCTTTTCTTTCTAATTTTTTTTTTTCTGAAAGATGCAAAAAACACATATAGTGCTTTTTGGGAAAATCTAAAAAAAAAAAATGGGATTTTCCACTTTCGATAAATTGCTATCCTATTCGTTAGATTCTGAATATTTTACCTCAAAATTTGCCTCAATCGAAAATTTATTTGTTAATATTCGGAAAGAGAAAGTGATAAATTATTCGTTGTTTTTATCATAAAAATGAAATTTACCGTTTCGTTCGGTAACTCATTATTGCATTTTTATTTGATAACGTTACCCAATAATGTTTCTATGATTATTTAATTGATTTGAGTATATTCACATAAGATGATTTCTCTTCTATTGAATTGCGATAATTTCCCTTTAATTATGCCTTATTGATATATATATATATATATATATATATATATATATATATATATATATATATATATATATATATATATATATATATATATATATATATATATATATATATATATATATATATATATATATATATATATATATATGTATATATATACTTTGCTATCTATGAATTAGATAGTTTCAACTCGAAGATCCATAGAAGTTGGAGTGATAAAATTCGATAGGCACATTTCTAGATAGGAGATTCTTTAGGGAATTAAATCGTTAATCAATTGAGTAGATCACAAAAATGTCTAGCATGATAATTCATCTGATGTGCCTCCGTTATGTTTACGCCGATGATAGGTGGGGAAATATTTGAGAGTTTCCAAATTGAGTGAATTGATCGATTGCTCAATTGAAGGTATATTTGAATTTCTTAAAGAAAAATATACTTTTCAATTTCTTCTATCATTGGAATTTTTTCTTAATTTCTAAATTTTTCAGGAAAATAGAATTTCTAAGATTTCAAATCGTATAATCGAGAATAATAGTTCAACGAATCAACGATGGATAGGGTGTTTGGGAGATATGAGAGGTATAATAATGCTTGAAGCAGGTGGACATCGCTTTGAGAGAGAGAGAAGAGTATTCCGTTCGCGCTCTCTTTGCGCAAATATCGGCGGCGGCGCTTGTTGTGTGCATTCGTCGGCGACGTTGATTCCCAATGAGCATAGCAGTTGTCTTGTCTTGTCTATAGGTCTCTATGCGTTCCCTCAACGATCGGCGAGGAATTGCAATTCGCCTCATTCATTCGATCGACGATTTAATAGAGTTGCTTGGCAAATGCTTATAGGATTGCTTACATTCTTTTCTTTATTTACTCTTAGTGTGTTCAAGTCGAGCAATTATTCGATAATTAATTTGAAATTAATACTTTTTTTAATTACTTTTTGCTAGGAATATAGTAGAATATATCGAAATCTATTGAGAGGGGATAGGTTTATATGAGTTCGGAGGGGGTAGGGGTGGGGGGGAGGATGATAGGAAGTAAAAGGAGGGGAAAATGGATGGCTTCTTAGCGATATGGCATAAAAGGGTTGTCATGAATTTGAAACACGAATGGAATGATTGAGATGAAGTCGTCACTTGTTGAGATCGATCTTTATGGGGCTAAAAAAAATGGGCGAGCGCTGAAAAAGGGGACTATTACTTCCGCTCATTCGTCTCATTCTTATGGATGTCTTGTCGATCTCATTGATGGAATTGCTCTTCGCATTTTTCCACTTTTCATCCTCTCTTCGTTGTCTCTCTTTTGAAGTTATACTTGAATGCGAAGGAAAACTATAGAAATCTTCCATCAGTGGTATTTTGCTAAATATTCTTTTTAGAGTTCAAAAATATTTGTAAGACTGAGGGTCATAGGGAAATGGAAGTTCCCATTAAATGTTCTAAAAACATTGAGTACGGGAAGGAGCCGATAAATCTTCTATGAGAGCTGATTGAGAGGAGCGGAAGGGGAGAGGGGTGGGGAGCCAAGGATGCAGAAGCATCTTTCATATTCGATCACATTCCCGAATTGTCTTTACTTCCCCGTTCCGGTTTATAGTGGTTGATGCTGAGCACCGATGCACGGCGCTAAATTGCGTTGGATTTTTTCTTGCGTGGCGTTCAAGGCTGTGCAAATGCTTCTGATTGATGGATATACGCTCATTTAAGAGTGTTCGACATTTGAAGTCTTTGTTTTTCTTAATTTTTCGTGCAGTTTCTATTGCTTTTAATGTTTCATTGTGGCCTCTCTATGTTTTCGTCATATATATTAACGATAGAGTTTTTGTCGCTATTACTCTATCAGATAGAAATCCAATTGCAGATGAGATAATTACTTCACCTCTAGGGATAATTAATTAATTAATATTTAAAAGAGGGAGTAATTTTTTAATTAATAGTGGGTGGAATAATTAAAAAAATCGGTTATTTCTCCTTCGAGAAGCGCCTACTACAATATAGGAGAGAGCATTGAAGTATGAAGCCGTCTCTACCGGTTGTACGTCTTCGATGTGCTTGCTGATTTATTCTTTCATCTTCGCGTTCTTCGTCGATCGGCCATTGCCGTTCGGTGTTGAATTATTTTCTCTCGATCTTCATAGCTCTGCGGCTTTCTCTCGCTCTCGTTTCGTTCCTTCAAAGGTTTCGCAGGCGTCTATCGGCCTTTATATTTCATTTTTCATCGAAATATATTTTTATTCGAATTCGATTTGTAATTATTTTTATTTAGCATTTCATTTATTAAGAGTATTTTATAGCGTTGTCATATAATATTGGCTGAAAATGATGTCGACGTCGAAAGCGTCGTCTACAACTATCCAATGATGTATAGTTGATGTTTTAGCTGATGAATCCGGATGTGATTAAACGGGCGGATCCAACGGACGACTATGAACTACTTCAACGTGTTGGATCGGGCACCTATGGGGAGGTCTATAAAGCAAAGCACATACGGTTGTCGATTATTTTTCCAATAATTCCATCATTTTCTTTGATATTTTTGTTTTCTTTCGAATTTTCATTGAACGATGAATTGAGAGGAGAATAAGAGAGAATTGTTCGTTGAAAGAATTCAATTCTCAAAGGTATTTATTGAGCTTTATTGTTGAATTCGATCTCCTCTTTATATAGGGGAAAGTTCTTCATCAAATTTGGAAATATTATATATTGAGAGCTATTGAAATTTTTTATTTAATATTTCATTTATAATTATTATCAATTTGTATGTAATATTCTCTTTCTCGAATTCATAGGAGAAGTGCTCGAGAATGGCCATTCGATAAAGGTGCTCATGAGCGAGATGCTGATGACGTTCGCTTAGGTATCCACTTGTAAGACATGAAATAAACTCGATTGAGGTTAGTATAAGATGGTCTTTTGTTTCATTGCTGTGATGTTTTGTTATCGAAGAGCACTATAGGAGTGGAGAGCTATCGGCGGTGAAGGTCGTTAAATTGGAAGCCGGTGATAATTTCTCTATAATTCAACAAGAAATTATGATGATGCGTGAATGCAGACATCCGAATATCATCGCATATCATGGCAGCTATTTACGAAGGGATCGCCTCTGGATCGTTATGGAATATTGTAGTGGTGGATCTCTCCAAGATATCTATCATAGTTTGTCGGATTTTATTTATTTCTCTACTTACCTACTATTCTTGTGCACAGCTATTTTTATTGTTCCTTTATATATGGTTGAGTTCCGATCGCCGCTTTTCTTCATCTCGCTGAAGTTTTTGTTGAGACTTCAACGATTTTTCCCTTCATTTCATCATTCAGTAAAAGGAAGTCACCGGTTCAGTAACTATACGAAACTCCACCGTCCAAAAATCCTTAACATTATTTTTGAATTATTTTGCTATCTTTCAAAGGAACCTCATGCATTTTCCTCCAGTCTTTAACGGAATTAAGGCTTGAGATGGATGATCGAAATCACTGATCGAGGTAACATCTGACAATGTTACCTCAGTTAGTGGTTTGGGTCCGTCTCATTGAAGTATTAGATTTACTCGGTTTGAAGGCTTCCTCTCTAAGCGATTGCATTTATGCATTTGCCATGGGTTGTGTGTATATTGTTATTTATGATTTATTAATATTTCCAGTGACGGGGCCACTTTCTGAGTTGCAAATCGCATTCGTGTGTCGCGAAACACTCAAAGGACTGCACTATTTACATTCGAAAGGGATGGTTCATCGTGATGTGAAAGGAGCGAATATTCTGCTCACTCATTTGGGTGATGTTAAACTTGGTAGGCGCTTATCAATCTTCTTATCGCTGTTTATTTTGTGGACGTCGTTTTATGCATTCTATAGAGTTCTTATGACTAAACATGTGCATTCATCAGTCTGAAGCATTAAAAGATCATCTCTTGTTTCGGATGAATTTATGCTATTTGGGGGAATGGGCATTGAGGCCGAAAAGTCAGAGAGAGCTCGCAAATTGCTAATCAAAGAATACAACCAAAACCCCGAACGTTAAGGTCCGTCACATTATTGGAGGTATAGGAACTTGCGTCACATCCGTAACAGCGCCACCGGAAGCGCTGGTACAAATGATCTGCAAATTCTGTTTTAAATTTGGGTGCTATTTAGGATCTACTTGGATTATCTTTATAGCGCAGTCAGTGGAAATGTTGATAGAATTTGTGTTGAATGAATAATTATGTAATTTCTATGAGTTGTTTTATTTTTATAAATATGAGAATAGTGTTATATCTCATAATAATATCTTAATATTACTTCTATTTTGTGCTATATTATAATTTAGAACATTTGCTACATTTAAATATATAAGAGGTACGTGAGGAATATTACGAAGCTGCTTGAAATATGATGCTGAAAGTATAATTGATTTCAGCGGATTTTGGTATAGCGGCACAAATAACGGCCACAATAGGGAAACGTAAATCATTCATAGGGACACCTTATTGGTTAGTTCGTTATTATGTTTTTTGATTTTCGTTCAGTCGTACTCGTGAATAGTTTCGTTGTTTGTGACCTTATATGGCATATGTACTCCATTTTTCGTTTATAAGTCGCTTAAGTTTAAGATCCGTTGTGATTCTAATTTTATTGAGTTGGAGGAATCGTAGAATGGACATTGCAAGCTTCGGATGGGCGTATTTGGCTCGCATGAAATTTTCTATTGAAGTATATATTTGGCTCATTGGAGAAATCATTGATTTTTGGATGGTATGATTTTGCTGAGTGGAATATATGATTATCTCATCGGATAAGTCATATGAGATTGGAGGCGAATGGTGATGATCGTCAGCGCTTTCTCTTAGTGTGATAGGAAACATTACTGGTGAGCTGTTGCTTTCTCTTCATCAGCAGTAAGTGCTGAACACTAGTTGACTTATATTACTGCCACTGTAATTGAGCGACAAATGCAATTGATAGCATAATCAGAGCGAGGAATATGAGCTGTGATAATTATGGAATTTCGAAGGAGAGGTTCCCACTCCTTCCCTATCCCAACCTCTTATGTATGTAGCATTCAGTTGCTCAACTCATTTAATAAGGTCTATGAGGTCTTCAAATCTGCCGTTATTGAATAAGTTATTTAATATCATCGTCTTTGTAATGACTGATTGGCGTTTATTGATGGGCGTCAGAAATGCTTCAATGAAGAAGATTCATCGGGCCCCATCGACATTTTGTGCTAATATCGGAGAATTGTGTGCGACATTTGTGACGAACACGATTAGAAAACTGCCAATTGATGTTGAAGATTGTGGGATATCATGTAAAAGGTTGTGGAATATTACGTGGAAATGTTTGGTTGGGAAAGAAATATATTTTGAGGAGGCCGTAACCAAAATTTTATGAATTAGGTGGCAACGATTCAATGAAATAATCATTTTCGTTGGTAAATCTGCGGGGAAAAGTATTTCGATGAGATGTTTTTAAACGAGTGAGGGAATCAATTTCCGGGGAATTATAACGATCGGCATTTTCGAAAATTTTTGGATGCTTAGGAGCTTATCTAGGAAGGCTCTTAAAAGGGGAAGGTGTTATCGATACTTGCGTTGGTGTAGTGCCGCAAGTAGCAGCTCCATTCGGCGCCGGCGTGTTGTTGCGTAGTGTTGGAGGAGGGTATCGATCAGTACCGAAGTTGCTAACTACTGTGCGCATTGATTGATCGGTTTACAGAAGAACGCATTGTGGTTAAAGTTGGTGTTTTGAAGGATGGCACCTGAGGTGGCTTGTGTGGATCGTCGGGGTGGATATGGAGTTCAGTGTGATGTTTGGGCTGTCGGCATAACCGCCATTGAATTAGCTGAACTTCAACCGCCGTTATTCGATTTGCATCCTATGCAAGTACTCTACCTTATGACCAAATCGTCGTATAAACCGCCAACATTACAAGATAAATTTAAATGGTAAGGTCGTCGACAGTTTTTTTTTAATCTATAAGTTTAATAGAATATTTGTTGGGGAAAAAGTGAGCAGAAGAGGGTGAAATGACTTAAAAAGGCGCTGAAAAATGAGGATGGAAGAAATATGGGAAATCAGTGATTGCGATAACGCGAAACAACAACGATTCGATTGTTTGCGCCTTTAAGCAATTTGCCTTATTCTCTTGTGAAAGAAATGAATGGAAAATTCGTAGTAATTCAGCAATTTTTCCGCCACCAAATATATCTGTCGTTGGAGCGCGATGGAGGCGCAAATGGCAGCTATGTCATTCATTTATTTATTTATTTGTTTATTGAGATGTGCCGTCGAAGATTTAGATCAGCTAACAACAGTTGTGACAATGGCATTATCAGCTGTCTGATCGCATGCCATTTCCGTTAGAGTTCGATTGTTTTTGACAGTGAACGAATATTCGTTGACGCAGGTGATGCGTTTATGAGGGAATATTTTACTCAGGTGATAATTTAATTTATATATTAAAAGAGTTTGCTTATAGGTCGCCATTCTTCCACGATTTCGTTAAGCAATGCCTAACGAAGAATCCTAAAAAACGACCCACACCCGACAAATTGCTCGCTGTAAGTTTCGTTTATTGTTGGCGTTCTTGCCGAGACTTCTTCTAAAAGTAGCATCGTCACATTGTGTTTCTTGTGATAGGTAAGGATTCTTGTGATAGGTAAGGATTCCATTGTTTATGACTTCAAAGAGAACCAACTAGTTTATCCTTTGGTCTAGAGTTTTCTTGTTTTTCTGTTATTTAATATTTAGTAGTGTTTAGTAGTAAATGTTTCGGAACGATATCGATTCATTTAACCGAATATATTAATATTGATAATTAATCTGTATATATGTGAGTAGTTCTTGATGTGTAGACCCATATTGAGCTCGATTACCAAAGGTATCCTTTTTTATTGTCATTCGTGTCGCCAACCGTCTCTGCTTATTTTCAATTTTTCGCCACACTTTCATTGAATATTTCATGTAGAGAGCATTTGTATCATTGAATGGAAAGGATTTCACGTAGTGAAGATGTTATTACCTATAGCTCCGTCAGATTTTGCTGTAAGAATTCGCGAAATTGAGTGGTAAAAGCGGTTTTTTTTTTTTTTCAAAGAAGAGCTCTTCTATTATAGTCGCATCATTTTGTCCTGGGTGCATTATCATCACGTATGACGAGGGATCTCCTCGATAAGGTCAATAACCCAGGTGGATCATCCGCTTCATTGCTCTCGCGATTTTCCTCCAGTGAACTCGACGATGAGGATGAGGTACCTTTCACTTCTATTTCTTTGAATGCTCAGAGGGTTGTCATCGACATTAGAATATTTCGAAGATGGGAGGCATGGTTGGGAAATCAAAGTCAAACGTTGAATCACCTTATAGCCACGTTTGCAGGCTTATTGCGGAGGGAATTAGGGTGTAGAAAATTTCATTTTCCAATCGAATAGGGGATCTCTGTGCCGTAAAATTTTCCGCCTGGTCCTTCTCAATATTTGAAGGCAGCAGGGGAGTTTAATTTGGGTAGCAGGAATCCCAGAGACCTGTTTTTCAACAAAATAAGTAGAAAGGCTTCAGGAAAGGAACGTCATTAAGATCTATTTCTTCAGAAGTTCGTTAAAAACAAGAAAGAGTGTTAAAATTGTTTACAGTCACATAGCGCAGTGAGCTTATCTCGGATCGAAAGTCGTGGACGCGGTGATCCGAAGGCGGCGAGTGGAGCAATCCATGTAAGCGATGAAGCAAACGACTTGATGGCACGAATATGGAGCGATCCATCATCCGCAAATGAATCAGCTTCTGCTAGGATAAGGCGTCTGTACCATGAGGTCAGTTGCCTCTGAAGAAAAAGCAAACAGACAGCGATGCGCTCACCCTCTATTGTGATCGATGCGCTAGGGAAGAAAATTACGTTAGAATTCAAGGATAAAGATGTGTGAACATTTTGTGAAGTATTATTTTTGTGAGGAATGTCACTTACTGGAATATAGTGGTAAGGTTGATATAGCCGCAGGAAAGAATTTGGGGTTGCAGAAATGAAGCTCTAAGACCTTGTTGTGGATTTTTAAAGAGTTTGGACATACCTCGAATAATTGTTGCTTCATGAGATTGTAGTCGTTGGCGACTATATGGGTCTGTCGCACTTGGAAGTATTAAGCATATGAGAGTGCCCTAACGACTGATCATTTGCATTTTATATCTTGGTTGAAAACTATCGCTGCAAATGAATATTTAGGAGCGAACGTTACCAGCAAAGGAGCAACCACCATTACCCGATGTTGTTCAGGCGATGTCCTTACTCGACGATAACGATGGCGTTATAAACGATGGTAGCGATGAAGCTACACTCAAACCCTCGAGTCGTGCTAATGGTGATGGTTAGTCTTAGTTTGTTTCTCCATCTTTTCTTGTTTCAAATTGTCTGGATCGCGATTCATGGGCGTTTTAGTTGGTCCAAACTTACTGGAATATAGGAATGAAGGTGATAGAGGTTTCGTTCTTTTGGATGGAGCTGAAGGGACTATTATTGCAAGACCTCGTTTTGTAAGTGATAGGGGGCGTTAATTTTTGCGCTGTAGTGTGATAAGTGAACGTATTTGAATAAATTGTAATAACACAAATGAGCTTACATAAAAGTAATATTATATTGTAATAGCAATATGAACCTTCTTCTCCCATTGCATTATGCCATCGGTGCCAATTTGTGATTTTTTAAAATAAAATTCAAGAGGACGCTGTTAAGATGAGAATTTTATCCTCCTGATGAACTATTGGACGATTGCAGTATCCATTCATTTGTGGTGTATTTGTGACGTTTCATTCGAATTTGATTTTGAGATAGTTCCACTTGAATTTCAGGTTCATCAGGATCGGAATTTTCAGTGCCACAGCGTCCACCTCGGAGAAAAAGATCTTTGAGACGCTCATCCTCTTTGGAGTCACCTTTTTCAACGTCTTTTTTGTCTCAAGTAACGCATCGTCCGAACGGATATTCAAATTCAGCTCTTCCACGTCCAGCAACTTGTTTTGGTTTGCCGCCTACTCCAAAGGTTTAGCCTTGGTTGTTTTCGAGTGTTGCGATAATGAATCCAACATGTTGCATCCGTTGAGGATTCCTCGTTGAATCTAAATGCCTATATCTAAGCGCCATAGGTGTGGTGCAGAGGTGTATTGAATTCATTATTGTTACCAAGTTTGATTAATAGAGGGGCAAATTTTTCTCTAGCTAGCCTTTTAAATAGTTTGTTTTACCTTTACTATGCTTCAGTCGGTTATTCAAGTGGACCCTTTGCTCAGTGGTGAATTTCATAAGTTTTTTCTTGTGTGTTATTAATTGTTAAGCTGCCGGAAGTGTTGTGGCCAGTTTACAAGTTTTTTTGTCCTCCACTGCACTTGAGGATATATCTCGCCGTGGTCTTCTCTTGCAATTTTTACGTTATGTTACCATCTTTCTAGCCTTGAGTCGCTTTGGAATTACCGAAGCGTGGAATATACAGCGAGGTGGGTTCCACGAAATTTTTTTATTGTTTTTTAATGTTAGACGAGAATGAATAAGCTTGAATAAGTAGAGAAGTGTTGCAGGTGGCGATGGGTGCATGCTTCTCGTTGATATTTCACGATTGTCCTCTCCATATCAATAGTACCGCGTCATGGACCCATCCTAGCTCATCGCGACATTTTTTGCTGATCGGTGCAGAAGAGGGCATCTTCACGCTTGATATGGATGAACTACACGAGGCAGCTATGTTGCTTATTCACAAACGACGTTGTGCCTGGCTTCATGTTCAGAAAAGTGTGCTCATGGCAGTGCAAGGTTAATTTTCAGCCTCATTAAGCGTCGTAGATTTCCATTTGAAGGAAGCGAATCGATTAGAAGGGGAGCGATGGGAGCATCACGTTTGTGTAGCTGAAATTGTTCCGCTTCATGGGTGTTGAAATGCAGAGGATCGGTCCCTTCTTTGAATGCTTTTTGGTTGAGTTCTCTTCACCCTCGGATTGGAACTTAAATTTAATTGCTTTGCTTCAAAGATTTGATTGTCGCTGAGGAATATTTCCCACTTCGATGGAATTTCTTCTTTATCCTTTTGGGAAATTTCCAGACGATTCCTATCATGTATCCTACATTCAGCCTCTTAAATGACAATTAGCTACTGTTTTTATGGATTAGCAGTAATCGAGATAAGCGAATTGGAGTAATCGATGTTTCTGTCGGTTATAGGCTTTCCGTTATGGGTGTTTTGTGTCAAATATAAAGGTGATTCTTAGTAAAAGTTAATTTATCTTGGTCACGTTGGATTATATGGTGAAAAGGTAAACGGCAGGAGAGTATAATGAATCTTTTATTGATTAATGTTTCTCTTCGGATGGAAGTAGAGAGAAGGACATCCAAGAAGGGAGGAATCTCGTTCTATTTAGGCGACAGTTTGTTATTATTTTCTCGCAATCATTGCTGATAAAAAGAAGTTACCCACGTTGTAAAGCTGAAGCTATTCACTTGGGGATATACTGAGATGAGAGGGTTTTATGGGTAAAAAAGAAAAAGGAGAGGAAAGAATTCACAGGAGGAGGTCATTTTTGCTTTTATCGTAGAAACAGAAAAGGCCATTGTGATGTTTGCAAAAAAAATTTTTAATGGAGCCGAAAAGGAGGTTCGTAGACATTTTCATCTTTCGACATCTTAGTTGTTGTACCTTGTTCTATCGTTTTTTTCAGGTAGAACTCCGTATCTCTACCGACACGATCTAGTAGCTTTAACACAGCGTAATCTCACTCAGAGGATATCGAAGCCGATGAATAAAATACCCGAGAAGTATATCCCAAAGAAACTCGCAATAACTGTTCGTGTTCCTGAGACGAAGTAAGCGGAAACACTTTTCCGATCACTTTTTTGCCCGCAAAATTTTTATTTCATTCTATCGTATTATATGATAGCGAATAGGCCTTCATTTGTCAGCAGTGATGTTGTGGAGACCGATTTTGGGTGCTCATTATCAGCTGATAGCGGCAATGGATAATGAGAGGAATTTCAAGGTATTAGAGTTATGGGGGGAGGATAGATGAGTGCTATCTAACTTGTCTATGCTTGATGGTTGCTTGTCACACAAGGTAGAACCGTTGAGCTTATTTTGTGATTTGTGAAATTGTTAAGTGCTTCTGATGCAAATGGGTCCAAGTTGGTACTTCAGAAGGTCTCGTGCCGGTTGAAGCAAAATGAAGTTATTTACCTCCAAATGGATGAATAATCGAAACGGTGGCAGTCTGCTGCAGAATATCACTCAAGTTTAAAGGTGGTGCAGAGATAGGTGCTATTAATTGAATAACCGCACTATATTTTCAGGGATACGTTGCAGTGTAATGTTGCTCGAAGTGGTGTCAATGGGAATATTTATTTGTGTTGTGCGACACCATCGGCGGTGATTCTACTGCAGTGGTACGAACCACTAGCGAAGTTCCTTATATTGAAGAGTGTCGAAATTCGAGTGCCACATTTCCCCATTCTCCCCTTTCAGTTGATCTATTCAGCTGGCGGCGATGCCGACTTCCCAAAGGTTTTTTTTCGAACTTTTAATGTTTTGATGTTTTACTGGAGCAATTCTCGTTTGTGTGATTTTAACTGCGAAAGTGATGCTGAAATTTTGCGCCTACCTATATGAAAGTATATTTTGTGTTTTATCTCCAACATCTACTTGATTTCCTTCTCTTTTCGCCTCTCTTCCTCCCAAAGCATCCCTCAGCACCTCCCTTCCCTCCACTCCCCCAAGTTCTCTTTTTTATTCTGCATTCGAGAAAACTTCTGCTAATTGCGATAGTAGTTTTTGCATGTTTACTTTGAAATTTTGGTTTAAACAAGAGCTTACTGAATGTAAGTGAAGTTAATCAGAGGGAATCCTTCTCAGCAGTCATTCGAAAGGTTTGTTTTGAACATTGAAGACGTAAGATTTGGCGATGAATTTACAGATAAAGTTCGTAATTTTCCCCTGGGGGTACATCGATGGGATTTCTCAATAAGAGGACGAACCGACTTTCCATCGTGGATGTAGATTTGAGATGAGATGTTGCAGGAGGTGAACGATGTTCGGTTTGACCATTCCAGCTCACATTTAGTGAAACGCTTTCAGAATATTGCGGCACTTTAAGAGATAATTAGCGCTATGGTACTTATTGAAACTTGAAATCACTTTTTCTTTCACTTAAAAAAGAGAGGGGAGGTTTGTATCGTCTTATTGCTTGTGCTGTGATGTAAGGAAAAGTGGAGTTCTGTCTCGTGCAGCCCCATCTTCTTCCGTGAACATACCATTTTAGGTATACCTTGAGGAGCGGCATTTCTGACAAGCCTCTCCCGCATTCAGAGCAAAGGGAGGTTCCTATTGGTTGGAGCAGCTTTGGTTACATCAACGAAATGTTTATAAGAATACGACGATTCCTGAATGTGCACATGTACCTGTAAAAATTTGCATAGGTGTAGACAGGCGAATCTTTCTTTCTTTTGAATTCTGAGGCGTTTAACTTTATTCGCGACTAGAAAAGGTTATCAGTGTTAGTGACGTTGCTTTAACTGTTACCGCAACTACCTCAGCTATCACCGAGGTCATGAAGCGTGTTCTTGTAAGTGATGGAGAGTGTCCTCGGAATCCTAGAGTTATTTCATGCAAATAAGCTTTTAATTGTTGTTGTGGGGAATGAAGGTGTAGGCGCCGCAGATGATATCATTCTCCATATGCCCTGAGGCAATGTCCCCACTTTTTGATTCCTCTTTCTTCTGATCGTTTCTCGCTGTTGCGTATGATCGTATCATATTTGAAGGCTTGCTGAGGTATTATGAGTACCTGTCGAGGTAAACAATTTTATCACTGTAGTCTGGAGGGGTTTTTTGCAAAATCAAGCCTTCTGTTGCAGGTATGTTTGGGTGTTTATAAGGGTACAACGAACAAATACTTCTTGCATTTAATAAATTTCAACGACGAAAGCGTTCAGTGCGATCTCAATGAGGAGGAGCGTGGCAACGCGGCACGTTTAGATGTGGTGGCACTTAAGCAGGTCGACCGAGTGAGTTGCATTCTGTGACATTTAGAAGTTGTTACTGATATTTGTCGGTCCAATTGTGTGATGTGATCGTTGTTTTTTCAGTTATTCGGTCATCAGTTCATTAAGTCCGGCCATTCTTTTCATTCCAGAAGAGGTATTCAGATTCTGTAGGTTGTAGTGGAAATATTGGAAATTTTCAATGCAGTTTTGTTGTTGGCATCTCTCGAAATTCAGTAGGCAGTGAGTCGATGTTTTATCCTTCACAGGTGGTTAAATTGACAGGTAGAGATATTCAGTCGTAAGCAATGCAAGGATAGAATAGTGAATGGAATTGTATGCCGCGTCGTAGTATTGTTTTGCAAATCGATTGATGCAAATGCAACTGCGCAATTACAAATCATTATTGCAATTGTGAGTCGGCTACAGCGATTTCTGCAAAGAGAAATATTCATTTCGATGAGTACTTTTGTGCAATTCATACCGGAGAAATGAGTACACAGAACTCTCTCCTTATGTCTTCCTCTTTTCCTCTTTTTCCTCTTCTCGCTCTGTTTGATCGCAGTGTCATGCGGCCTGTGGATTTTAGTGTGCTGATGGAAAGTAGTAGTATCTTTGATACCGCGGGGATCTACGCCGATTTAGGTGGGTATATTCGTTACAATGTTTTGTTTTTTATTTTGCATACTTCAAAAGTTGTTAGCTTCAACGTGAACGACATTTTCATATAGAAGGATCGAGAATACATGAGCTATGTTGACTTGCAGTGTTTGCATAAAAGACGTTGGTGATTATTGTCCCGCAGATCGGCAAAGTCCCCTGCGTTTGGCATTTTAAGCGATCATCTGCTGAGATGGTTGACTCTGCGTGGGATGGAAGATCATGAAACTCAGAGTTTCGATCTCTTAATAAAGTCTCTTAGTTAAGGTATGGTTAAAAGTAGATGGCGTCACGAAAAGATTTTTGTGGTTGATAAAGTTTGTGGTTTCGCTGTTAATATAGCCATTTGTTGATCAGCGAACGATGTGCTCTTTTTTTAGCGCCATTGGTGATAAGAGATAAGCATTTTTATCAGTGCATTGAGCAATTATTTATCAGTGCATTGAGGTATTTTCAAGGTTAATTTTTTTGAATCTGTACATTGTAACTTCAACAGTAAGTTTAAGCTTTAACGGCATTGGGTTATATTGACGCTGTAAGTTCATAATGAAAATCGATAAGCAAAAGATTGGTGATCGCAAATTGAGTAACATTGCAGGATGCATTGCTGTTATGCTACGAGAATCGTTGTGTGGTGGTCAATCAAGAGGGTGTTGTTAAGTCGTCGCGGGTCTCCTCTGCTCGTTTCAGATTTAATTTCCGAATCGATCATCTCGTGTCGCTATCCGATTCGATACTCGCCTTTCATTCACACGGTGTACAGGTTCAGAAATTATGGAACTTCTCATGATGCCATTGCAGATGACTAATTTTTTTGGTTACTAATATCGCATACTAAAAATTTCAATGAGAGAATGACTCAGTTTTCGTACGTCATCTTGCTCCATTATGCGTTTCAACTATGCTTCCGTATAAAGTGGTTTGTGATCGCATTGTACTTTTGGTTTCACTCAGCATTTCCAGAGTGTTAAATGGCATTTTTTAGGGTCGTGCATATGTGGACGATACCGTGACTCAGGATTTGAATGATCCAAATAACGTCTATCAAGTGGTCGGTAGTGATAAGTAAGGCATTCTTGATTACTTGAATTTCTATAAATTATTGCTGAATGGAATTGGAATCTTCATTTTCATGAAATACACTGCAACAAAAAAGGAAATAAATCGGCATAATTTCAGATTGGTTGTATTGAAGCGGCGTCCTACGAATGCGGTCAACGACAATTGTGACTTATGCATTTTAACAGGGCACGAGAGTACACTCGCCGGATGAGCGGTCTATTGCTTGAGAGATTTTCCAGTGGAATTTTGCATGTCACTCATATCTGTGCATTACCAACTTTTCTTTAGGCGGAAATATTAATGCATAACATTTATTGAAATCGACGCTTAAGTGAAGTGGAGTAGAAATGCGCAGAAAGTTGAATTTGGGTTTTTTTAATTCATCGCTCACAAAGTGTCTACGATCGTTGATTGATGCTGTGTAGGAAAGTCGAAGCGCTTTGTTTTCCGTTGAAAATTCGAAAATGATGGAGAGATATTTTCTATGTGCAGAAAGAATATTGTAAATTGTTTCAGTTTATTTTCATAATTGCAGAGAAAATGAAGAAAAATGCACGGATATGCTGATGAAAGTTTCTTTATAAACGCCACACTGCAGCTTTCTGCCCGTATAATGTTCATTGTTGCTTTTGCGCTCAATGTTTTCGTCGTTCGATTGCCGCGGCGTTATTTCGGATCTTACTTCCATCCGTCAACTTTGACCTGAGGATTTTATTTCATTTGAGAAATGAGAGATAGAGGAGAGGAAGGATTACGTTTAAGGAACGCATTTATGCGTTCCATTTTGATGCATGAAACTCCTCAGAGCAATTTAGATAAACGCCATCAATTGAGAGCATAAATTGCTCAATGAGATTATAGAATAGCGACGCCGCGGCAATTTGTTGATTTCGATTTTTCTTCACATTCCTTATACAATTAGATGTGCAATACTTATTGAGAGGTGTGAAAGAAAGGAAATATATGGACGATCCATTTATTATTTAAGAAAGTGTTTGAAATACTAGAAAATAAGAGGGATAGATGTCGAAGCATTTCTTGTTTTTCACTCATTTCCCATTATCAGTCAACTTTTCTCAGTGAAATTGATGTCGGATTGGTTTGGGGAAGAAGTGTGATTACTTCGATTGAGGTTGTGGTTGTCGTAAGCAATGAGGTGATTGGGAAATTGGTTATTGATTTTGCTTTTATTTTACTTTATTTTCATATTAGTTAGTGAAGGTATGTGTGTATGTAATGGATGTAATGTTAAATCTCTGGAAAAAAAGAGTATGAAATGTTGGGAATGTCTTATGGATCATTATCGCGGATCGTTGAGGAATCTCGGTTGCTAGGTGCAAAATCTTTTTCTCTTTTTCCGAGAAAAATTGCACTAATCCACGAATTGCAAGGAAACGATAAAGTTTAGCCTTCCGATCCGTGATTTATATCTCAAAATAGGGATAATGCGGGAAATATGGTTTGCATGCTGAGGCTCACTAGGTGGGGGAGGCTGATTAAAACTGAGTACAAACTCCTAGGATATTATGGGGAAGCGACGTCCGGTTAGTTGTAAGTATACGGCTTCCGGTTTGTGTAGAAGTTAACTAAATGTAGTTGCGGCAGATTTCATACAGCACTATTGAGCTTCCAGGTACCCCACTCCTCCTGCTAGTCTGAACACATAATATAGAAATATATGAGAAGCATGAAGGTTGTCGATCAGTTTTTTTTTTTTTGAATCCCATAGAGATTTGTTCAAATAGTTTGATTTTTTTTTGTGAATATTGCATTTGAAATTATATTTAAATTGCATTAATTTTTACAAAAAGAAAAATGCATTTTAATTAATTCACATTGAAAAATGATCATGCCGAATATTTGTTTAATTTAAATAGAGATTTTTTCAAATAAAAATGCTAAATGAATTTAATTTTATGTTTTTCTTTATTTCTATAGAAATGAAAATCGACATAAAATTCTCATTTTTTGAGAGAACGAAATTTTGATTTTCTCTCTTTTTTTATTTTTATTTTATTTTATTTTATTGTTTTTTTCATTTTGTTGTTTTTTTTTTAATTTTTTTTTGATGGGAAAGTGATATAACTTTCATAATTTAAATAATGGAAGTGTGGAGATGAAATTTTAGAAAATGTACGAGAGTGGGAGAAAGAAGGATAGGTGCATCGTTGTTGTTCATTAATTGCCTACACAAATCATCGATATTAAATATTTGGAATGCTATATCGTAAGTATATCCTTCTAATTCGACGGAAAGAGATTTATTAAATTGGACTTTAAAGCATGACCTGAGGTCAAGCTATTTATTTGGACATTAAATGAAATAAAGGGATCTAAAGTGAGTTCGGCACATTTTTCAATGTCAATTCCATTGTTCTCAACGTCCTCTGATCTTCCAATTTTTTTTCGTTTTTATCGTTTTGTACTTGTCTCACTGTTATATGCTGACAAGGTAAAAGATCAATTGTTGGAGAATTGGCGAGGTATATTCGAACAGTGTACTCTGTAATAATTCAACATGATTTGATATTGTTGGAGTGATCTGGAAAATTCATCGATTGATCAGTTCTTCGATGCCGATCGATCAATTAAGAGGTGATTAACGGTGGAATTTTTACCGTTGATTCTATATCGATCATTTATATAGATGGATAGAAAACGGTGGAAATATTTCAACAGAATCAATTTTGTAGAGTATTTATTTGGTTTTTTTTGAACTTTTATGATGTAAATCGTCGATAATTTATTGGCGTTTATATAGTATCGCCATAGTATTGTATTCGTGCAAAAAAAGGGAATTAATTACATTTCCGATCGTTTTCAGTAATTAATTAAGAACTCTTAGGGAATTAATTACTTCTGAATATAATACTGCTTATGATCGCCATATTCATAAATAAATGCAACATATCGACTTCAATGATGCAAAATTGGTTCTTATCGAGAGGCTAAATCGAGCTCGGCAAGTGGTGATGGAATTTGTGTGCACAGGTGAATTGCTGCTAGTGAGGAAAAAGGTATCTTGTGGTTTGGTTAGCCGAAGTTGGAGAAATTCAAAGAGACATCTAAATGTTAGCGTCTGATTGAAAGAATCAAATATTGATGAACTTTATTCTTTTATTGCCCTCTTCAAGAGGTGCAACAATTATTGTAATGACTTGTGAAGAGTCGTCAGAGGGAATTTTTGATTTCCGACAAAATTGTCGTTTGCTTGAAACGAATCGATATCGGTCAACTAGTCAGTTCTTAGCTATATGTGTCCGTCTGTGGCACGAGAAGGATGTTAATCAAGTTCCATGTCGTTTCATTGTCTCCTACATTTAACTATTATACATCGACTTTGCCCCATATCCTCTTCCTTCGCTAATTTTTGCGAGAGTGAACGATGATGGTGGTTGTGAGCCATTGAGAGCCCTAGTCAAGAGTTTAAAAAGATTTCGTCGACTGGTGGCTGACTCCGTCGGAGCCGATCGAGTGACTTCGTGGGTCCATTCCAGTCAGAATCTGGTCGTCAGCATTGTTGAAGACTTGCACTTCCATATCAGCTGCTATGAAACTCTCTTGAAATTTCAAACTTCCATGCAAAACGAAAATCACTGATGCGAACGGTGATCGTTGTCAAACATTGCTGTTATTTCTTATTCGAGCGATAATTGATTATCGAAATATGTTGTGAGCCATCTCGCAATGAGGCAAGCACACAATTAAGATACGCCGATAGAATGAGCAATCAAGCGTATTCGCTTTCAGTGTAATAATGCCGTCGGCTACAGGATGAATAGTGAGGCACCCTCATAACGTCTCGAGGGAAATAAAAGAGTAACGCCAGAGGATGCGGGAGTTTTATAATTATATGGTAATTAAGTATTTTCATAGGCACTGAAATTAAATTACCGGATATAGACACTCGTAGAAATTATTGAATAGCGTTGGTTATTTCACCGTTCCGATCACTCTCCTCATCGATAACATCACTAAAGCGGACGGCCAACAAACGATTTGAATAGCGATTAAATAGTCACGCTTCTCGTTATCAAGCATTAAGATCTTAACAGCTGTTTGGGACGACGTACCCCCTCCAGACTATTTCGTTAGTGGATAATGTTGTGGTTTTGCTTCAAGCCGATCTCGGTGGTAGCCGGAGCTAATGTCGTGCTCAATCAGCAACTTTGCCGAGGTGGATGGAAATTGCTGGTCGGGGAAGCGATTTTGATTCAAGCGAAGCGAAGACCCTTCTCATTTCAGATGATTCCTAGATAGTCGACAGCGTCATCTCGATTCGAGTCACGATCGCAACCACACTCAAAGCTCTCTTGTTTGTATCGAATAGGGGCCAAGTTGATGCATCAGCCAAGTTTTATTTAAAGTTTTTTCTATAAACTTGCTTATTTATGAACACTATCTATACGAAGAAAAAAAAAAGCGTTGCGTTGATGAGGGATAATCTGTGTGTATTGATTGTCATTGCACTGCAGGCCTTTATGATGCTGCAAGGGCAACGCTAACCGACGTCATATCCTATTTTATGTCCTACAAACCACATCCCTCGTCCGATCCCCTCCTTTTCTCCTCGTCCATTGATTCGCTCTTGCTCTCTCTCAGGTATAGATTTCAACTGCTTTCATTGATTTCCCTTTCTGATCCTATAGTTTAGAGCGCAATTTCTAAATGATGAGATGGACGACGATACATTCAGCCTCATTCATATTCGATAGTTTTTAGTCTTTTTTTATGTGCTCTAAGAGGAAAGATATATTTCGACTTATATATTTGATCATATATGTTATGCGACATCAAATTATTATAATAATTAATTAGCAATTTATAGGAATTCATATGAATTTTGCATATAAGCGAAATATATAATTAATATAAAAACATAATAATTATCGATGTTAACAGAAGTTTCTCGATGATTTTTCAAAATGTTAACTTTATTAGTTATAACGTCCATAGTTCGATTCCGATCAGTTTCTCTAAATTTTTGATGATTTATACGACACTTCATGTTGTTGTTTTGGTTATTTCCCAACAAGATTATCATTGATAGTGATCATATATTAAGAGATCTTTGATTTGTGGTACTATCTAGTTAATATTCGGGTAATTTAGAGCATTGGACGAGAATATGCGTAAATGATTTCTAGCAGACATAATAAGTGAATTCAGATCGAATAATCTGAAAGTGTACTTATTTCGAACAAAATGAACGCTTAATTAACTAATTATCTTGACTGGAATTTCCTATAGGAAAAAGAGAGAACAGCGTAGAGAAAGTACAATGAACGAACGTTCTATCAAAGAACTTCATTAGCTGAATGAATTTCATTGAATCCCTTTAGATAGTCTTCAGCTGATTTCTAAAAAAAATAAATTTTACAATATTTATTGAGAATATTTTTTATTGTATAAAGAAAATATTTACAGCAGTATGTATTCATACTATTGGAATGAATATTGGTTATTCCGATTTGCGGTGATGCTCATCGGATATGCTACCGTTGCACTACCGTTAACTATTATTATTATCTATACGCGACATCGATATGCTGGTTTGGTTAATTTCCCATTGTGCAAATCGACGATCAATTCGATCAGCTAATTTTTACTGAGAAAACGATCAATTCCTAATTCCCTAATTAAATAATTAGCTATTGGATTATGTTAACGTCACTCATTTGATCGTTGCTACGAGATATGATCGAGGGAAAGGATCAGAATAGAGTATGCACAACGATTGCAGTAAGTCTAGCTAGTAGTCATTTATGTTAGTGTAGGTGCTATGTAGACTTAAATTTCTGCCTTATATTTCATATATTCCCATCCGGATTATCCTCTGCCATACGCTGAAGTTTAATCTCTTGCTCGCAGTCCGGCGGATTACTCCGGTTACAGTGTTTCCGTTGAAAAACCATTTCTTCACTTCTTGCTTTCATGCATTTTATTGAAATATTGGAGTCGTCACCTCGATAAGGACCTCCGTCAGTTTTGTTCCCAATAGTCGGCCGTAGCCTTAATGTGGTACTGAGTGTCCAGTGTCCTGAGTGATCCGTATTCGGGAGCACATGTAGACTTTTTATTTCCTTTCTGTCACGAGTGTCCAAGAATCGACGGCTCTGCTCGACGAGATCTCTTCGAGATGGAAATCTGCGTCCCTCCCTCCCCCTCTCGCACTTCCAATATAGCACATCCAGAATCAGAATTAAGCAGTTATTGAGCTCAAAAATACTCATCGCTATTGTTTTGCAGAATTTTTCCTTTCTCTTTTATAGTCATTGATTGTAATTTCTTTTTTTACAATGCGATAACAAATTGAATACTTTCACTTCATACTTTCCCATAGTGCAATTTATGCGTTTCCTTTGAGAATCGTTTATGATAAAATAAAGCAGCTAATAATTGCGTTATTTAGCGAACAAGCTCGAGTTCACATCATGTTGGCAGAATTTTTTATTGAATCTTGCGATCGGTCATCCTGAATATGAACTTATTATGTTGGGTAGTGGCAAGAAGAGCACCGGTAACACACCTGGCAGTAGGCGATTGCTCGACGATTCGGCTCGTCTTATGCTTTATTTTGCCGGTCTGCAAACAACACTTGTCTCGATGGGATTCCTTCAAGAGCGTATTATCACACAGGTAGAATTTTTCCCCTTATATTTATGTGATTATCGTTATCTTATAGGAAAGTGGCGGCTGCACTGAGGGGGATTTGTGCTCTTATATTTAAAAGGAAAATTTATTCAATAGGTGAGAGTGATTGAGTTATTTGGGAGCGGATTTTTGAAAGATTACGATCGAAGTGCTAGACAATTGCGAATAAAGATGACATAGAAGATTCGCCCGCATAAAATCGATGCGAATTATTATTTTCGCAATTTATTGCATAAATATATTAAATGATTATAATTTTCGAGAGAAAATTTCTTTGTTCGAAATATTTTTTGTTTAATTTTTTGCACTTTCAAAGATCTTTCCATTTGGAGTATTTGTAATTTTATAGTGCGAAGGAAATGATGTTTACTGACTTATCGAATTAATTATATGAATAACGTATGTTTATATGGGTTGATCTTTGTATTTCTCCTTTCTAGCAGATCATTTGCAAACAAATCTCTCTCTCTCTTTCTCCCTCCGTCCCTCTCTCTTTCTTTCTTTCTCTCTCTCACTCCTTGTTTTCTTATTTTCTATTCTTCTTCACCCTCGAAATTTAGTTGAAGTAAGATTCTTCCTAAGCATAATCTATATTTCGAGAAATTAAAAATATAGAATTCATTCATAATTAATGGGAAAAATTAAGAATATATGGCGATACAAATAATTATTTCTTCCTAATTTTTGTGTCCGAATAAAATTGATTAACCTTAATCTATTGTAGAAATAGCCGATTACTCTTTATCAACTTTAATTTCGAGGCAAAAAATTTGTTGAATCATTGAAATGAATTTTGAGAAATGAGCCTTATAAGACATTTTAATAAGAAAGATTGAGAGGAATGAATTGAGAGAAAAGAGAAACGAAGAAATGAGGCGATTTCATAAAATAATTTTTAATAAAGCGCATTAATAATTGTCATTTTACAGGGTTATATATCACTAACGAATCATACACAAATCGATAAATTCACCGACACTCAATTTCTCGTATTCTGTAATCGAATTTTCGCACTTATTTTAAGTGGTACTTATTTATTTTTTCATTGGAAAAGGTAGGCTTTTTATTCATATTTTATCTTTAATGAAGAGTAGCTTCATTGTTTATACTCCCTACTTCATTGTTTTTTTTCTGTCTTTTTTTGATCGTGGTAACGACAGAATGGGCAACTCTTCTGGCCGATTTGAGAATGGAAGAGGGTTTAACTATTCTTAACTGTTGCATACTGAAATTGAAGGTTGCTTATTAGAACGTATACTAGGAAGTCAACAGTTCGCGGGGAATAAGTTTTGGCTCATATATGCTGATAGGAGGATAAGGGAAAGAGTCCTGGTTGCCGAAATTATTTTAGTAGGGGTACCATTCTTTTTCATGTCAACACATTAATATTTCTTTCCTGATATGGTTTGAGCAGTCTAACCGCTTATATTGTTATCGTTGCGTAGAATTTTTCGTAGATAATTATTTTGTAAAATTTCTTCTTGAAAGTGAATAAATTTCACTGAATTGGATATTAATCATCTTCTGCAATAATTCCTTATGCTCATAATTTCAGGGAGCCACCGCATGTTCCGCCATTTTATAAGCATTCGTTCACATCTATTTCAAATACCCTTTCATCGTGGTGTCAATATGAGGCACTAAAATTCGTCTCATTTCCTACTCAGGTATTCATTCGCGATGCTTTTTTATCTCAATCTATTGTTATATTAATCATCCTCCATATTATTGGGCAATTTTTTCCTTTTTTTAAGCGATTAATTTGTGATGGAATTTTTTAGACGAAACATTTTTACAATGACTAATTTATCTTCTTTGCCATTTGGGTCTCTTTATCCACGTATAAACTTATCTGTATCAGCAAGGATACAAATATTAGAGCTCTTTCGTATATTTGGTCGTATATTTATGTGCAGATATTTTTGTAGGTGACAGCATTCCATTTGAGAGAAATTAAAACAAAAGAGTGTAAATTATGTCCACCGCCTATTCTTTTATTTATATTCGTTGCTTCATTGTTTATTTTTTCTGACTTGGTAGTATTTCATTTCAAGTGAGTGCTTTTTTTTTCGGGAATAGGGGATATTTTTTCGTTTAAACTTAATCCGAAAGAGAGTTTCCCCCATATAATCTTCGAATAACACCTCTTCTGATCTTGAAAGTTCTGATAATTGTGCTTGATGAGGAATAAAGAATTTCGTTCACTTATGGGAATGGAAGTTTTGCCTCGAGATTATTAAGCGATCAATATCTTCATTTTCTTACAGACAGTTTGCAAAGCTTCAAAAGTACTTCCGACGATGTTGATGGGGTTTGTGGTCAGAGGTGAACGATATAGTCGTGCCGAATGTGCCTCTGCATTATTTCTCGCCTTCGGCGCATCGTTATTCTTTTTAGCGAATAATATACATAATTCTATATATACAGGTAGGTGTAGGTGTGTGATTTAATTATTAAGGCAGAGGCCTTTATTTAAAAATATTTAGAAGTATATTGAAAGAAATATTTCTTTGTTTGGAACAAATAGGATACAATTTTTTTTTCAAATTTTACAGATTTATAACAGAGGTCTATAATTTTGATAGATCATATAGAGAATTCTACTGATTTTCGTATCATGTCATATCATATCATATCATATATATATATATATATATATATATATATATATATATATATATATTAATATAATATATTATTTAAGCGTTTATTAATGATTTATTTTGCAGTTATCTTAGGTGTTAACTGCATTCTATTTTAGAGATGTCATTGTTTGAGGTGTCTGTTCGTTAGTTAAAGATAATTTATAAATTTTCTGCAGTAATTGTCAGTCGGTGATCTTTTTTTGAAATGATCTTATGTGTTACATCTGAAGAGAGAATATCAACCTGTAGAAACGTGAAAGTTAATTTGATAATTTTCACAGTATCTAAGTTATAGATGATCTACTATGATTATATTTGTTTCAGTTTCTTAGCTTTTTGTTCACAGCTGAGGTGTTTTTGGTTGATTTTCAACCGATCCATTCGATATGAAATACAGGTGATGCATTTGAAATGTAAAAGCACATATCATGCCATAATATCGGGCGTGTTCTCCCAGATTTGTATTTTATCCGACTATGTTACTGGCAAATATCGAGAATCAAAATATATTAATTGCTATTTCTGTAAAAGTATTTATTTTTAATCAAGTCTGTGAAATGCACTATATGAAGTTGTGAAGTGAGTCTCTTGTTGAGAGTATTTATTTGAGTTTGATGGATGTTTCGAGTATTTTTACCTATATCGATCATTTCAGATCATGCAACAACTTTATCGGGTATTTGTCTTATGTTCGGCTACCTCATGTTTGACGCGTTCACTCTCAATTGGCAAAAAACCTTATTCGATACTCAACCTCGTGTCTCCAAATATCAAGTACATTCCACTGTTATGATCACTTAATGACTACCGCTCTTATATATTCGAGTGTTATATACGCTTGATAATCATCATTTTTAAACCAATTCGTGTTACTAAATATAGTTTTGTTTAATTGAGGTGATTAATGTTTAATTCTGATATTCGTTGAGATATAGTAATGGTTACTTGATGACCACTTTCGTAGAACTAAATCCCATATTACGAAGTGTAGGAGTAATATTTAACTGATGTGAGAGTTAATTAATTCAAGTGATGGTTGAGGCGCAGTAATGGTCATTCGTTGACCACTCCAGTAGAATTGTTTCAGGTTATTAAATACAGTAGTTTATAACTGAGGTGGATGTTAATTAATATAGTTATGCTTTCATTGATTTGTAGATGATGTTCGGTGTGAATGCGTTCAGCACAGTGCTATGTTTGGTATCGCTTATTGAACAAGGCACTCTAATTTCGTCATTTACCTTTATCGTTTCTCGTCGTCATTTCGCACGTGATGCTTTCCTTCTCTCGCTTTCAGGGGCATTTGGACAGGTAATCACAATATTTCATGTACTGCATGAATCTTCTCTTTTTTCGCTCCTTATTTACCTGCCATTATCTTCTCCTAGCTGTTCGTCATTTGAAGAGATATTTGTGAAAGGTGTTTATATTTGGAAACAATGAGCGGTAGCTTAAGATTTAAGCTAGCGTTTGAATAAAATAAATTGGTCGGTGATAGATTAAAAATTTAGAGATTATTGAGAGGATGTGATACTTCAAATTTTTTTCCCGACTAATTAATTTTGAGGTACTAATGACTATTAGAGTTCTAGTCGAATCTCTCTCTTTTTTTAAATTTTTTATCTTTCGTTTTTTTCCTATGAAAATTTGTTACATTTATTTATTGTATAAATGGCAATGTGTTTAGTTTCCGATAGTCTTTATTTGTTAGAAATACTCGTAGCAATGATAGTATTGACGTATAGACGGATATGTGCATAAGATAAACTGACTGTAAAAGATTTCATTGAAGTCTTCTCTCCTCCTTCTCACTTAGAGACTTTCAGTAAACCCGCCTTGTCGCTCATATAAATCACCCAGTAAATTTTTGTGAGCAGTGATCTTCATCTTCTCACCTCTCATTTTCCATCCTAATATTTTAAAGAAAAGGTCCTTTGATAGATGTGAAACATTGTTGAAGCCATCATCGCATCTCAGAATTTGAAGTGAAGATGGTTTCTTTCCAGTGACTTACTTAAATATTTTGAGAGTTTATATTCACCGAGTTTTATCCCTGTCTTAATAGTACATCGTCGAAATTGAATGCGACTACCTTCAGTTTACTCCGATAATAAGATTTTCTATTTTTGTTGTTGGGAACTCAGCAGAGGTTTTATGTCGTTTATCTATCCGTTGCAACGATGTATCTTGACCTCCTGTCTTTTGTGCCTGGCCCTAGGTCATGCATCCAGATTTTTTTCTCGCTGAGGTCATGCTTCTTGCTCTGTTACGCTTCCGCCGATCCTCGTCATGGTTGGATCCATCGAAATGAATTGCAGGTGGTAATATATATGACGATCGAACGATTCGGGCCGATAGTATTTGCAATCATGATGACGGTTAGGCAGATTCTGTCGATAGCACTCTCGGCCTTCGCCTATGGTCATCCGATGTCACCGCTTGCTGTTTTAGGACTTATAATTGCATTTACGGCTATTTTTAGTAATATTTATAGACAGTATTTCAAGAATTATACAGTTAAACGACGGTCCCCTTTAAGTCAGTCTTAGATAAGGGAGGGGGAATATTTGGTGAGGAGGTTGGGAAGATGGGGGGGGGGGGGGGGAAGAGGAGGTCTTTGAGATCTTGAAAGGGGATATCTGTTCGCGTTTAGGTTGGTAATTCATCGCTCAGATTTCATTTTAGTAGTATGTGAAGATTTAGTAAACCATTTCAGCCCTGCAAAAATTTCAGGAGGGAGGGAAAAGCTTATATATTGAAAAAACATGGACCTGAGAAATTGTTAATTTTTCATAAGTGGTTGAAATGTTTTATATATATTGTATATTTTTATCTCGTTGGAAAACAGCATTTCTGGCTATTGTTTGTTTATAGATCATTGTTGAGAAACGATACGTATGGTCGATTTGTGTGTGGAAATTTATTGAATTAGAGTTCAGCGTTTTGAGCATATCTTAGAATACTCATTGTCAGCGTAAATAGTGGGATTTAATTCATGTTGCATAGGATGGGATTAATTTTTGATACTAGATTCGCTTTAAGTCCAACTAAAATCTTGAGTCCGGCTAGAATCTCATTGTCGAGACTTCACTGTGAAGTCCGACTAGAATCTTATTCTCGAGACTTCACTCTGAAGTCCCACTAGTATCTACGCATACCTTGCAATGTTTCCGTTATTATGTTATAATGGATCTCAGTAACTACGCAAGATTGGACGGAAGGGGTTTAGAGACAAACGACATTTCTGTTCGTTCCCTCATTTGAAAGAGTTCTTTATGATGATAGGGATATTAAAATGCTGATTAAATGCAGGCTAATTTCCACCATAAACACATCTGTTTTACATATTCGTAATTTTTGCGGTTTCCACTCGACATTTTGTTTCGCTGTTTTTTTTATATATACTTTAATTAGAATATAGAACCTTTCCTTGATATGTAGTGATTTTAAATCTTGCGTTAATAATGCTAAAATTGCTAGGATAATGAATGGAATTTATCAAAAAATTCGAATTTTTTTGGGTTGGGAATTCTTTGATCTTCAATAGATTTAGGAGATATTTATGATTTTTGAGGCATTTGATCACACATCCGTGAGCGTTATTTGGAAGAGAGGGAGGGGACACAGCAAAAATTAAAAGAATATGGACAAGGAATGACAATTTTCCGTCTTTCCTAAGCGGGAATGCTTTGTTTCTTTTCTAGTGAAATTGATATATTGGCTGAAAGTTGTTGCTGTATCTTACTTGACCAATAAACTCGTTGAGTGATGATGCAACTGATCTTAACATTAAAAGGGAGGCCGAAATTGCCCATTTCAAATGGACTATGAAAATGATGGTAAGAATATTATCAATGGGCGAATATCGTATCGCGTCTACGATGGCGGCATCGAGTGGAAGAGGTGGAACGATGACGCCGTCTTCCGTAATGGCAACGATGACTGTAGTGTGAAAAATCAGCCGATAAGAGAGGATGATTAGGGTGAAGTTGCTTCGCTATGAAGCTGATAAGTTCCCTTGAAGGATTGTAGCGATCGTTTTTACGCTGAACTGCATAGTCTTGCAGTGTATACAACTCAATTTATTGCTGTGCTATACAAATTCATCAAACGAAGATGCGACTACTGATGTATGCTACGGTAATATGTGATATATAATCTATACGATGTATTGCGGACCTATTTGCATTTTTTTCTTCTCACTTATCGGCAGGTAGCGTCGGCGCTCCTAACACGCTATGAAAAATGGTCGCTCCACTTGAAGATTCAATCGGATCGTGGGCTGATGTCGTACTACGAGTCTCGACCACCTATCTCGCGAATGCGGAGAAGAAACGATGTGCAATAACGATGGGAAATGGTCTTTCCAAAGGGATGATATTATAAATCTTAGATAATCAAGCTGTAGACCCCAAACAACGTGGAAAGAGGAGAGGGCATTTTGCATTATGAAGACGCAAGCATCCTGGGAAAGAGCTCTGCAGTAGGATCACATTCCTAGAAGGCGTTTTGCGACCTCAGTGATCATCAGAGGACTGCGCACTCTGTATTTTGGCGCTTTGGGATGACATCTTCACTGGAAAGTTCGTGCGAGAATAAGGCGAGAAATTCTGCTATGTGTTGCATAAAACTAACGTGACCACGTGACACCCTCCTGACATCCTGAGTCCACCAAGAACCCCACCCGCACCCCCTCCCTCCATCCAATCTTGCTCTGAGACGAAATTTGTACTCGGAAATACAGACCTTGTTCGTCGTCGGGCACATCCGTATTGGAGTTTTATCACTTTTGGAAGACTACCAAGAAATGATTCGTGGCGGGACCTTGTTCAAATGTTGGCTCAAGGTGTCAACATCCATGATTCATGGTCGGGGTGCAAGATTTTATGGGTAGAAAGCGGCGTCAATAAGCGGAAAGGTGAGGAGAGGAGAGGGAGGTACGAGGGTGTGGAGTTGTCGCATTTCAGGTGAGGAGTGGGACGGGTGTACTGCTACTCGTGGGACAGCATAGAATACTCGGGTTTCCACTTCATTCTTTCCCAAATGAATGCAATGATTGCTATCAAGATATTCAGATGTACCAATCACCTACTGATAGCTTCATAGGATTGTTGTTATCGTCACGTTTACCTTCTCGAGTATTTTCACTTTCCTTATATTATTACTTGCACTTCGATCATTTATGTGTTTAAGAAGTATGCAAGTATTCGTAGTTCTCGTCAGGTAACAATATAAAGTAATTAGTAATGTAACTTAATGGTTACAGTTTTTTTTTCTAAATAAAGATAGCCAATAAAGTCGACTGGTAGTTGATTTCTCCATAAGGTTCTCTATTTCTTGAATTATTTGCTTCATTTATCGATGTTTAGCTTTCTTCCCATTTTGATCGTATATTGCCGATGGATGTGAATTATTAGAATTTCGAAGATGATATCCTCCGTTATGCGGTTCGAATATTCACTATGATTATCTATTTTGTTCTCTTCAATTGATTCTCTTTATTCGCTTAAATCGATTAGCCTCTACTGCTTTCTCATATATTCATATTATATTTGCCGAGCCATTCGTATACTTCACATACCGTTTGCCGTTTTATTCACTCATTAAGTGGGATAAACGAAATGAAGGCTTATCGCCCGTATTGGTGATCATATTTTTAGATTGGGCGATTCGAAAGGAGTTGTTGAATTGCGATCTTGCCCGTATCGATGGATTCACAAGGAAGAAAAATCATTGTCGTTGATAACGGCACTGGGGTATAATTTTCTTCAAATAAACTTCACCGCCTAAGTTATTCATTTCAATTCATTGTGGGTTCTCTTGATGGATTTTTTAGATATGAAATATGAGATCATTGAATATGAAAGTTCATTTTTAATTCTACACAAATAGATCGATATATATTCATTTCGAGTATTCTCGCCGCTAGATCTATTCCGGAAAATTTCATTGTTGCTACGAAGTGTTTCGGGAACTATTTCGGCGAGTATTCAATGCAGATGTCGGCTAATTTGTCGCATAAATCCATTCATTGCAATAGCCTCAGATCGCAAGAGAGCCGAGATGAGGACTCTTCCTTACGGGATCTAAAATATTCTGGAATGAGAACATGCTCATTGCTTTATACCGTTGAATTTTCAAGTCTTGCTATGTTTGAATTTGATTAGTTTTAATTCATTTGATCAGTTTCAGTTCGTTAAGTGCGGCTATGCGGGCACAAATTTTCCATCGTTCATCTTCCCATCGGTTGTCGGTCGACCAATTGTGCGATCTTCGCAGAGAGTCGGAAACATCGAAATTAAGGTTATTTCCTTATGTAAACAGAAATGATTTCGTAGAGGAGATGCGTCTTCCCCATTTTCACCCTCTCCCCGTCGCCCCAATCCCCATCCCTTTTGCCCTCTCTTCTCTTCTTTTCTCTCCACTGAATATCTTGATCTTGTCTCCATACCATTATTGCTGCTCATTGAGGTGTCTGTAGCAGTGAATATAAAAAGTTCCATAATGTGGTTGGCATATTGCTAAGAGTATTAATAAACGTAATATATTTGTTGCAAAAATTTTAATGCAATTACGATTCAGATATTTCTTTTTCGGGATGCATACTTATCGGGGAAACGTTCGTATGTTGTAAGCGAATTTTTTCCCCTTCATTTACATCTTAAAAGAACAAAATTCTTCATTGCTAATGTTGAGCTGTTCACTACTATGAGCGAATGATGTTCTACATGCAGCAATATGAAATATCCATACAAATGAAGGAAGAAAAGTGACGATCGTCGATTATTTCTTCGTGATAGCATCTATTGAGGGAATTAGCTGCAAATAGCAAGTTTTAAAGGATTTAATGGTTGGTGAAGAGTGCACACAGCTGCGTCAGATGCTCGACTGCAGTTATCCAATGGAAAATGGAATCGTCCGCAATTGGGATGATATGGGTCATGTATGGGATTATACGTTCGGACCTGAAAAGTTGGATATCGACCCGAAGGTAGGTTATTTTACTTTTCGTTCATTTATTAGTATTATTGTTGTTAATGGTTATTATTGGTGGAAAGGAGTAGCTGTAAGCATGTGTCCGTCCTTTTCTTGCAGAGGATCTCTAAAGTTAGGAGTTTTTTTTTTGAAATTATAGAGGCATTTTGTGTATTAAAGAAGTGACCACAATGAACCATTAAATTGGTTTTTTTATTAATTTCGAATTATTTAAGTTCAAGATTGAAGACTTCACAACTTCTGGATATATGTGGCGTAGAGGAATTCGTAGTAATTTCTTCACTTGCGGGTTCGTATCACCCGTTTCATTCACAGTTGCGGACAGCCGGCTGTAAATAACTCCGTGCAGCGGTGAAAATTTGCTGCATTAGATAGAAACAGTGGTCTTGTGATATCACCAGGGGGTTGGAAATGTGCAGATCATATGGTCTATGTTAAATGACAGCTTTATTTAGTCAGAAGTATTTTCACATATGAGAGAGTGTGAAAACAACGCTTTTTTCAAGTTTCTATGGCGCCTATGAGCACTTGCAGCTCGCTGTCCGCATAAACCGTTCAGTGCACCGAATAGTGAGTGCCCTTTGAGCTTTGGATGCACATAAAGAGGACCGTTTTTTTTCCACCCCAATTTTGCAAGGACCTTACAACAGTGTTGTAATGCTCTAAATTAAAGGTTATGCTCCTTAAAAAAGGCTAGATGGATGTCTGTTTGGAAGGGATAGAGAATTGGCTATTTGATCAAGTTAGACCTAAACACAGTCGGCGTTCGAATGGCCAGGTACTCAGGGCGATTTCGTTACTGTTCTTAGCATGGAAGTACGTTATTGGATGTTATATTACTAGATGAATAATGTCCATTTGTTAATTTAGGTTTTTTTTGCATGCGAACAATGAAAAATGTAATCCCACTATATTCTCTTTTTATATGTATTTGCAGAAATAATCATTTTCATTTCATAGTTTTCAATATAGATTTGCGTTAATTTATATTTCAGTAAATTTCAAAAGGTTTAATTTGAAGAGAATAGGAGTGTTGTTGTTGCAGGAATGTAAGCTGTTATTGACGGAACCACCACTGAATCCGAGTAGCAATCGAGAACGACTCTTCCAGGTGATGTTCGAGCAATATGGATTCAACTCGCTTTATATTGCTGTACAGGTAAGTATTCACTCAGTTGTTGAAACACTTTGCAGTTTTTGCTCAGCGCGACGTCATCGTCTTTCAGTTAGTAAGATGTGGAGAAAGCCTTGAAGAGAAATGATCTTGTGTGATTGATTCGACTGCTTAAGGGTATTCGTCTATTTACGCAGGTTATTGGAGGCGGGAGGGGGAAGGGGGTTATAAGGTGCATTATTGAGGTTTAATGCCACTGCCTTTCAAAATGAGTGCTCAAAAGGCAGAGGAACGCTCCAGGTGTTTCATAATCGCAGTTAATGTGACTTATCATTGCATTATACACTACTAGTAGTGCGTCACATGAAGTTTACGTAATGAAATGAACCGCCATTAGTGACCAGTCGGAAGCCCCTAAGAATCGACTTTGATAAAAATTGCGATGTGTCGACTGAGCGGTATATCGATTCCTTTTTGAATTTCTGGAGTGGTATTAAATCGAAGGATATGCATATTTCTACTTGAGTTAATTCTTCAAAAACTTGTAAAAAGCATCGATGCAATTAAACGGTGATGTATTTTCTACTGCCGCAATGCGAGACAGCGAATATTGTCATCTAGAATGAGATAAATTGAAAAAATAGAGCGAAATCGTTTCTAATTGCCTATTATTGGGCGATTTTGAAAGATTTTTTGGGAGTTTCTCGACGATGAATTGAGATTTACTGACGCCACAAATTTGCCTCTCAAAAATCCTCTCAGAAATTCTATGGAAATGTGACAAGGATCTAAAAAGGGCATGGAATCGAAGGAATTGCCATTTTGAAAACACATTAAATGCCAAAAGAAGTCACTGTTTGCATAAAGATTGTGAAAGCAATAAATATAGTTTATTTTTAAGGCAGTGCTAACACTGTACGCGCAAGGTCTACTGACAGGCGTCGTAGTGGATAGTGGTGATGGAGTGACCCACATCTGCCCCGTATACGAGGGTTTCGCACTTAATCACCTCACAAGACGACTCGATATTGCGGGAAGGGATATTACACGATATCTGATCAAGGTTCTTTCTAATTCTCAATTGCCACCATTTTTTGAAGCACAGGGATTTCCAGTAATCAGATGAATGTGTCGTTGAAGTGCTGGAATTTTCAAATGTTTTGGAAGTAATGAGCATTAGAATAGCTTTGACTGTTTGGTAAAATGTGGCATGCGAACATTGCAATATTTCACGAGAAATTGAGTATTGCTTCGTTGCAGTAAGTTCTAAATTGCAGTTGTAGTTGCGAATAAGCGCACAATTGAAAATATTCATTCTTCAGTGTGCAGTCGGTTTTTCATTTCGGTTCTCGCTTGTATAGCAGATATGTTTTGCTATTCACGTTAATGTTTCGTAATTGGTTTGAGGCATTTCTCTCCTTATCGCCGCAGTATTCTTCATTCCCTTGTTTCGTTTTAGATGTATCCTATGATCACAGTTTTTTCAATACTTCTACGTTTTATGTTTTTACCACCCACTTCGTTTTGTCCTTTTGCCATACTGAGGTCATTTTTTTTCTGCTTTTGACCAATAGAAATTGACTGATTTTGCAGCACAAGTTAGGGAGTGGACAAGGCTTTAGGAATTCGCTGAGGCAATCTTACTCCAGAGAGACAAGTCTCATCGAAGTCTTTGAACCTGTAAGAATCTCTATCTTAGTCTCACTGTGTATCGATCATGTTAAAAAATTAACGAAGCAAGCGTTGATATTATTTCAGTTGCTTTTATTACGCGGTTATGCTTTTAACCATTCGGCAGATTTCGAGACAGTTCGTCTCTTAAAGGAGAAGCTATGTTATGTCGCATATGACGTCGAACAAGAGCAACGACTCGCTCTCGAAACCACCGTGCTCACCGAATCGTTTACTGTGAGTTCATTTGCTTGTTTTTTTCCGTCTCTATCTCAGGTAACATCGATGTGAAGGTATATCATACTCTAACATGATGATACGGAAGCAAGCGAGATGGATATTGGGAGTTTTCTGTAGGTGGCTAGAGGCCGGTTGTAAAATACGAGGGGCAGGTACTTAAATGCCCAAGCTTCGCAACGGTTACTGCAAGTTGACATGATGACAATAGATATAGATTGTTTTTATTTGAATTGAGTTCATCAGTGCTGCTTCTATGTGCAATATTTGCCACGAAACAAATTTAGAGCTCTATGCACTAAGTGCGGAAACCACAGCTGGTTGATTCGTTTCCAATTTGAACAGCTATATGTAGGCGAGACTTCTCAGAGGTGTTTTGGACTGAGGAATTTCTTGATCACGTTAATAGCAGTTTTTCCATCTGACAAATATTATACTGAATTAACTCCCTCATTTTCCTGTCGGTTTCTCGATGTCCTCTCTCAGTCCGCTTCTTGCGAGGAATTTTGGGAATTATCAGAGTGATTGTCGAGAGTGTGTTTGTATGTCGTTGCAGCTTCCCGATGGGAGAGTAATTCGTGTGGGTGGCGAACGCTTCGAAGCTCCCGAGGTGTTGTTCCAACCTCACCTCATAAATGTGGAGAAATCGGGTCTAAGTGAGCTGCTTTTCAGCGTTATTCAGTCGGCCGATATTGGTTAGTTTGCGTTCTCGTTTCGTAGCTCTTTATGGGTGTACCGAGTTTATTGAGTTGCCTAAGCGTTCACTGTGGAATAGAATCGAAATTTTGAATTACTTTAGATGAAGAATTGAATGGCGTTCGTAAAAGCGACAGAATGTTGAGGGAACGTGTTTATGTTCTGTGATCATTATAGGCGCATAAAAAATGATAGGTTGAAGTGATTACCAATGGAAGATGATCAATGGCGATTTATTATCAATTATGTAAATTACTGTATCGCTATTCGTCCCATTGTATATTGGATCATCACTAAACGGAAAATTAAAATACTGTACAGCAGTTGTTTTTCCAATGCAGTTTTGTTTTCTCCGAATGCTGGCTACTCTCGAGAACGTTTTTAAATGCAGCCCATCTTGATACTTGATCAGCACCTTGTTAGCGGATTGGGAGTTTATTTTATGTAGATTAGTTTTGTTTATTATTTTAAGTGAAGTGATCCTTTTTTGCAGATACACGCTTAGAATTCTATAAGCACATTGTGCTGTCTGGAGGCACGACCATGTACCCAGGCTTACCGAGCCGTCTGGAACGTGAGCTGAAGCAACTTTACCTCGATCGAGTCCTCAAGGGTAACACCGAATCTTTCCAGGTAATTCAACATTTCCACAATCAAATTAAATCTTCCCAGGAAAATACATTCGCTGTTTCCCAAGCATTAAAACGAGCATTAAAATTCGCGATTCCCGTTCAGTGCAGTCTTCATCGGAGTTTGTTGGTCGTTTAAAGGAGTGACAATTGATAGTTTTTGCATTTGCAGTTAGTTTTTAGCATTCTAAATAGTAACAGTTTTGATTGTAGAGGTTAGCAAATAGAGACTACTTTTGTATTAATTTGGGCAACGAATTTTGCACTCGCTATTTTATCTTCGGGTACCACAGGGAGAGGGGAAGGAATGGGTGAAGGCTTTAGTGATTTAGTGGTGACATCATTGTTAGAACGCAACCATAGTCCTACGTTACCGAGGGGAACGTCGATTAATTAACTGCACCACTGATTCGCTTTTAAGTGTAACGGAGGTGTTGGGCACATGCAGACAGGTGCAGTCAAATTGGTTGAACCTCATTTTACTATCAGAGATGGAGCCTTGTCGTCGATGACCGTATTCGGTGATGAAATATTGGTTCCCCCATCCGTTTACCCACTCTGATTTCGGAGGCAAAATACAAGCCGTTGACGAAGACGATATTGAAAAGAGAAAGAAAAGGAGAAAAGAGTACGCTTTTAAAAACGCGGAAGCATCGATGTATGATTTTGCAAGCGTTGCAGCTATTGATCCTTTGATCGGAGTTTAGTAAAAATTGCCAGCCACTAGTTTTTCACTGCTGAGATGTATACGCCTCTGGCACGAGCGCGATTTATCTCTCCACACAGTGTTTTTGCTTGTGAACATTCCGCCCTACTTTCCGCTGAAATAGGGCAATAAATTCTGTCACCTTCCACCTCCTCGCCCTCCCTCCTCACTTGAGAAAAATCCTTTTACGCACTGGAAGGGAGTTGCCCATCTGGGCTGTAAGTATTTCGACCGATCCGTCGAAGGAAGTGAGTATTGGAGCACCTTCTAGAGAACACCGGGGTTCTTCGTTTCATGAAATAATTAGTTGTTTAGGTATCTAATGCCTACTCCTTACTTAATTTTTAGGGTAGGATGTGATTGGCACAAGATGCTCAGTGTCCTAAAACGTACAGCGTGAGAGAATTGGGATGAACCTGTCGGCTGCAATGCGCTAGCAAGTCAAGTCGGATTGACAGTTGCTGGTCATATGTACGCAAAATCGAATTATTTTGTGTGGATAAATTAAAATATTTTGTAGCTGAAGCTTTATTTCACTACGATTTGCAGTAGTACTAGCAGCGATTAGAGGAAATGTTTATTAGGTAGCATTTTGAAGATGCATATTCTAGAAGTTCAAAATACGCATCGAAGCACCTCCACGTCGCAAGCATATGGTGTTCTTGGGCGGTGCGGTATTGGCTCATCTAATGAGGGATCGTGATGCGGTTTGTTTTTTAATTTTTGATTACTAGTGATTGATTCTTGTTTAGGTTTTCTCAGTTGTTTGCTAATAGAAACTTCTAAAGCTGTAAGTAGCAGCAGAAGTCCATGAAGTAATTACTTATTTCCTCAGCAGTGAACATGCCACTTATTCATCAATTGCTCGGTTGATTTAAAGTAGTGGTCGTTCGACGATTTGTCTGAAAAGGGTGGATGAGGGAATGGTTTAATATTTTCTTGGATGAATAATATGCGTAAATTTTGTGTTTTGTCATGATATATCCGCATAAATTCTGAAGTTATCCATAGTTTAACCGTATAACATATGGAAACAGGTCAGGCTTACTGATATTCATTTGTAATCATTGAGGGATTTGTATGCAGTAGATCTCATTTCATGCAATTCGAGTCGAATTTATTTCACATCGAGTTATTTTTCCATTGATAAGTTTGGTGTTTAAGAAGTATTCACAACTTTCAAAAATCTATGCATCTCTTGGAGGGGGACATTTGTTATGTATAAATGTCAAAACCGATAGAACTGCGAGAAGCCTATATTCGAGAAAAATTAGACGGAGGCGTATGCTTGCAAAGTTTTTAATTTGAAGAAAATATTTTGTTACATATGAGGTTCGTTGGCAATTTCCGATAGTAGGTATGAGATTAGGATGAAAGGCTGATGCAGTTGATGCAAATTTCGGATATGCGCAAATATTCGAAAAGTGAAGGAGTTTCTCAAGAGGGCGTGTAATTAATGTAAACATTTTTCGAAAGTGAAATTATGAGAGCATAGGGCTTGTGTTGAAAAGATGTGATGTCGCCGTAGGCGTGGACCGTCGAATTGTTCGAGAGAGTATAAAGCAATAGTATTCTTGACACATGGGCTATTGGTATCGCTGTTTCGTACATGCGACCGGAAGTGGCAACTTCAGGATTTCTGGATCTCGAAAAACGAGTATGAGGAAAATGGCTTGGCGCAGTGCATACGCAAGCTGGGTATGAAATGATAACGTACAAAGTGAAGAGCGCTGATTGCAGCGATCAGTCATTTTCTCTCGCGATCCATCGTCACTCTTCGTTAGAGTTGCTATTAGCTTACCTGTGTCTTTAACTTTGTGGTCAATATGATTAGATCGAAGGAGATGATGTAAGAGGTGAAGGGGTTATTTTTAGACTCTCGATTGATCGAAGAGTCGTGATGAAAAGCAATGTATCATTATGCTGGGAAATTTTCTCGGCATCCTAGATTTCATTTAATCTCCTCTTAGCCAGGCAAATATCACTGCAGTTCAAATAAATTTTACAGTGCCTTTGGAAGTTTTCTTAAGCTGCAAAAGTCAAATCTTGCGAGAATGTTTGCGCTCTTGTTATGTATATTATTCACTTACGATGTCGTTATTTATTGTTGGCGCTGCATTTCCGGTCGATTTACTTACTTTATTTCGAGGCTGTAATTTAGCGTTATATCTAATTCATTGCTCAGAGAAGTTTAGGGGATTTGAAGAAATTGGAGGAACTTTGAGTGTAGAGAAATTTCAAAAATTCTCCACAGTGCTTGCTGATCGTTCCTTTTTTTCGCAGCGAGTTGAATTGATCGGCTTTAGTAGGTTGGGTGTTATTTTTCAGTGCTGTTATGAATGCGTTCCCACCGTTTGATCGCATGCCGATTGATCAGCAGTATAAGCCACTGTAACAAACCGATCATAATGATTCGTGGTGGCGAAAAATTGTATAGTGGGGAAATATTTCGACAGTGATCTCTAATCGCAATGTAAGCAGTTTAGACTGCAATCTTAAGCGCGGTCTTGTATCGCTCGTTTTGGGGATATATAGGTGTAGTGCTGGATTTAATTGTCGCCTCGGGTGAGTGCAATATCGTCTGAGGGCGTTGGTGATCTTTGATGTGAAAAACAAGAAATCGTTCGGCGATAGATTCGAATTTTTCGACGGATCATTGCAACATGTTTGGATCACGTGCGCTCAACAGTCGGTCCTATGTCTTGCTTGAGAGGTGCTTGTCCCTTTGTTTTGCTGCCATTAAGGCGGTTATGTTTGTGCTTCACTTTCGTGACGAGTTTTCTTTGTTATATAATTGCTAGAGAATGTGCGTTTAAGTGTTGTTGTGTAACTTGTACTCTTTAAGTTGTTTTCGGCTTTGTTTTGCGGCGATAAGGGAGGAGAGCGGGACTTATCGACTGGCGTGGTTGTTTTCTTGGCGTTATTATAAGCCAGAAGTATTCTTTTGTAGTTCTATGTATTGCTAACGGCTACGTACTTGGGTGACTTGTTGAAGTTAGCGCATCTTCGAGGAGCTGCTCATATAGAAGAGGGAAGAAGGCAGATGTCTACAGATTTTTGAAACAAAGCTTTTTAGCTGAGGAAAATATAGGTAATAGTTCTTATTATCAGCATAAAGGATTCACATTTGAAGGAAAACGAATTTCATGCCTTCGTATAATGTAATGTGAGGGGAGTTGAAAGTATTCGTGCCATAGAGATTGTACTAGAGGTTGCCATTTCACAAATGCTTTAACTTGATCGTACGATGGAGGGGTAATTCTGGGAAGCCTGGAATTAGAGAGCTTATAATGAGTCTAAGATATCTTTTTTGACAAATTGTGGCATAAATATATCACAATACATTTTAGATGACAAATTAATCAAAGTGATTATGACCTCCGTGTCCGGCGCTGAATACGTGCAGTTTCGCCGTTTTTTTCCCTTTTTTCAAAAATTCACTAATTTAATTTATCGCTTTCTCTTCGACGTCTTCACAGTTGTGATTTTTTATTTGAATTATTTTTATACTTTGAAAACAGCTTTTTGCCCATCAATAAAATATATTTTATTGCGTTTTGTGTAACAGCCGTCATGTTTGGGTGGTGCCAGATGAGCTCATCGAGGGGCTCCTGGCTCATTGAAATGGGATTTAGGCGCCTGGCTCCTTGACATTGGGTAGAGCTGCTTGGCCTGCAAAGGTGGATTCGTGCGTTTGGCTTACCGGGAATGGTTCCACTGCTTAACTTATTAAATGGGGACGAGTGACTTGATTATTGAGATGGGTGTAAGTGCAAGGCTCACTGAGGTGGATTGGGTTGGCGGGCTTAGTGAGATGAGGTCCGAATGCCTCTCTTACTGTGATGGGTTTCGGGTGCATGACTTACTGAGACGGGGTTCGAGCAGCTGACTTGCTAATAGATGATTTGGAGGATATGAAATCGCATCGCGGCAGCATAGAAATTTGAGAAATTAATATGCTAACATTTGCAGCAATTTTGTAAAAAAAGAAAACACCTTTCCTTTCTGGTGACAGTCTAGTATTATGAGGAGAGACGTACTTTATGGTTTGTGCTTTATGAGCACATGTCTTGCTAATCTCTCAATTGAAATTAGTGCCTATTAAGCAGTAGTGGAATGCTTGATATTTGAGATGGATTATTAGACTAGAAGGGGAAAAAGTAGTTTACAACAGAGGAGTTATTTTTTGGCAATAAAATCTCATTAAGTTGAAAAAGAGCAATAAAACATATTAATGACAAATGAATCCTCTGTCTTATGGAATTGTTTTGTAAGCAAAATATGTAAAAGTTATATGCGGATGAATTCTTCAATGTTTTATCAGTTTGCTGGAAATATGGTGGGACGAGAAAAATCATGAAATTATAGTGGCACATCTGTCCATGCGCTGTTCAAACTTTCAAGAAAGCTTACATTTGCATGTTGTACAAATTAACAGTCATCATGAAATCATCGATAAAATAGCTCCAATGAAGCTCCGTAGCGAACAAATGTTTGAGTTGATCTTTGAATCGGTTTTTTGTTATATGAACGGACCACTGATAGGATTCGTCCAGTCGAAGAGGCGGATACGAGAGGAGACTGAAGAATGTGCAGATGGATTCTTGGAGGTGTTTGTGCTTGGCATAAATTCTATCCATTAACAGTTGATTTTTATGATTTCAGAAGTTCGTGTTTACAATAAATGAATTAAATAAAGCATGCGATTGTTATTATTTTTGTCAAAGTTTATATTTTATGCTTTCTTTTATTAATTCATGAACGGCTTATGATCAGATTTGAATAGCTTTTTGTGTAGTGATTTTAACGGCTCAAAATTCTAATTGATTCAAACTAATCAGTGAGTTGAACGCATTTGGCTGCTGCCGAAATTAGATAATTTTGAAAACGTCAATTGGTTCTCTACTAGAGGCATTCGCCGAAAATCCCTTTCACAGCCGGAAAAACTGAAGGAAGAAACAACCACGGGATTTAATTTAATTTAATTTTTCTAAACATGTCGACCAGATTCCATTTTTTCGATCGAAACTCGGCCGGTAGTTTGTTATCGCATGTTCCATGCAAATGTTCCATGGGCCCGAGCGATGGACCTTCCCGTTTTTGGCTGCTTCGACTCGGCAATGTAGTTGACTTTTTCGCCGATTCTTGGTTTGCCTGTAAGAATAAACTTTTTGCTCTCGGAGAACTCGAGCCACTAAGATGATCCTTTTTTTCCAGGGTCGGAGTCAACAGGAGTCGGCTGTCATCTCGCGGAGTCGAAGTGGAGTTCCGAGCTACAAAGTTTGGGCTTCACTGAAACCAGATTCGTAATTACCTCATTTTACTGGAGTCGAGCGTTATCGGTAAGCCGTGCCCATCATATGAACATATAAACTTTCGCTAAAAGTTTTGGTAAGAAAAATATAAAATTGACAGTGGAATTTCGACCAAAATTTCAGCACATTCTCTAATTTGCAGCTATTTCTTAACAGAAATAAACCGGTGGTCTCCCAACCGAAGGAACCAGCCAAGTCTCAACCGAAATTAGCCAGTGCTTTTTCAACCGTTATTCTTTCGATGGTATAGCATAATCAGTCGTTTTGTGTCGAGCTATAAAATCATCAGTTTTCCTTAGAACAGTATAACTTTAATATATCATAACTTTAATATACTTCGCACTTAATAATTACAACATTATTATACAACCAAACAAACAACAATATTTACCAGATCTATAATGCTGTCCTTCGCACCAAAGTAAATATTAATTGTTTTGTGCGTTTTGTGTTCAATATAAAAATTCTGTATATAAATTCTTCCGCTCATAGTTCCGATCAAACAAGGCTATCAACCTGAGGAGGTCATGTGGAGAGTTCGAGCTTATTTATGCCGTGAAGCAAATGACATCCATCGACGTGCCGCCACCGACACTTCAGGTTAGTCTCGATTATCACTTCAGGTTAGTCTCGATTATTATATATGATAGTCGAGGCTGTCAGATTCTATGGCCAGTGACCATTTAAATTATTCTTTATTGTGCAGTCTATTCGTGATAACTGCTGAACAGAGCTTAAATATCACTCGATTAGAGATATATGCAAATTCCTAAATAGATGATTTTCATCTGTCAACTAAACTTGCCTTCGACTTGATTTGCCATTCGCGTTGGATTCGATTTTGATGGATCCTTCCTTACTTATCGTCCAGTTCCAATTCAGTATTGTTAATTTCTTCTTTGCTATTGGCTATTTAAGACTAAGGTTCTAGCTGAGGTTGCAACTTAAGCGGAACTTCAGTTCGAGCCGTTGCAATAAAACACTCGTTCAATTTTTTTATAGTTGCAGCTTTTGAGAGAATTTGAGAAGCATTAGCTCCTTTTATTTTCCTAAGTTTCGGAGAAGATAAATATGCGCGCTTATAGGTTGTTGAATGCAATACAAAATTATTTTGTCTACTCGATGCTTGAATGAAGCAGTGGGGTACTCAATATTGCATATTGCTTGATTAGACTTTTGCCATATGAAATTGTGTAGTGATTTTTTTCATAATGTATTTAACGCTAAAGTGATGTTAATTTTTCGTTTCTATTTTTTCGCCAATTTTTGGAGTTCTGAAATTAAATTCTCGAAGATTCTTCCTCCTTTTTTTTGGAAAAATTGGAATTTTCCTTATAGATTCTTGAAGAATGATTTCCTTTCGCTCTTCATCTTCACTTAGCATTCACAATAATGTCAGTTTAATACTTCCATTGCCAACACTTTAGTGGAACAGAGATGCACTCAACGATTGCTCGTTTATGTTCTCTTTTAAATATCTCACTGCTTAGCACATATCTCTCAATATTAAAATATCCTCTCGCATATAGAATTTCTTCATTTAGAATCAAACTTCCTCCTTCATGATTTTAACATATTTACATGCAAATCGAATTTTGAAGCGGTTTTTCGATATCTACAAACGAAAAAAATAAACATCCGCGTATTTTCTATCATTCACTTCTCTATAGACATCGGCGTAATGACGAAAATAGATTTCTGTCGGAGATTTAGTCGAATGATTGAGCTGATTAAAAATATGACGACGTTAATTTTCATACTTATTATTTATTGATGATTTCTCGACATTGATCGAGTAATTGAATTGTGACGGATATGAAAACGCATATTGTGCTATTTTCTCTGTCGTGCTTTCCCACTTATTTTGCTCATTCGAATGCCTCTAATCCTTCTCGCTGAATTTAAGCATTGAAAATTTTGCATGAAAATTGAAATTTCTATGGATGAAAGTATTTTCTATGTAAATTTTTCGAACTAACAACAATACTCTATGCAAGTGGTGAATATTCCCTAATGATTTCAGTATGTAGGAGAGGCTTCATCTATATGATTGATTATTTAATCGCAAACAACTATAAAAATCTTGGTAGGTAAATGATTATGCTAGACGTGATAGTAAAAAAGTGAGGCAACCTGATCGACTGAAGAATATTTCAAAGAGCAAATTATTGACAAGCAGACGACACACGGATTGATTGATAAACAGACGCAGACAGACATGAAAGATTAATTATTTAATGAGCAACTTAGCGTTAAGAAATAATGAAATTTAGAATATGCAAAACTGAACCAACCACTCATTCAGCATATCTCCTTCTTCGTTCGTCTCTACCCATTTTCGGAATTACTATTGAATTCCGAGTGCTTTGATAAGGCAACTGCAATAATGTTGCCACGTTTGTATCATCTTCTATTGTAAGATGTTGTTTTCTAGAGCATTTGATAGAATGAAGGATAAATGGAGGAGATGAAAGTTCAGAATTAAAAATTCCAGTCGTTTTTTATTTATTGTTTTGCAAGCATCATTTCGAAGCGATAAAAGTGGAAGTCGATTTGTGAGACTTTTGCGTCGATCGACGATAATTCTCATCAGGGAAGATATGAGAGATCCGCTCTCTATAGGTGGAGATTTTGAGATAATAATTAACAGCTGAGTAATAAATCAGTAGAAAGCAGAAATAGCGAGGAACTTTTCATTCTTTTTAATGATTCAAATTCGTTCTTTTTGCTTCTTTTTCCCCCGCAATGCTTATTATGAAATTTTACGATCGTTTAAGACAATTTTGAAATTATTCATTTCTATGAGAATTCTTTTTCTGCGAATATTTGAGCAAAATATGCCTAACGTTGCAGTGCTTACATTCTATATTACTATCTAATATGGTTTTTTCTTATTAAGATATTATTCATAGATGATAGCGTTACTTAATGAATAAGTAGTTAATTATAGGAATAAATGCTTAATTTTGATTGACTTTGTTTCGATCTGATTTTTTTCCACCTATTTCCATTAATTTTAATTATTTGGACATTTACTATCGCTTAGTTTAGAAATTTTTTGAATTTTTTTCATTATCACCAAAGAAGATTTCAATTTTCTATTGATATCAGTCATATAATAAATCATTTTGGGCGACTGAACGACTGAAACGATTGCTTGAATGGGAAATTCTTTTTTTCCATTTGTGTTTAAAAAACACTTCGAGCATAATTTCCACATATTTGAAATGTCCGAATTCTTTGCTTTTTCATTTTCTTTGATGAGATTCTTAGAAAATATTCCTCAATTGAAGCAGTTTTCTTTTTCTTATCACTTAACGAAATCTTTTATCAATGATAACAGTATTCTGTAAATTTCATGATCGTTGTTGTCGTAATCGTTTCTTAATCATTTGTGAACATTTGTGATCGTTTCTTGAATTAATTCTAAACATCATTTCGCGAATATTTTTTTGTTATTGGTTGTTTTGTTTTCCTTTATTTTCTATGTATTCCTCGAAATATTCCACTATATTCCACTCTTCTCATAACGTTGAACAATTAGAGTGTATATTATTGCCGGAATATATATTCGATGCGCACTTTTGCAATATTTCAATTTTTTACTTTAGGAGAAAAGAAACTGCTCATTTGTATTTTGAATAATTAAGTAAATTAACTTGGCAGGTATAATACTATTATTCAATGAAATAAGATAAGCTTGGTGATGGTTCACTCTCATTCTCCTATAGAATGGATCATCGATAAGCTGTCGAACAAGTGCGACGATTATTGTCTAGAATATTTTTTTTTCGGTTTATTTCATTCTGCTCATTATCTTCGTTCAAAACGATCACATAAATCATTTGTAGGTGAAAATTTTCAATTGTTTAGTCGCATTGTCTCAATGCTTTAAAAAAATTTTGTTTTCTGCTTTGTTTCATTCTCGGGAAAAAGCTTAACAAAATTGCTCTTTCGAGGATACTTCATAGTTATTTATTTTTTCACCAACAAAGATATTTTTTGAATTTTTTAAGTTATCGATATTTTTTTAAGTTAATATATATTTTTTAAATATCATAGAAAAACCTAATAACTCTCTCATATATTGAATTAGTGGTTTTTGAGTACTCCAATGGAGATTATTCGACGTTAACTGTTCTATTGAATCTATTTGTTAATGAATTCTTCTATGTTTATCTCATTTTATTTATTTAATTTTTGCAAATTTAACAATAATTTTTATCATCGAAATTTTTTTCTGCATTTTTATTCTTTAAAAGAACATTTTCGAATTTTATAAATTCAGATCTCCTTCAATCATTTCTTCAGCATTATGGAGTTGGCATCATATTCACATATTGGTTATCGCCACAATTGAATTGAACTGTGAATTATTCTTTTAGCCGATTGCGTCGACGATTTTCTCATAGTGGAATGAATTTTTTTTTCGTCCCATAAAGTGAATATTCATTTTGTAATTTTCTGCGAGAATTGAAAATTTAAACATTAAGTTTTTGCTTTTTTTGTTCAAGCATTGAGGAATTTTAAGAAGTTTTAAGCGTATATCTGATAAAATAGAAAAATAGCTCCATATAGAAATAACATGGGATAACAGGTGGAGGGATTTATAAATAATTACGCAGGTAAAGGTATGATTGTTTAAACAAAGAAAATTGAATTAATTAACATAATTCGAATGATTCTGCAGCGAAAATGGACTATGGATTTTTTAATGTTACAAAGTATCCCATGAACAGTATTGAAAAAATTATTGTAAATTAGAAAAGAAGAGGCATTGAAAATTAGAAACGCTGAAATTTGACATGAACTTAAACGCATAAAATAACGATGAAGATTAGCTTCACGGGAATCCAAGTTGATAATTCCAGGTGCCGAGATTCAAACGCTGTTTTTATGAAAATAATTCAAACATTCATATGTGAGGTAAATAAGTTTTATGAGGTAAATATGAGGTAAATAAGTTTTCGCATTCTGTATCAAAAACTTCACATCTAAGATTTAAATGATTGCAAATGAGCCTATTGATCATCTTTTTTTGGTCGTCCATCTGAATGTAGCGTTAGCTGCAGACTTTTTTTGTGCGATACATCCTGCAAAAAATTTGAAGCGTCGGTGAACGATCAAAAATCTATTCAAATTGAGGAGAAAGGGAGAGAGAATTTATTGGTGAATAATCGTTTGAAGGTTCGACATACATTTATTGGCGTCTAAATGTTCAAATTTGGCACAATAATCACGTTGCCGATTGTTCACTTTAAGGCTTTTTGACGTTTTTGCGAATCCTTGATAACTCATTGGGATAAGTGTATTCTTCGTTAGGAATTTCCTCTATGATTGTAGAGGTTATGAATATTAGAGATGAAATGAGGAAGTTATTTAAGTTACTCTAATAGTAACAGTAACTATATTTAAATTATATCGGGCTCCCAAACTTTCTTTAGCATTCGACGTTATTGTTTCCACTTTAAGGGTTTTATCGAATTTCATTTCCAATATGGTAGAATTAGAGAAATTTTTAGAGCTTAATCTCGAGTTTTTATTTCAATCTTTGCAAATTTATTCAGCACAAATGGAACGTTCCTAATAATTTTTTCATCAATTTGCGTATAGCTTCGGCTGTTTGATGAAGAAAATGAAATTATTGAATTCTTCTAAATTTTATATGAAATAAAAAAATTGGAATGCAACTGATTTATCACCAAAGAAGGGCGGCCATAAATTCGTTGCTGATACGTCTGCTTGAGGAGTTTGAAGACACCTAAAGATAAGGAAGCATTTTTAATTTACTCACATTATCCAGATAGCAAGCAGTTATTATTAGTTTTCTTTCTAATCATTAAGGAATAAAAAACGTTGCACCAGTCGATCTTAATGGACTCATGATCTTATGAACATTTATGGAGGCAAATTCTTTATTCTTAAGATAGTATCATTTTAGTTGTGTGGTTACTGTTACTATAATTATTGCACTACTGTTTTACGGCATTACTATAATTGCAGTTTATTTTAATTATATAGTTGCTGTTACTATAATTACTGCATTTCTATATTACCATATAACTGCATTTATGGTATTGGGCGCGCGATAATTTTTGCATGATTTTGTACAAAATTGAAAGTACTTCAGTCTTTTAATTGTTTTGTTGTTGCTTAACTAAATTACTTAGTAATTGGCTACTGATGAATGAGTGAAATTTGCATTGATAGAGTTCAATTTAAATCAAATAAGCGTTTTTCTTTAAATTTTCCTTCAGCCAGTCGAATTTCTCAATTTATAAGCATTTATGCTGGCTAATACTATCACATACTCAAGTAAGAACGTTCTGTTTTTTTAAGAAAAATTGCAGTAAAATCACTAACCAACAGTGCTGTATTATACATTGGGGAAATAATAAAAACCAATGATTTCATCGCGCAGTGAAAAGAAAATAAACGAGAAAATATACTATTGGAATTCTTTGATCAGTTGGACCCTCAGTACCTTATTTATAGAAATACTTAAAGTTCAAGTAAGTGTACTCATATTTGACTATGCGTTGGACTTCGCAATTTATAGAAATTTAAAGTTTTGTGTTAAAACTCATTTTCATAGATTAATTCTGATAAAATTTGAGAGAAAAGAGAACAAATAAAATTCGTTGTAATGAATTTATTGAATATGATAAACAATCAACGTAGACACAAAGATTAATTCATTTATATATTGGAATTTATATGCAGTAATAGTGAATGTAGAATGTAGAGCTTTACCGAATGCAAATTGAAGTTAACCAAATTTGTGCGGAATTGATCTGTCAATTTGATATTTTCATCATTCATTTCAGTGAATTTTTAGAAAATCTGAAAGAGAAATATTGCAGTTGAAATGCATTCAACGCAGAACAATCACAGATAAGTTCACACAGATTTTTATCATTTCCAATTTTTTAATAAAATCTGCGCGCATTCATTTGAGAAGCTAAGGAAAACAATAAAGAGAGAATGAAAAAGCGACGAATTAAAAAACTTAAAAAAGGAGCGAATCGTAAAAGTCATAGAAATTCCTCAAGCCCTATCGAAAAATGAAATATTTCCTTTTGATTAATAATGTAATTTCATCGAAAAATTTCATATCTCAATAATAATCACCCCCAAAAAATATACGGAAAATTTGAAAAAAGAACGATGAAATAAAGTTGTTCGCAATCATAGATTTTATGCAACGTTATCGTTGAACGTTTATCGTGCGTTAATTTAAAAAAAAAGGAGCAATTTCATCTTCGGGAAAGAAAACCGCCCCACACAAATTGCCCGTTAATTGTTCTTTTATTTTATCGAATCTAATTCACAAAATTACAGTTTTGAGGCAATTTGTGTTAATTTACGAGTTTCACTTTCAAAATAACTCATCGTTGATTGCCATGATTTGTGGTTTTCCACTGATTTCAATTGCATTCACGGTCGTCGTTCCAGTTCTATACGACTTTCTCAAAATCTTGAATTCAGCAATATTTATGCACAAATTACAAAAACTCCTATCGATAGTGAGGAATTTTGATATGGATAAAGAGATATATCTTTATATTTCAATAAATAGTTGTATTTCACTGCAAAAATCGTTTCAAGTTGAGATAATCCAACATTTATCTTTTAAATGGATTATTTTAGGTTAACTCCTCACTAGCTGCTATAGCCTAGATCGTTGTGGAAGGAATTTCGGTACTTTTAAGGAACATAAATTAAAGCACACTCCTCTCTCATTCATGATGCTTCTCCTTCCACATCTTGCTTCGTTTTCAATAAACCGACCCATGTCAAAATATCAGTGCTTCGTTACGTGCAAAAGATAAGCGAATGAAAACTCCGGTCAGTTAAAAAACTTTTTCATTCCCTTTGGTATAAATCATATAAGGCATTGCAATACTTCGTAGTGAGATTTTTTGTTGTAGTTTTAAGTATATATATCTCGTACTCGTATATATGAGCATAGTAACCATGGAATTATTAATGTCTGCTGAGGAAAAGTCGAAAAATTGGTACTGCTCTTAGCGATTATGAAATATAAAGTGCAACACTATAGCATAAATCTAGAGAGAGTTTTTAAAGCGAAAGAAAAACGTTTTACTAAATAGTGAATGTTTGAAAAATCTAAAGGTACAACATTATAATGTGCGATAGTGCCATCGATGTTTGAAAAAATTCGCTGCTCGAGTGGTTTTTTGAAGCGTTCACACAAGTGTTCTCAAGGTGATCGTCGGCAATCAAAAAAGGTAATAATTCGATGGTCATTAGGATCATTTCAATTTGTTTTGCTAGCCGTTTGAATGCACTTTTTTGAGGTGACTTTTAGTTTATGAGAAATTCAGAAATAATTTTACTCCATCACTGAGCATTATTGTTTGTAAAACATTTGCATTTCCAGATTTGCATTTAACTATGGATTCAATTATATGGATTCTATGGATTCAGTTATATTTAAGCGATATATTTCAATCATTAAAATCTTTATTAAAAAATACAATCTTTTAAATATATTGGTAAATTAAAATATATGAGCATAACGAAATTGCATCTCAGTTTAGTCCATAGTTATCGTGACTGTTAACTTCCGTTTAGTTCTCTGTGCTATTTATGGGTGTTGTGATTTTTGATCAGACATTTGCGCCACTCTCCTAAATATTCCGAATTAATTTTCTCATTTTCGATCAAAATTATTAATTTTCCCTTTTCTACATGATTTTTTCTTGAAAAGATTATTTTCTGAAAAATTCATAATTGTTGTTTGATTTGCTTACCTTGCTTACCTTTCAGATTTCTTAAACAGTGAAAATTAGAGATAACTGTATTAGCAGATTTTTCATTACATTTTAAAGAATTGAAGATATATCACTTATAAATCGATTATCAATGATCGACAATACAGTAGATTTCAAATGCTGTGTTCATTGAACAGGTAACCGCTTAGATAAGTATCACTCTCCTCTCAGTACATTCCCCTCCCACCCAAGTCCATCGTACCTTCTTATCCGCTCCCTTCCCATCCCCACCTCCATTATCCATCCTACGTCATTTTTTGATGCTTTATCCGGTGGGGCGAACAATGACGAGTGAAGACTAGGGGAGACTTTGGTTGTTTTGCCCGTTTTGCCCTTCGTGCAACAAAAAATGGAGATTCGAAGCCAAATTTCCGTCAGCTCTGAAAGCTTTATACATCTTTCAGTTCGCAATTTTTGATTGAGATACTTCTTTCTCTTTCGCAATTATGCGTTTATATTTCGAGAAAAAAACCCCTTCAGAATAATGGTACTTATCGAGATGACTGCAATGGTGTTAATAATAGTACCTATCGAGATGAGTGCAATGGTATTTTTGAATTACCAAATGTGTCTTAAACGCTGATTATTGAATTAATTGATAACTTGTTACTAGTGTTGTACTCTTACTTCTTAGGAAGATAATTAAGATGGCAAAAGATAAGATATTAGCTTATCGGATTTATTGTTCAAACAATTATTGGATTCGGTTGATGAAGAAAATCCAATAGACTGCAAAAAACGTTGTCGCATCTTTAATGTAAAAGTGAACAAAATTCAAATTAATAACTTTTTTCGACCTTAAAGTTTCGAATTTTTCTTCGAGAAACCAAATTTTTTTCCTTTTTTGGAGTGAAATGGGTGGAAAATTCATAATTCATAGCGGGGGAAAATTTGGAAAATTTGTATGGGAAATCAAATTTCAACAATGCAGCAAAATTCTTATCTTTATTTTATCGAATATTTATCGTCTTTAATAGTCGGATTTCATTTTTTTTCGATGATTCTTTCTAAATTCCCATCGAAAATTTTTCCATTCAGAGGGTTTCTTTTCTTTAGTCTTTCAAATGATTATTTCGACAATTGAATCATTGAAATTATTTCGGCTACCTCGAAATCCGCCTATCTAATTCACTACGAATAGAAGAAAGCATCCACTCATAGCTCGTTTAGGCATCCCATCATCTCTTTTCAACTAGTCAATGTGAGATGTTCTATTTCTTAGTTGGGTGTGAGATTTGCGTAACTTTGACAAATTTATATTATTCTGTGAATTCGCTGTCATTAGCATTAGTATTTTATTCAAGAACCAATATTTCTCCTTCATAACTGTATGTGAACGTTAAGTGTTGATCAGACTCTCTCTCGCTAGTGTTAGCATTAAATATAGATTAAATAAATATTGCTCTACTCATGCCATACCACTGTATGGTTAGCAGTGGCGTCAACATATACGATTTGCTACTAATCGATTACTAAACGTCAGTATTACGCGGTCGATATCACCTCTTTTCGCCTTATGACTTAATTTATACGAGTTTTCTTTAGCTCAGCGCATAGTATATGAATAGGTGAAAGCTCTCTTGCACAACATATACTTTGCATGCATTTCTCTTATATTCATTTTTATCTGAATAGTTCGTTTTTCCATTTTCTTGCTTGCTGCCATCCTCGCCACGCTTAGCTGAAGCTGTCTGTTTAGCTTCTTATACTAAAGAAGCTAGCGTTTCGTTCTGGTGGTGACTTGCATATGCACGCATCAACGGATAAGGGCGAAAACGTGCTCACCTTTTGTTCTAATAATATGTAATCGATGCTCATCTCAACTTTTCCACTCCTGATACCGAATTTCCTTACAGTCGTTTATTCATTGTGCGTTTATGGTCTCGGTATTCTTCCCTTTTCCTTAAATTATATTTTAAATTCTATCCTCCTAGGGTACCATTGGCTCGTGTTAATGTTGTTATATATATTGGACTCTTCATTACGGTGCGCACATCTATCCATCTTTTGTAGAACCTATCAGGCTACGCGTCTACACTAACTCTATTTGAAAAGCTTTTATATGAATTCTGTTTACTCGTATTTACCCGTATCTGCTTGAATATATACAATTTAAAACAGTTCAGGGTACATCTTCATTTGTTTTTCTTTTAGAGGAACTTCATGAATAGGAATCTATTTATACATTTGCTCCTCTCTTTTATAAAACCTCAAAAAAATTCATTTACATAGAATCACAGTGCGCGAATTGTTAAATATGATCCACAGTAGGTTAGAGGAAGCATTCCAAACGAAATGTTCCACATAAAAATAAAGACTCTCAAATAAGGAAGCAGTAGATATCACAACGAATCCCTCATCTTCCTACTCATTTCACCCCCGAGTGCCTGCAACGAATTATTGTATTCTTCCTCCTCGAGAACAATTCTGTTCAACAGGTCAAATGCCTAAACCATGGCCAATATAGAAAATCTATGTGGTGAATGCAATGAATGTGAGATGATGCCCTTGCACGACAACACAATAAAAAAAACGATCGTCTCAAAAAACGCGTTGCATTTCGAATAGAAAAATAATTGAGTGTGCGATTGCGATTGATGTACATCAAAGTATCGTAGCCTTTGTGAACATCTCTCATCGCCGAAAAGCGATTCCACCGGAAATCCGATAAAGCATTGCTTATCGAAATTCGCTTGTCGATTCTCAGTTCGTTTATTTTTCTGCCGTCTCAAATATTTCTGCATTTCATGTTCTTTCGTTTAAAAAAAACGAGAAGTTTCTGAAGCGTTGGAAGTCTTTATTCTACTAGGAAGTTATCCATTCTGAAGCATTTAACGGAAGTGGACTCTAAGCAGCAATGATAGCATGTTTATCATGTTACTTTGTAAAGTGAACTGAGTTTAAAGTATCATGTGTGCTTTTGCAGGGAACAGAAAGAACCAAAACCGGAAAATAGCTTCAACTCTTTGTTTTTTTGTTCAGAAAATATGTAGACATTGAACAGTGAGATAAGAAGGTAGACGAAAATTTGGGCAACGCACGTTCCTTGTCTCCTTTTGCTCTCAGAATGAAGAATATCGAATAGCTTAAGCCGAATTCATCACTGTTCAGCGAAGTAATCCCGTATTTCGGTCAATTACTTTCCGACGGCGTTCTTACCGTTTTTTCCTGAAGAGATTTTTTATAGTTATTGGCCATTTGATATGCCTCAAAATCCCTCTCCCCCTGCCCCCAACTCACTTCCTCATTTTTTTATAATGACAGATAAAAATTTATTAAATTTTTACATAAAAGTGGTTTGAATTTCAATGAAATAATTTCTTCAAGAGGATATATGCAAATTTTATTTGCACTAATTTTATAACTCATTTATATTTAATATTGCCGTTATTTAATATTTGATTTTTATTCTTTGCTATTAATCTTTCGATAAGCCAAAGTAAGGCAAAATAAGGCAAATTCGAGCATCTATAAATGCACATTGAGGCCTTCTGCGAATTTTTCTTCGAATAGGTAGAAATAATTTCGAGAACATATTTGAACAGATTCGTAGAATTTCTCAAAAATAAATGTTGTTGTTCATTTGGTGACTAATACAATTAATTAATTGAATTTTTTTCTCTTTAGTTACTTCTTTCCGTATATGTTCCTTGAATGATCATAAACAATTTGAGTTAATTAAGTTAGTTAATTCCATCTAAATTAATTAATTAGTAGCCTATCAAAGTTGACCATTTCCGACGGTTAATTAAATGAACTGAAATCAAAAAATCAATAGAAGAAATGCGATCATAGATATTTCGTTGAATTTTTTAACTGCGCTTAAAATTTATCGAGATAAATTCGGAGAGATATTCACAGTCGGAAAACATCAATTTGTAATTGTCGTTGCATTTTCCTCGTTTTCAGAGATATTTATATATTGCAATTTAATTAAGTGAAAAATTTCATTATTTAATAAAAGTATATATTAAAGCGGTATTTTACAATTATGGACGTGTTTTTAAATTTCTTCTATTGCGATATTTAGCGAATATCTTTTGATGTAATGTTTAGTGGCTATCAGTGAACACTAAATGACCATTGGAATTATAGAAATTTTCATATTTCCCTCAAAAATTATGTATGACGTATGAGAGTTACAAATTACACATATAATACGGCTTAGGAATAATCGATTCATCACTCGAAAGAAAGCTGATCGATAATTATAATAAATTATTTACATATTGTCAGCGATATTTAAGAAAAATTTTGAGCTTTGTCTTCACCGGATGCATTTTTTTTTTTTGCATAGATCTGCTGATATGGCGCCAAAGATGCCAAAGCTATGTGATCATATTCGAATAACGGAGATTTTATCTATTGTGCTATAACATTGCACTATGGGAATTGCGTTTCCAATAGTCGTATTTTGCTCTAATATGTAAAAATAAACATATATGTGCATTTTCAGCAATGAAAATCTCTCCAGCAACTATTGGAAATGTTTATTTTAAGATCGAAGTAAAGAATAGAATCGAATTGGTTTGAAATTAATATGTTAGCGCCTTTGAATTCTCATTGATAGTGAAGACGAACAGCGTATAATGTAAGCGATGAGTTTAGTGAACTGTTCGCTAGTGGAATAAATTAAATCACGAGTAATAGTAAGGAAATATTATGGCTCGTTTAGTCACAAAATTTTATTCTACAATAACATAAAGTTAACTCATCATTTAAGCTGCAAAATTGCAGCGATTCCTCAAATCATTCAGTTAGATTTTTCTCGTATTTTCGAGACTGTCATATTCTATGTGCAAAAATTGAAAGCAATTTTTGATAGTATGCACATTTTAGTTCCCGAAAAGCTCACGCTTTGAATGAAATATGATCAATTAAAATGCTGTAGAAATTCCCAACTCCTATAAAATAATTTTATCACATAAAAGGAAGCTTTTATTTTTCAAAAAGTTCATTGATAGAGGGAATATTCGAGTAAATAAAGTTATAACACACTTTATTAGAGAGGTATTTGTGATTTAAAACAAAGATAAAATGTCGAAATTTAATGGGTAGTGCATATAATGAAGTTGCGCATAGTGAAGCTGAAGATATTCATATGTTTGCTCTTTGTTTTAAGCAACACAAAGTATGTAATTCTTTGAAGATGAGTATTTCGAGTATTCTTATAGTTGTAGTCATTGCACTGGATTGCCGATAAGCACTTGTTTATATGTTGGTATATTTGCGCCTTGAAATGTCGAAATTATCGTAAAGCCTAATAAGTCGTCAAGATTAGGCTTGTTAGGAAATTTTGCTATCACTGGAAAAAACAGTTCATTTATGGCAAAATTTTTTCCTTATTCGACCGAAGAAACGTTTGTTTCAGTTGCTGTTCAGCGTAACATTTATGATAGTAAAGATATCAAAAATTTTCGAATAAATTAAGGCGTAGTGAGCGGTGTTGTTAAATTATGCAAGTTTGAGTGGATTAGGTGTCGATTTTTTCTTCGTCTTTCGCCATTTAATTCGGCATATAGGTAATAGTTGGGCGAAGGGGATTAATCCATAGTGAAAAATGGATCATGGACCGTTCTCAGTATGAGCCGTCGACGGTTCACGAAAATTGGTCGTCGACCAGTTCGATCGATTCAGCATCAAAAATAGATGATTACCAAGGTTTTCGTGTGAAGATTTCATGATATTATGGATGTTTTTAAGATGTCAGTAAAAGATTTGAATATTATTGATGTGAAAGTGAATATCACCCAAAAAACTATGAGATATGAAATAAACGAATCATTGTTGAAAGCGCTTTTAACCGATCAGAAAGGGAATTTGATTTTGAGTGGGAGATTGTTGAGTCACTTTTGAATATAAGAAATATTTCTAAGAGATTATTAACGAAGAATAATTACCTCACTAGAATGAGAGGGGATTAGGAGCGGAAATGTCCCGAAGGTGGAAAACCAAAGGAAATCCTTATTTAGAATTTAGAGGAATTGACCAAATTTCAAGAATGCATTATTTCAATAGATAATAGAGACGCTTGCATAATTCCAATAGAACCAGAAGAAAAACTTATATTAAAGTTTATTTCTTTCAGTAAAAGCTTAACGTATAAATGCTAAAAATAAGAGGATATTTGTTGAATCAGCTTACGAATGTGTTAATGCTCCCATTTCATAGCAGTGTTTTTTTTATAAAGATAGCCTGCTTATGTAGGCACTACGCCATTTATGTTGGTTCACGAACGGATTCTATATTAGAACGTTTCAACAATCATCACCTATATGTCATCACTTTATGCATTCAACAATCATCACCTTATGCATTGGAAAACACTTACAAATCCAGTCCAGTTTACTATTATAATGTTTTCATATATATATTTGATAACGAAAAGTGCCTTTCATATTTAACAGTTAGTGAATGATACCACCATCTACTACTAATTAACAGTGAGAGAATCGGAACCTAATGAGTAAATCTTTTGAACGTTTCCGCATTTTTGGTATCCTCTTATATTAGAAAAGAAAAATCCGTGACGAAATATTTCCCTCATTTGAGTAATAGTCAATGATATCGATGATATAGTTGGAAAATTCTGTATGGTAAAAATGAATGGCGTTCTACGGGTGCATATTTGCAAAGATGATTTTTATATACGTGAGGGCTGAAAAAAAAGGTGAAGAGCATTGTGAGCTACAATTGTTGCATAAAGCAATAGCGGCGGCGCATCAACGTTCTCCATTCAATTGCTCAACTTACATTTGAAATGAAAGCTGTTGATGCGTTTCATCATTTCTACCTTTATTTTATATTATACTTTGCTTTAATAACCGCTAAACTTTGTATTGATTGATCAGGTAATGAATTAATGTGATTGATTTGGTGTTCAGTGACGATGTTTGTAGCACAACAAATTTAATAAATCTGAGGTATATCTGTAATTTGTTGCAAAAAAATTCTCAGCTTCAAGATCTTATTATTGGAAAAACATTGAGGAGCTAGGGAAGTGGTCAAGGTGAACAGAAAGAAGTAGAAGGTAAATAAAACAAACTGACAGGGGTGGGAGAAGGAAAGGCGAAGTCGGGTGAGAGAAGAGGGAGGAGATAGAAAGGAGATGAATGAAAGTTACAGGACCTATATAGAACATATCCTTAAGGAAAACGAAATAGGTTTCTATTTAGCACGCTATTATTGTACTGCAATTTGTTTGTTTCCCTTGATTGAATATCCTTTCTTTCTTTTCGCAGTAAAGTCAATGCAACAAAAAATGATTGCAATGGATCTTTTACTGCATTGCGTAAACAATTAGTAACTTTCTTTGGTGCAAAACTTTACTTTTGCAATATTGTTTAACGTCATGCAATGTTATGGCAGTATGGAATTTATGCAACATTTTTTCAGCAATAGCTTTTTGCTAAGCATTGTTCATATATTTGCATTTCTATACAATTGGACGGAAGAGATTCAGCACGTAGTTGGAGAGAATCGTGATTGGAAACTGATTTTTTCTTTGAATTTTAGGAACTTCATTTGTATTTTTCAATTTCCGATTAATTTTCAATAATTGCACTTTTATTTTTTATTGTTTTTTTAGATAAAATTCACATAATTTAGTGTTTTTTCTCGATTTTGTGTTAAATTTTTTGAAAACTCTATTTATGATTGCTCTTGCAGTTATTGAATAATTTGACTGCAAAATTAGTATTTTTATATGGGAATTTCGTATTGCATTTGAATGATTGAGAAGACACTCTGTCGGCTTGTGCAATGAACTTGACACACTCTCATTGAAAATGCAATGGACTTTCTTTTCTTGCAAATATTAAATGTTCTGAGAGTAAAACGCGTTGTTTTACATTTATGATAAATAAATAAATAAATAAATAAATAAATAAACATGTATATATATATATATATATATATATATATATATATATATAGCTTATTGAATGCATTAATATTGGAAATGCAATGGCGTATTATTGCAATTAGAGTATATAGGATAGGTGAATAAAAAATGAAAATTATTGTTATATTAAAAACGTTCTTTTTTTCATTAAAATTATAGATTATCTTAATTTGTAAATTCGATGAAATAGTTTTTCCACAATGGAATTCAATAAGAAATAACCCTCAAGACGCTTACTGGCTATAGAGTAGCGCATTGCAACTTTCAAAACAAAAGCGAATTGGTGAGCTTTGTTGAACGAGGTTGAAGATGTGCTTTGCGGAGAATAAATGTCTCATATAACGAAGTTTATGCCGGTTTTATCGTTTCAGAAATTTCTAGAGCTCTTACAAGTGAATAAATGGAAGAATGTAGCGTTAGGAAAATAGGTACTATATGCGCTTTTTTCAGGTTCTTGTCGTATTCACTTAATAGTTTAGAGCTCGTTGAATGAATGACATTATCTAAGCCCTCATAAAAGATTCGTACTTGTGCTGCTGAAAATAAAGTAGAAAACAAAATAAATCCCTTTGAATTTTTTGAAACACCGCCTAGAATGGTTAGATATGAAACTAGCCGATAAGCATATAGAAACGCAGACAACCGCAGATTCATGTGGGCATACCGATATCGCAGTAATACGTTTTTGTGAAGTAGCTTTTGTAAAATTGGCTTAAATTAACGAAATCTCTATTGCTCTTGAAATGCTAGGCGTGATTTTGAAACATAACATAAGGCTTTTCAAGGCCAGTATAAGTTGAAATTGTTGGTCACTTACTGATTAGCAGAGGATTGCAGAACTACCGCTATAAAGTTCTGGTAGCCGTTGAGTTGAAATCAGCAAATCCAACGAATTTCTGAATACATAATGCTAGATAGTCGTAATGGTTTTGCTGCTATGGTTTAATCGTGTTGATTGGGACGGTTTAAACCATTCATTTATGTTTTGCCTAGAGTCGTTGAGCGATGTAAACAACGCCGTCTTTGTAAGACGACAATAAATGACTAACTGTAACAAAACTGGATAAGAATTTGAAGACCGTTACGGTACTAGATGTTTCATTTTACTAAAGCATGGGAAATATTCTTACACCTGTTTTAATATTCGTATTATCTATGTTTAATTCTACTTTTGCCAGAAAATAGGTACATTTAATGATCTCATTTTTGAGAGATGGAAGCCTTCAAGTTGTCTGCATTTTTTCCTACAATGACATTGCATTGATGTCCTTATGAAATACAATTTCGTAGTTATAGTATTCTTCCGTTATTGCCATTCATTCTATCATATTATGACAAGCAGACTGACATTCGTAACAAGCAAGATCAGGGATTTCTGGAGAGGAGAGGAGAGGAGAGGAGAGATGGGGGAGATGAAGGGGACGGAAGGGGTTGAGAGACGATGAAGAATTCTAGGAATATAAATTATTGCATATATGTCAAATGAAAATATCCATTGCATTTATTTTGCATAAACATAATTCATAAAATCATTTTCATTACAGATTATCGGCTCATCTCTAAAAAGAGGCGAAGGGGGAGAGATGGAAGTAATCTCCCTTAATGTGCATTAACTATCAGCTTCACCAAAACTGTAGATTAGTCGGATATTTTCGTACAAACATGGACGGTGAATGCGGGGGGCTAGGTATTCTTGCTCACCGGCAATTTTAAACAACGGAATTACGCTGGCAAACTTATTATTTGAAATGCCTTAAGAAGAGTGCTAGTCAAGTTTGAAAGATATTCATCTTTGTATGTCGCTTATCTGACCAATAATCTGATTTACTAATAAGTAACATATATAGGCTATAGAATGAGGTGAACTGTAATGTGGAGAAGTTCATATAAACAGGCAGACAAATACATACAAACAGAGGCAATATCGCAATAATACGCTTTTAATGCAATTTTTCAAAAATGGACGATAGTCTATTGGCGTGAGAAAGATTTTCATACAGAAGCGCCTTAGAAATCAACTAAAATATCAAGGCCTTAAAAGAAGTCAAAAATCATTGAACTCTCTCCTTCTCTCCTCTCCCCGCTCCCCTCCTTCTTAGAAGATTTAAGCTTTTAAGCATATAATGACTGTCCACTTGGTTTTATCGCTTTTTACTGTTTAACGTTATTTTGTGAAGAATACCTAAAAAATAATCGGTTACGTTGAAACCTTTGAGATTTGTTGCTTCTCGAGAGTAATAGCAACTTAAAATCTGGTTCTATGGGATGAATTGCATCAAATTTCATATAGATTTGCATTTCTTCGGTAAATTTTATTAATAATTAGACGTAAATTTAACTTGATTCAAGCTAACGAGGAAGAAAAGCTAAACGACACATCTCCCAAAGGCAAGTTGAATTCGATTTAAAATGTAAAAGATTCTTATTTCATTGTGCTTAAGCTTGAATCACTTTTTTTTTTTTGTAAGCGACATCTTTATTCAATGAAAATTTGATTCAGCTATTTGTTGTCGCAATTTCAACATCAATGTGGGCGTTAAGGACCGTTTCATTGAGAATTATTGTTGTATAGGTGGTTGCAAACTATATGAAACAAGCATCCAGCAAGATGAGATTCCCATCGTAACTGTCGATTCAGCAGTATGTTTGTTGCCTTCTCGTGTCCATCATGAACGAATCATTTCGGATCGCTTCGTCACGCCCCAAATCGAGTTGACCAACACCTCCCCCACCTCCACCATTAAACATCTATATCACCGTTCATATGTGCATCGACGATGTGTTCATTCACTCATTCGCAATTGTTGTGGTTCTGTTTTCTCACTTCTAGCAAGGCCTTCGATTGCACATCTCATTTATGTCATTCATAAATTTTTGTTCATTTATATTCACTTATACATTAAATCACTTTGTAGGGGTTACTTTAATATATTATCAGATGCCCCAATTTCTTTTGTTTTATTCAATTTTAGTTCATCTATATATTTAAAGTTTGCATATTTTAATCTGTTTTAGACATTTGGCATAAATGACATGCCCAGTCTTGAATTAGAATTATGAAAGAATCGAAACTAAAATGTGCTTGTTGGATGTGACGCCTTCAGAAAGCGTAGGTGGGCATTGTTGTTCAATACGACGACGTAAGCTGAGTTGGCGTGCAGGTGAGTCGACATCGGTGCTGTATATAATGTCTTCATAGTTTGGGGCGCTTGCTATTTTAGAGGATGGACACTATAATATAATCTGTACCCTATATGTCACTTTTGCAAAAAAACACAACCGTTTTTACTTGAATATCTTCTTGAATTGCGTTAAAACATTGTAGTATCATCGGTTGATATAAATGTGATTGCCATATATTGAGACAATATGTTTCGATAATCGTAACATGAGCTGTTTGCCCAGTAAAACAGTTTGGAACTTTGAAATTCGATATGCCGAATATGTTTGATTAGCGTTTTTTAAACGATTTATCGTTAGAGATTTTTGACCATTTATCGAGTCGACAATCGAGTGGTTGCATCAAACGATAGACGGGGCATCGAACCACCTCGACTGGTTGAACTTTAAAATTTTTCCATAAATTTGCAATGTTTTTCCAACGCTTATTAAGTACCTCTCAATTACTTTTTTCTACAGCCAAAAATTTCATTTGCAGGAAGTTAGTATGACGGTGACCGCATTTATTTGAGCCAATAATCACGCTTAATTGCAGTTTTGATGACCCAGCCGATAAAATTTTTACGAGTTTCAGATGAGCGTAAAGCTCTCGACAGGTTGTTATAGTGAGGATGAAGTAATATATGCATTGTTAAAGCAGTACACTTTTTGCATAATTTTTATTGAAAACCTAAAGCAATCCATAAAAATATTATTCATTTAAGGAATTTCTCATTTTTTGTCATTTAGAGCAAACTGCAATTTGTAATATACTTTGCCACAAAAATCGATAAATAATTATGCTTAGCGTAACTAGCTGAGTATTATAGTGCACGTAATTGTCTCTTATTTTCAATCTTTAATAGAAATCGTCGTCACTCGGGTGATAAACGAGTGTTCTACATCACTTATTTTGTTGTCTTTTGCCTATTTCCTCAAAAAAGTTTCTGGATTCTTCAGTGGATTTTTATAAAAGAACAATGGTAGTTTTCTTCGTGGATAATATATCCGGCGAACAAAATGACCTATAGATTGGATTTCTGATAAAAAACGATTATATTATGATATATGAGGTTATAAAAGTTCGGAGATGACTTTTTCATAACTAGAAATTTGTTATTGGCGGAAAAAGAGATGATGCGAAATTCTATTTTTTTTTTTTAATTTAGGCAATCGATGAATTTTGCATAGTTCATTTATTTGTTGAAACAAGAAACAACTTTCTTTAAAATATTGAAAGGTAAACTTTAAAAATATTGGTTGATAAATTTAAAACCATGGCTAAACGAAATTTTGGCCAAGTGGTCGAGTAATCATGGCCAAATTACGGTTCAGTGGAACAATCAAAATGCCCCTACCTGTTTCATTAAATTTCGTTATTTTATACTTAACACCGTCTTAATGATGGCTAAGATGGACGGGGATTGAATGGCAGAGAGGGTTCTACTCACGCAATCCTCCCTTTATTTTATCCAATGGATATCGATATTTCATCCAGCCGACAGTTAGTAAATTTGAAAAATTCCAACAAACGTGATGTAAAGAAAATTCGTAATCATATTTTTTTCACTTTTATTCAGTATATTATCAGTTGTAGACAGAAATATTGTGTGACAATTAGAATTTTATATGAATCCGCGCGGTTGAAAAGAACCGTTTAAGAAATATATTTCGCTGAAACTTCCTCAGAAAAATTACGATTTCTTAAAGTTTGGAGAAGAAAATCATCGTTTTTTTTTTTGAAGTAATGAGTAATGATAAAGGTAATAGTTGCTTTTAAACAGTAGTTATTTGTACTTTGGAAAATTGTTATTATAGATTCTTTCACACCTCAGCAGGGAAGTTTGCGGTCTCATTTCTTCGCGATAGTATCATATGATGTTAATTAGGTGCGGCGAGGGGATAGGGGCTGTGAATAATAAACAGAAGGGCGGATATTAGAGTTTTATTGAAAATGAAACGGAAGAGAACAGTAAGAGGTCTTTTTGAAATTAGAAAAGAGAGTATTGTGTTGTTAAAACAATTATGTAAATATTTACTACTATCTACCATAATATTATAGATATCAACTTGATAAGAGTGGGAATTTAACTTGCTAAAGGTGCTATATTATATAATTCAAATGTGATTAAGTGAGATAGCATTTTAACTAACCAATGAATGTGATGTTTTTAGTTTAACGTTTGAAGTTCCATTTTCCAAAGTTGTGCTAAGGATTCCAAAGTGTTAAGGATATGGTTTTTTTAAAAGAATTGCCAAACGACATCCCTCAAGGACGCAGATAATTCAGCGCACTTTGACGTACATTGGCATTTTTGAAGATAGTTTGCATTGACAGCTCTCAAATAGCGTATTCGTCACCGTGTAATTAGTGACTCTTAAATTGCTTAACTCATCGGTATTCGTGCAAACGAGTTCGATAGGTTATTATAAAACTTTCGTAGCCGATATTCACCGATTGCATTCACGTTGCCACACAAAACAAACCTGTTTCTAATGAATTGCATTGGCAATATATAACACAGTTATTGCTTTTGTTATATTTTCCATAGGGAAATGCTCATTTTGTATATGGATGGCGTTTCGAAATTACCATCGAATCATATGTAATAAATTCTAACTTCTTATCACAACACCATTATATAGCTTGGAGACGACTTTTTCGTTGGTCAACCTTGAGAAGTTGAGGGTGCAGGACAAATTTATGAAATTAAGACGTAACGCTGGTGAGAAACTGTAAAAGTGTCATACGTCCAATGGAGAGCTTATTTTGAGATTAAGCTTAAAAATTTCTCGAGAAGGGACATATTTCACACAGCAGGATGGGATCTATCGTAAGTGAAGGGAATTTGTAACACATTAAGAAAGGAAGCGTATTGGATTCATCTTTTCGACTGTTCTATTTTGTTTTTATTTTGCTCTCCAAATTTAGTAGCAAATACGTAGTAAATAGAATTCCGGAAAAGTATTTCCTAGAGCAAGAAGTCATCAATTTTTATTCAAATTTTGTTTGGTATTTTTCATGGCGATTATCTTTAGCTTGAGTAAAAATTTTTTAGAAAATGGCATTAAATTTTATATAAGACAGCGGTCGTTCATAATTTACGCTCTTTATTACTGCTTATCGCGTATGTTTCATCACATTTTTGCTTAAAGAGCAAAAAATTCGAGAACCAGATATTGTGAGTTGAGATGAAAAAGCCAACCTATAATAATTTATTATCAAGTCAACGTAGACTTCTCTAAGAATCATTCGATCGACCCAGGGAAGGGACAGGAAGGGAGGGAGGTATGGGGAGGGGGGTGTTTTGCGAAAAACATCCACTCATAACGGGAGGCAAACTCTGGTTTTTAAAAGTTGAAGTTTATACCAGGATGGGGAAGCGAATGAAAAATGGCGACTGTAGGATTTCATTTCAAATACTGTAGGGAAAACTGGTCACTACAAAGAGACGGCCACAATATATGGCATCATGTCCATATTTTCACGCTTGCGGTAATATGCAAAATTATTTTAGCCACAGTCGGTTTATCTGTTTTTGTGTGTATGTGTGTTTTCCTCTGTCTTTCCTCTGTCTGTGTTTTCAACATATGCGTTTTTTATGTGTATGTACATATCAGTGATCATTTGCTTCTAAGTGATGTTTCTAAACAAAGACCAACAAAATTCGTGCTCTAGATTTGCCTAAATCAGTTCTCGCTTCGATCCGCTGGTCTTGAAATTACTTCTGATGAGATCACTTTTATAACGAACCTCGAATAAAGCTCGAAGTCATCCTTGGGAGTGTTTCTCCCGGAATGGTTCCTTCAATGAGTGGGAGAGGTGGCGAGGCGAGGGATTCACTATCCCAAGATGAGGAACGAACGGTTCATTGAGAAGATTTTTCTACTATTCATGGATAGGCATATAAATTTGGATCAAGAAATTCTTTTCTCTTGCAATATATAATATACCTCTATTTCGAGCGTGGGGTACCATTTAAAATACCTCGCCCATGAAGCATCGATAATAGTTTTTAAAAATTCGATTTGTAGAGAAGAAAATGTTCATTTGGTAAGCATAGATAGAGAGGAATCGTGGAATAGCCATCACAATAATAAAATAATATAGAATGAGCTAAAATTGATAGATAAATCAATATTTTAGATTATATGAATTCCAAAAATATCGCACATAAAAATGTTTCTCGTCATAACACAATCAGAGAAAAATATTTGGTGTTCGTAGAGAAATGCTATAGACGTACTATCAGACCACGGACTATTGCTTAGGCAGTAAAAGAACGTGAGAATAAAAGTTCCTATGAAAATGGCTGCAAACATTTCATCCACAAACGCATCCTCTTCCATAAGAGAAGTGCAATTAGAATACGACAACACCAAAAGCTAAACACAAAAGAGAATAAAAGTAACAAAGAATAATGCAAAATTGAAATAAACGGGATATGAAAGTGATTAGCACTCAATCCCATTTCTCTAACTAATCCATTTCGTGAATTATTAGCAAAAAAATGATACAACTGCAGACTCAGATTTTAAGCGCCATGAACTTATAGACTTTACAAATCATCTATAAAAGGTTCCCAGTCACTGTGAGAGTTTGACCGGTGAATGAGAAACCGACGGGTGTAAAAGCAGAAACCGACCGCTGAAAACTGAGCTAGATCGGTTTTGCGCAGTTTTTTTTCATCATCAGCTGTTTATAAGATTTCTTGACATGATCGGATGAACATTAATTAAAATTAATGTTCGTTTCACTAAGTGCTCAGGTGCTCAGTTCACTAAGTTTCGTAACTCCTGCTTTCTAAACCGATTGGACAAACGAACAGAGAAACAGATATACCGACAGCAGACGGGTAAAGCAGACGTACATATAAACGCAGGCACTCTATAACATAACGCAGATTTGCGAAGGGAATATATAAAAGTTCATAAATATTCCAAGAAATTGGTTTCCGCCTCATTGAAGCTGAATGCATATGCAAAAATTTGAATGCAATTGAAGTTCAACTGTTGAAATGAATTCCACATAATGAAATCATTCGATTCTTATTTTAAATTCAAAAGATAAAAGATTTAATGCTTCTTTGGCAAGCTTTAATAGAAAAAAAAAGCTTTTCACACGTATCCTCGATGCAACATTCAAATGTTGGTGAAGTAATGGTAAAATATTCGAAGGAACACCTCGGTGATTCCTCCCTTTTCGTTCCTCATATCACTATATATCAAAGATCTTCGCTCGTTCCTTTTTCTCTACGTCAGCAATAATATCGTCTTATTTCGTGAATATTATTTTCGAAATCCGAGAGCTCACAAATAATTTTCTTTATTCTCATCTCAACTTTAAAGAACAAATTCGTTAGAATATGCCTAATCCGAGTATCTTAATAATTTTTTTTTTTCAGCGATTTGAAGAAGACATTTGCAAATAATCTCTCATAGTTACAAAGGTGTTTCTTTTGACTCTTATTATGGTTTATTGGGTGTTTATATATGTGTCGGTCTATTCGTCTATCGTCATTTTTATAGTAACTCGAATAGTATCTACACATTCGAAATTCCATAAATATAAAGATATCGTAGGATGCGAAAATACAAATATTAACGTTAGTGCGTCAAATATAACAAACAATTTCGGCACTTTATAGTTTTCAAACTTCAATTTGGCAATTTTCGAAAGTTTTCTGCCATCGTTTCTCATTTAACGAATTAAATTTGAAGCATAGCAATAATCTGTAAGGCATAGCAGGCTAGTTTGATGATTAATAAGACAACAGTAACATATTTCAGATATTTTATGACGTCATACGTCGTCATAACGGCGAACATTTTCGTTAGTGAGTGTAGAGTAATATGTAATGTAAGCAGGCATATAATGCATTCGGTGAGTTGTCTCTGATGTTGCATTTGTATGTCTTCTTCGGCTATTGGCTGGACGCATAGTGAGTATTAGGTCTAGAAATATCTCCTCTCATTTTACAGACGTCATGCATAAACCCTAAATCAACCTAATCCAATTATTTAGACGCTATATTATCTTAAAAAAACTCTATATTAGAGCAATTACACGGTAAGATGTCCATGCTGCTTGATGGGGTACTTGGAGGTAATGCTCACAATCCTCGGCGATGCCACGGGTTTCTCGTCATTTTTTTCGATTGCTGTCTCTACTCTATGGGATTTGACGATCTTTCTATCATTCGAGTGCAGTCCTTTTATCTATGACGGCATTTGTTATAGCTTCTTAATGGCATTTTCATTAACATCTTTTTATCGTTTCGTTCCTCACGTTTACTGCGCTATTATTATTCTCCAAAAATCGTTGAAGGACTCTAAAATCAGAATGAGCTTAATTTATTTCGCCTATTTTATGCTGCTGCGTTCATATAATACTTAAGAGCCGTAGTTAATAATATGCCGATTGCATTTCTCTAAAAATCCGTCGTATTATCTCATCATAACGTTGTATCCTCCATATCTGCGTCTTTTTGAATTCTCTCTTTCTTTGTTAAAGGGTCCTCTTGGTAATTTGCATGAAGTTGGCGACGAATATTTCGATAGTGGATATGATATATCGAAGAAGAGACGAGAGACTGATGTAAAATTCGCTTTGCTGTCTTATCAGTAGTAAAGAATAAATTGAATATATGAATGAAAAATGAATGATTCCTTTAACGCTTGATTGGATGAACGCGTCAATTTTGAGATAGTGGCAATAAATGATCGCTTCAAGAGATGACTGAATGATTAGCCGTAACTTTAGCTGTGTCCCTTTGCTAAATATTAACTTCTTTTCCTTTAAACTTTTCAATCACTCTTTTCTTCTTCAAAAAATATTTCAATGTTTTCCCAAAAATCAGTGACCATTATTTTCCTATTATCGCGCTCATCCTCTGTTTTGAAGGCGTCCTTCATGTGATGGGGAAAATATTTTTTAAAATGTTCCTAGCCTTATTGCTTCTAAGGAGGCAATTTTCATATAAAAATTTGTGGAAAATATTTTAAATGCATACTCAAATTTGCTATTCCACTTTAGTAAGTGATCACCTAATAGATTAGTATAACGATACGATAGTCAAAGGTACAATCGGAACTTAGCGGCTGGTAGCATTTTGGAGAAGTGAATGGTCTGAATGAATGAATGTAAGCAGCACGTTTCCTCACTGGTGAATTATTTTTAACCTAAACTTTAATAGTCTACCAAATGTTGCATCCTAACGGAATATTGTGGGAATTCGCATTTTGTTTTTTGAAATGAGGAACTTCGAAGTAAACGAGAAGCCGCAAAATGCGATGGGGGTTGGCGAAGGTGACGGTGGAGATGAAAGAGCAATCGACGATAAGAGCAGGGGACGAAAGAGGAGATCGAAAATTTGCCTCAAAGTATATTCTTAGTAAATTTTATCCTATTATCTCCTCAGAAATAATAGGAAATTTTTTTTTGCAGTAATTTCTGAATTAGTCAAGGAGAACCGATTCGAATCATTTACAGCAATAATTCGAAGAAATGAAAAATAAGAAAAATATGAAGTTATAGCCGACATAGGTGTGAGCGAAATTAATTGTGAAGATTTGTTATATTTTATTCGTTTATTTCATATGAAAATTAAGATTAAGATTAGAATTTTTTTCTGCATTGATCGGCAAGAAAAAATAATTAATCCGAAATCCCATTTTTATTCAACTATTTTATTTCTAATTATTTGATTTCTTTTCTCCATCGTTATATATGGTTCGTAGGTGAAAAGATCAGGCAGACCTGGGAAACATACACACAAACAGATGTAGAGTCATCATGAGACGCTTTCTTTGTGGAAATGTAAAGAGTTTGTTGAAATGACTTTTTTCAGGAAGTAAGTTCAAGGTAAAATTGAATAAACGCCACAGTAGCACTAAATATATTTTGTTTGATTCTCATTCGACAGGTATGCATCATCATTTGATATCATTGTATCAGAGTTTCGCAGTGTTGATTGTTTCTTGCGATAATTGTCGCATTGTCACGTTCGACTTCGTCAGCGGTGTGGAATTCTTTTTCCTCTTAAATAGGTGATCACAGACAATTGCGACACCACAAAGTCAAAAGGTGTTTATCATTAACTAACTGCTCGCTTCTTGAGTTACAATCACGTACTGTTTATTTACTTCTGCAGTAAAATGCATGCGATCTTTGCTGCTCCACTTCTTTCAGCAGAGAATTACACTTACTTATTCGCCCATTATCAAATTTTCTTCACCAATATCAGTCGCATAAACGACGAAATAACAACGTTGAGGAAAAAAAGATTTTCAGCGTTTCAATGGAATTATAGAGCCTATTTATTGTTTGTGCACGATCGGAGATAGACAATAGGCATCGCCTAAATTTGCTGATATCTGAAAAAAATCCATCACTGTTTTTCCTTCTCATTTTCCAAATTTAAAAGATTTCCGCATTTCAAAATGTGACATATATATATATATATATATATATATATATATATATCCCGAATAGTGTAAAATAACAGATTATAGTTGAGATTTACTGAAAGAAAAAGATATTATGAGTGACGACACATTTCGACAATAAATTTTTCTATGAACGTATCATAGGTTCTAGCTGATCGAGGAAAATATTGCTAACTTCATTTCATGCAAAGCGGATTAACGATATCCTTAGTATAAAGTTTTTAGGGACACTGTAAGTGGTGAGGCACCACTAAAATGTTCGTCTTTTATATTTCTTTTTTTTTGCATCTTCACATCCAAAAATTGCCACAAGTGTCCCTTGCGAGGGAGGAGGAAGGAGGGGGAGTGTTGGGAACGGACGTAAGTCGCTTTCGAGTTTTTTTTCAGGACATTTCATTATTTGATCCGGAAATAAACCATCTGACATATATCTAAGAGTTTTGTAGAGTAATAATTTAGTAATTATTCCTGCATAAAACGTTTACGATGTTGTGGAATTATTTCGTAGCTGTAAATCATTGCTGCAAAATTTTTTATTTGCAGTTTACGTATTCATCAATCGATCAATTGATATCAGTCTAAAAGACGATATTTCTGCATCTCTCATCTTTGCAACCATTTTTTCTTTTTTTTTCGAGTGGTCCTCAACATCGTCTTCGATGTTTTAGCTTCTTCGACCATTCGATCTCGGCTCTAAATCAATGATCGAAATATTGCTGCCTATTGCCGTTGTAAAAGTGGGGAAATAAGACAACTTGAGGGGTTCTTCTGAGGTAGTGCACCTGGCTGGGTGCATTATATCAGATGAACCTCTCCATCCCTCTTCGCTTGAGAGGACAGCCGTATCGAAGGTTTGGTAGAGGAGTAGAGGGAGGAGTTGATGCATTAATTATCTCAGAGGCACATTCAGGTTGCTTTTTAAAACGTCTAATAGAGAATACGAGCTAGAAATAGAGGTTCAGAATTCTTCGTTATCCGATCTTTATGTTCATCAATAATTGCCCCTCTCTTCTTGTGTATATTTATAGTGATGCCTTCATTGAAATATAAGTTAGTACTACGTCATTACTATCTTTAGTTATCTCATAGTAGATCAATAATACACAGCGATATTTTTTTCCGGCTGTGTGATGATCATATCGCTTCAGCATTAGCGCAGATTGCAACGTTTCGCGATCAGCTGATCGGCTGAAGAAAATCTTATGGCAGTCAACTGCTTTTTATTCATTCTATACATTGGTCTGCTTAGCCGTTCGTCACTCTTATCCTCTCATCATTGCGAGCATTTCGATACATTCTTCGAAAATAAAGTCGCTATTTTTCGCAATTTTTGAAAATATTTGATAGCGGATATAATTTGTCATATTCGCAAATACGTGCAAAAATTCGTTTGAGAAATTACCTTGTTATAGCTTTTTGTTGTTCTATTCAGTAGTCTCACGAAGTACAGAAATTGTTGGCAAACTAAAATATGTGCGATAGTACATCGATATTTTAACTGATATGATCGCCGTACAAATGCCATTAATGACTGCTTCTTTTACGAGTAGACCAATGTGAAATAGGAATACTAGACCGATGTGATATGGGGCGACTAGACGGGGGGAAACATGACGACTAGATCGGTATGGACCAAACATCGGTATAGAATAGGCGACTGAACCGGTGTGGTTAAATCTGTCGGTCAAAAAGATGAGCAAAATTTCACGCACGTTTGTCATCTTCAATTTCGAGGTTGAGGAATCGAATAAAGTGCTGCCAGAGGTTATTAAACTATCGTATATGTTATATATTTCAAATTTTAGGATTCCATTTTCATTAATTGCCGCGACAAAACACTGGGCAGATAGTCACGCAAACATGATGACCGGTTTATGCGTATTCGGATGGCTTTGGGCTTTGTTCTCTTTGTTTTTTACTCTTGATTTGTTCGTCAGCAAATCTTCTTTGTTTCGAGGCTCGATCAGTTGCTCTGTAATCTGGTAATAAGGCAAGAAATTGAGATTTTTATTCAGCCCTAAAAAATAAATAATAGTGACGATGGAGGGAATAACACAATAGCTAGGAGGATAAAGGGTAGGAAGGGAAGGGGGGAGGGTGGGGGAATGGGTTCATTGTTCTGATAGGGTCATGCTACAAATAGTGCCACCTCCGCATCAACCAACAGCAGGCACTCCTCACTCCCCAATTCACGGTCGACTGCGAACCACTAAGGTCGAGTCGACCGACCCTAGCTGAGACCACATTTAGATAGATGCAATCAATTTTTCAAGTAACAAATTGAAGGAACTCTTAATGCAGACGTATATGATCGGTCGAATCAGTCGAAATATGAAGCAAATATATTCTTGAGAATTTTCCTAGCAGTTTCTCGAAATTGGTTGGTCGAGGGATGAGGATTCAATAGCGCATATTGTGTGAATTTCTTTTGTGCGCTTTACTATTTCTACGATTTTTAAAGTCGTTCTCGTTCATTCTTTTGATCGGTAGCTATTGGTGTTAGTACGCTACAATTGAAACGCCTCAGGCGTTAACCCCTAAGCAGTTCGTCGACTTTATTTTGGATGCTTTCTTTCATATCGAAAGTCTCTTCCAGTTTATATGCAATGCGTTGCAAATATTCGTTTTTTTTATATATCTTTGAAAAATTGCAATTGAAATCTATATCCAGAATTCAGTCGGAGTTTTGCATTTTGCATTTTGCAAACTTTGCGCTTTGCATTTTATAGAGTCTCCGCTTTACTGAAAAAAAAGAACTGTGTGAATGGTTGTCCAACAAGTGATCCAGTATCGGCGCTGCACAGAGCTGAGTACACACTGTTGATGTGTATATAAAGGCTTAAAAATTCAGATAAGTTCGCTATGTTGGCAGTGTTTTTGTTCTGTATATGTAAGCGGTTTCTTTTGTATATTAGACTGCCGAGTAAGTAATGCGAACGATATACATTCAATGGGCGTGTAGGGAACCATTTTCTTCAATTTTCACTAAACGGCTATGCCTTTTTTTTCTCATGTTTTTGACGCATCAAAACAGCTCATTTGTGTGCTCATATACGTGGGTATTTTTCTACTGACCCGTGGATATGTTGGTATATATGTATGTCTATTTGTCTGACAGTTTCAATTCGCAGATCTTAAGCAATGAAGTGCTTCAAAGTTCGCCGATAGGATTCCATCTATAAACATATTGATAAACCATTATATTTGTATAGATTTCGATTTCTCAACGATCTCTCAGATTGGCGATTCAATGGGATGGAGTTTAGAGACCTAGTTCTACGGAAAAGTGGTTCGCATTTAGGTTATAGGTCGATATTTTTTTATTTTCAGTGGCTCTCTTTTATAGCTGATTAATTTCTGGTGGAAAAAAAGTCACTGACAATTATTATTATTCATTTATTTAGAGATTTAAGCGTTCGGTTAATTCGGAAAAACTCATTTGCGAAGATACTCGTCTCTTTTTTTCCCCTTCCCGCTTCACTCTAGCGCACCTTCCCATCCCTCTGATATGGTTGCTTATAAGCGGTGAAAACGAAAAATTGTGGAAGAAAAAGTATGGAAGCAAAACAAATATTCGACGATTGCTGAGTACCTCGTTGAACCATTTGAATAATTGATAAATATCGCTCGTAGAAGAACACTTTGGATTATTTTGGGACGGATATGTACTTTCTTAGTTCCACGAGTAACACTCGTAATAGTAATCAGTTCATTTCAGGTTATTAACAAATAGTAAAGTCGATAGAACATTATTTTCTTATATAGACTTATTTGGGGGATTAACATAACTCTTTTGTAAAAATGTTTATCTTTTTGCAGGTTTTATTTTGCACTATATGCGCTTACATTGGTTTTTTTGCAAAAGTCTTCAGGTTGAAATTGCTGAAAATAGAATTAAGACCGTTGCGAATGTGTGTTTGCAGTGGTTATCGAATCACTTAGGTAATGAACCATGTGTTATCTGCATCAGTTACTTCATATTGCAAAAGAGAAATAGTTTTGCAATCCACTTTCGTGATAAGCGCAGTGATAACATAGTGGATTTATATGCGGACTTTTTGTTCAGTATTGGTTTCTAACGCGAACTGGAAGCGTTTTTTTGGACATTCGGTCTTTTCCGAGAGAGCGCTTCTTTAAAAATGCTTGAATTAGGTAACGCCACTTCTCAGCTTCTTGTTTTATGCTCACTTCTCAGCTTTATGCTTGTTTTATGCCCACAAACGTGTTTCCGTTTTTCCTCTTCTATTTTCCGTTTTCATTTCATTTTGCATACGAATACTTTATTTTTTTCAGAATCACTTCGAGGAGTATTCACTAAAATTTAAGGAAAACTTGGAGATGCAAACGCATAGCCAAAAATATTTCACGTTATAGAATGTAACTAAGTTCTTCTTTAGAAGAATAGTGGGGCATTTTATTGCAATAAACGGCAGATTCGAACGACCAATTTTTCTTCGAATCAACACTTAATTTTTAAGCGATACAGCTTAAAAATCAATTCCATTCTATAATGCAAAATTATATTCCTTTCGATAGTAAGTGGAAGCTAAAAGATGAGATTGCAAAAATTCGCGATTCATAATTTTTTTCAAGGAAATTCATTTTTTCGAATAATGCACAAAAGCGAATGAATAATGGACAAATGCAATTTTAGAGTTGATATTCAGCTCAAATTTTTCTTCCTTACAAATTTCCATAGATAATTTACCTTTTGACAATTAAAGTTTCATTTATTTTAACTTAAATGACAATTTAATTAATGAAAATTTTGCTTTTTCATATCATTTTCTTTCATATTTTTGCACCATTAATTTATGAGAATATTTTAGACGATCCATTTGTGATGATGATAATTTTTCCTTAAATTGAGATGTTTCATAAAATAGAATAAAGAAATTAAGTCCTTAGTGTTTCTTTACGATGTCAATCTTCCAATATTTTCTTATTTGTAGAAATGAGCATTTTCCGAGCTATTTAGTCATTTCACTTAACCTTAACCATTTATCTTCGTAATAATATGCATTCTAAAAAAGGTCCGTCCATTCATATAATTTTTTGTTGATATTATTTATCTTTGATAATAATCATATAATGCAATTAAATAGTTAACTCAAGAATGCCGACCATTAGCGAACAAAATAGAGCAGTTTTCGTATTCAAGCGAAGGGGTCGATTTCCTGTTGTTGAAACATCTCGGCAGTAGTAACGAGAATGCATTAAATGGAATAAATGGGCTCAGCGGATGAACGCAACTCCAACTTCGTCCAATTTTATTTTTCATTGCGAATATTCGCATCATTCAACTTTTGTATTTGTCTGATGAAATATCGATGGTTTATTCTTTATTGCGAATTCACAACTGCAATTTCGTGTCGCCGCATATATAGCGCTTATTTTTGTCTGTATATTTGTCTGTTTATCAGATCATTTCAATTTGAAATTCACATAACCTAAAATTCTTTTTTCAATGCTTGGGAATACATTGGTCGATTAAAAAAATCAGAATTTCGAGCGTCCCTAACGTTGAGCACGCGATCCTCAATGCATGCTTGAATTCCGATGATGATTTAGATGCGAGAATGCAGCAAAAAAAAAAAAAGAGATTATACGATTATCGATCATCGTGGATGATGGCAACGAAAGTGCGGATATGTTTTCTAGCTTTTTTGTTATTTATTTATTATTTGGACGAATTTTCGCACTAGAATTTGAGAGTAATTTGCCGAAACTTCGCCTTTTTTCGAAAATTTTGCCTTTTTTATTAGAAATCTGAGTTTATAAAGGATGATATTCCAAGAACTCATTTTTCATTATACCAATTAGGGAATTAATGTCTCGCCCATACTCAAGTGCTGCACTTAATTTGATCCTTTTTAAGAAATGCTCATTTTCACTGAAAATGTGCACTATATATATATATATATATATATATATATATATATATATATATATATATATATATATATATATATATATATATAAAGAGCTTGTTCAGTTTCAGCATTACTGACGTGGCATTGAAGTTGTCAGTAATCATCGCAACATTTGTGTGTGTGTGTGCACAGATGCTTCGGTTTTGATCTGAACAAAAACATAATTTTATATCACTCAGTATCAATCGATATTATAGTTTGTAGTCAGTGCTATGATCTACTCGAAGATACCATTCCCGTTTCATTTGTGGCTCCGTGTATCACCTTAACGTTGCTAATGCAATGTTTCTGTTTAGCGCTAAGATTGATTTCTAGTAAGGCTTCATATTGTTAAATAAATCGGTCTTAACCGTCATAATGAACTTTCAGTGATCGTGTTTTTTTTTACTCGTGATGATGTTCATTAAAATTTTCAAAGTAATGACCATTTTTTGCTCGAGCAAAGGCCTCTCGTTGGCTCTTACATATTAGATCGCTGATAAGTAGCACTTACAAATAAACGCAATACCTTCACTTTTTTAGTCTTTACTTGCTGTTGATTCATTATTGTGATTCAGAATTGTTTATATGTGGGAGCAGGCATCAGTCGGAGACGAGGTGCCTAACTTGTATTCATTTAGACAAATATGTTCGTTTTTTTACATTACTGTTTTGCTTCAATGTGTGGTAGTTGCTCCAATTGGGGTGTAATATCATCAGTACTGTAATCGTTGTTGGCTACATGCTGACAGTAATTTTCATCGACTCAAATCTTTTGAGATTGAGTGATTTCCTTGTAAAATTTGATATTCTTGTTCCTCAGTCGATCCTCTATGAAATACAAGATATAGTGCCGTATAAGATAATATAAGATATAGTGCCGTTAAGATGTTGCCGTAGTTTTGATGCAAGTTTGACGCTAGCTTATCTTATAGAGTGAAAATTTATTGAACACAGCGAAAAAAATTCTTCGATTTAATCCGTGTTTGCACTGGAATGCATTTATCGTAAGTTCCATAGATAAGGAGGTTTTTATTATTATTTCTTTCTGTCTCCTAAGTGTTCTTTGGAGAATTTCTCGAAATTACTCAGTTCTTGAAATTACTTAATTAACTTGTTGTTTACGCTGCAACGCATATAAAATTGCAGCCGAAGAAGTAACCAAAAATGTTTCTATTGCTTTATTTGCAGATATCTGACACCTCGTAAGTATTAATCATATCCCTTTTTAAGTGAACAACAAAATTCCATTAAAAATTTCTTCATGAGTTTTGAATATTTGAGTTATTTGTTTCTGATATCTGCCAGGTAATTTCCATTAAGAATAAATTCGTTTATTTTTGGGATGTTCGAGCGACTATTCTTTTTGTGAAGCGAAGTAAACTTTAGAAAACAAAACTGCACGCCTTTATCTATCCACGGAATTATAATAGAATTGATTCCATTATATTCTCAAGTTTATCATTTCTTTCCGAAGTTTTTGAATCATATATGCCAAACTATCTTCTGTAAAAGCCGTCTTCTCAAGTCCAGTTCAATTCTGAAATGCTGTGAAAGGTTTATAGTTCGTGGGCTTATTGAAGAAAAAAATGATGCATGAATTTTATTTCATGCAAAAATGCGGTCTTTATATGAATTCTTGGCGATCTGTCGATCAAATTTATTGCTTAATTTAACTTTACTATGTTACTAACTCTCTTTTGATTTGTAGAGTAGCCATATTTTGCAAAACTATTTCGATATTTTCAGTTGCCGTTTGCAGATTGAAGCATTGTTTTCTCTCCGTTTCGCAGAGTTGTTAAATTTCCATCCCAATGATGAGATTGAAAAATCTGCGCCAAATTTCAACATTTCTTTGAGTTGGTTTTTCTTGCTCACCTAATATTTATTACATTTATGTTTTCTAATGGTTTCTTGATTTAATTCGAGCCTAAATTATTATCGCCATTCTTCGTTGCAACTTTAAAGAAACTTTTCTGCAGTGATATTGAAAAAAACTGAAGATTGGGAAAAAATTATTAATGTATAATTTTTGCAATGATATTTTTTCATATGCAATGATATATTTCAATTAATGTCAATTTGTCAACTGCAGTCACCTAAATTTACTCCTCATAGATTGTTTGGTTTATTTTATTCATATCTTCGACGTTACTTTTTTGAAGTTTCTTAGAATATGCGGAAAATCTTTGCGGTAATAGTGATGCCTCCATTGACGTCTCATTAGTTCAATGATCTTAAATGAATCATGTTTATCTGTTTGCTTAAAAATTTTAAACTAGCGCATCAAGCAGCGCATTGGCAGCTGCTCTTTTCTTTCTATGACTGGTTGATTTCTACAGATGAGATTCTTATTAGTTTATATATTTTTTGTAAGTTACACCTCCAAAAAAAGAAGAATAAGATGACGCTGATGCGTGCATCAAACATGTTATCATAATTTCGTTTTTTTAAATATCTCAGCATAATTTTTCCATAAAAAATTGCGAAATACAGTGATGTTTTATGTGAAACGTTTCGACCTTTTTTCCAATGAAGGATTTATTGATCAAACGGGAAAGTTTATGGTGGTAGGATAAAGGAGCAACTTAATCGAGAGCACATCTGCCAAATGGTACCACATGGTAGATTATGGTACTAGTTGATAGATTCTGTTCGCTGAACCGGTCCATTAACGATCGTGGCCCCAAAGATCTTCATCTTCACATGCTTCAGGAAAAATGAGAATTTGTGGTGAAGTTTATACACTG